>WFKH01006014.1:43395422-43431163 GCA_016163765.1 Magallana hongkongensis
AAACCAGAGAGAAGAGAGAGAGAGAGAGAGAGAGAGAGAGAGAGATGTAAATCACACGTGTGCTACCGATGATGAAGGAAATTAAAGCTTGATTGTAGGTCTGCCCTACCCTAGCTACCTTCTCTCTTTTCTCCTTTAAAAGGCTTAGTTATCTTCTATTTAATATACCTGTATTTCAATTAAAATTGAATTTGACACCACGAATCCCTCCTTTTCTCTCTCTCTCTCTCTCTCTCTCTCTCTCTCTCTCTCTCTCTCTCTCTCTCTCTCTCTCTCTCTCTAATCTCGACCATGGCATTGTGGTAAACTACAATTAACTATTCGTATTTGGATTGTTATCGTTGAGGTTGTACATCTATGGTTTTCTTTTCATAGCGAAAACCACACTCAATTTTAATCATTTAGATTAAACAGATCTTTCTTCGCGAACCGATTTTTACACTATTGGGGCGAATACACTATGGGTTAAAATGTATCGGGGGAGAATACATACAGGGCAAACAAAATTTCTAAGATCCGCGAAGCACACAGTGTTATCACTAATATAATTGTTTATACTCTGTGGGGTTAATTCATCAAAGTTAATTTAACCATTATATAACCATTATATAAGAGTTATTAAGACATTTATTTGTAGGTAATGTACTAATGATCTTTATTTAGAACAGTTTGATGTTGCTAGGATACAGGTTTCAGATCCTTGATTTGATCGGTTAATTTAGATATTGATACTCGAATTTTCAATCTTGAATCTCGTATTTCGAATCTCGAATTTTCAATCTCGTATCTCGAATGAGCCTTCTGGGTTTTCGTGCAAATCAGATGTGCTAATTTTCATTTTTGTAAGTTTTTGTCGACGAATCTGGAACAAACAAAACTGGGAATATATAGAGCCTGATAGAGCGTTATTTTATTTTCGTAAAAGTACCTATTTCCCTCAATTTACCCTTTTGTGTACTTTAAAAAAAATGTAAATGTAGCTATGTAGAATACCTGCTTGTTTTAAAATCAACAAATGTTGCATGGCCAAAATCAATGCTCAAGTAGTTTTGCAATAAAGGTAAGGTACATATAAATTCGGTCGTAATTACTGTAGTACCTTGTGAGAATATATACCATGTTGCAACCGAACCTTCAATTTTGAAAGAAAACGTAAAAGAATCTTATGACCATTTTAAGAACGATTTATAACAAGACAAGAAGTACACAAGCCAACAGAAAAACATAAATAAAGAACAATTGAATCAATGAACAAAAGGAATAACTGAATTGATGAAAGTAGACAATTGTTACTAAACAATATAGATATAGTAAGTCCACTGTTTTTCTATAGGGATCAACACTGAAACTAGTTAAACTTAATGATAACTAACGCTTGTGTAGTGACTTCAAATTAACGTAGGATTTGTTATCATTCCGTGCTTTGTATTTGTGGAAATATCTTAGAAATCCGGTTAGTTAATGGCTTTATCTTAATTGATAGATAGTTACAAAACCTTTGCAAGTTGTCTGCTAATTTGATTTTTTCAGAAATGTATGCATATCCTCTTTGTAGTTTATCTAATGCGGGAGCAAGTCTTAAGAAAGTTCTTTTCCATAGCCGCTTTATAATATCAAAAACTTTTGAAACCGAAAACGTTTGCGGTGACTGATTTCGAAATGTTGTCTTACTTGGTCCAAGTGTTGCGTCTTTGAAAGGAAATAATGCAAAGGAATCGTCGTTTTCTTCATCTCTATAAATTGAATAGTTAAAAAAAACGTGTATGCTAGGAAAAACAACATTAAGAATTATTATAGAATGTTAACAACCACAGTGTTTGAATACTATGAATGTTTCAATATAGGAAGCTAAACAAACCTTTTAAATTTCCTCCATAACAATACGATCAAAACTGCAAGAGGCAATAACGATAATCCCACAAACAAAGGTGCTAAATATGATACTTCAACTGAAAGCGAATATGAACGTAACTATTGTCAAAATATGTTTTTGGAAGTTTTTGTTAAATGAATATTCAATAATAAAGGATTTTATTGTTTAAAACTAAAAATTGTTTTCTCGTCATTGAATTCTGAAGTACATAATGATTAATTTACAGATTTTTTTCCTACTTGATTTGTGTTTAATCATAACAATAGGTTTATCTTAACGCATCTAATATTTACCGTAAATGAACAAAAAGGGGGGGGGGGGGTTTATTATAGCAAACTGAAATCATTATTGAATGTTGATATTTTGAGGATTTTATTTTCATGATTTCATCTTGATAATTGATCTTTATGACTTAACGGCGCTGATACATTTAACAACCGAGAACAATGAAAAGAAATAACTTGCGTATAGATGGAAACTTGTTCAAAATGGAAAATGTGTTCTGTCGAAGTTATTAAATAAAGGGTGTTTTGCAAAATAAAAATGTCATTTTAAGTTTTCAAATGGCTTCATGACGAATAAAAAATCTATCTTGTAACATAACTCAATCTAAAAATGAAGTATGGTGAATAAGACCCTTTTAAAAAAGGATTAGGTGTTGTTTATCAGAAGAATGTTCGGAAACTCACAGTTTGAACATTGCCTTCCATAGTATCCCGAATCACAAATGCACTGGTAATTGTTGATCTGATTAACACATGAACCGTGACGACATGGGGAACTCCCACATTCATCAATGTCTAAAAAAGGAAATGTATTTAGATAAAATTGCATTCAGAGAAAGAGAGCTTTAGAACACAAAAAAATGAACACATACATGCAAGTAGCCTACCTGTGTCACAAATGAATCCGGTATAGCCAGGTACACAGTTACAAACATATCTACTGACTTGGTCCGTACAGTTTCCGAATAAGCATGGAGAACTAGCGCATTCATCAATATCTGGAACGAAAGTCAGATGTGAAATTTTGTTCAAAATGACGATTTATTTAATAGGACAATTTTTAGTAAGAACACAAATACTCTAACCAATCTGGCACTGGGTCCCTGTGTAGCCTGCGTAACAACGACAGGAATAGGAATTTACATGGTCTGTGCAGTCTCCATGAAAACATGGCGAGCTTTGACATTCATCAATATCTGTCAAACGCATAACATTCATTTCTTACAAAAAAATATGATTTCCCTGAATATTACCTAAGTTTTAAACGATATGTGGATAGAATTACTTCAGATTCGATATAATGGATTTAGTTGTACTTGTTCATCTACCATGTTCACAGAGTATTCCAGTATATCCTGGCATACAGTAGCAAAAGTAGCCATTGACGAGATCTGAGCAATTACCATGAAGACAAGGTGAACTGGCACATTCGTCAATATCTTAAAACAGAAATATTAGTTACTGCCAATTTGAAAAAAAAAACTTTGCAGAACATAGTCTTTGTGTCTTTGTTTGGGGTTATAAATAGTACAAACCTGTCTGGCAGTTATTTCCTGTGTATCCTGCCTGACAGTGACAACTATACCGATTGTGATGATCTGAGCAGTTGCCATGGACGCAAGGCGAACTTTGACACTCATCAATATCTAAAGAATAAAGATGATTTAAGAAGTTTTGAGTTTCTTTGATCATTTGAAACTTCTGAAGCTACTGTGGGGATAGCAATAACAGTATATAAGTCGACACCATTTATTCAAAACTTACAACTTGAAATATGAAGCCAGTTTTAAACTGGATTTTTCCATTTTAATTTTTCTGAGAATATTTATAAACAAAGCATTTTATGTAATTCAATTCGCAACTCATTTACCACGAATAGATTACGATCCCTTTACCTGCTTCACAATTGGTTCCCGTGTAGCCTGCTTCACAAGTACATTCATAATAAAGATATTCGTTAGAACAGTTTCCGTGTATACATGGAGAGCTCGCACATTCGTCAACGGTATCTGTAGAAATGGTACAAATATTCTAACACATTATAATTAAAAATATTCACATGAACGGTGTACTTAAACTTACGCATAATTTAAACAGTTTAGATGAAATGTATCAGCATACGTTTTTTAAAGATTGAGAATTGAAATGTTGAGCGCCTAAATTTTTTTTTCCATTTTCAAGCATAATAACGTTATTCATCATAAAAAGTCTTTTAAAAGTACAATTTTCTCATGTGGATTTTATAATTCTTATGAGCTATGAATTATAAATTAAGTCCTACACTATTCTACAATAAGTTCAATGTTTTACCAGCATTCGAAATTTTATTTTGGTCAACTCTGAACACAAATTGTCCAGGAACACCTATGTTGGACATCTGTGGAAGATTTAGGACAGAGTTTGTCATGGACCCCGGGACGGAAAAAAAGTGTTCTCCATCCCCAGCATTAAATCCGACCTAAAGAAAATATGGTCCTCATGTACAACCTTGAGTATAAATTGAATTACATTTTTGATATAAAGTATACATAAACGTCTACTCTCTATTAGAAGAATAAAACCCGTATCGTAAGAATCAAACTACATGTAAAATGACAGATAAAACCCTAAATGTAAAAAACATGCTCTCAGTCAATATACTTTAAATCCAAGATTGCATAACAGGTAAGCGTTTATTCTGATTGGGGCATGCAAAGAATAAGACATACTCTTTTTGTTTTGAGCTTGCATAATGTCAACGGAATGTTAATTTTCGATTGCTCTATAACACATTGAAATGGATATACAAACATGGACCGACATTTTTAGTCAAATATATATAATCATCTTTATGACAAGAAATATATAAAAACTTAGAACCAGTCATATAACAAATAAACGATAGGAAAATTGAAAAATGATGGTTTCTTTTTTTTCCTATGATTTTTTCATACAAAATACTATTACATACAGAGCACCTTATCAGTGACCAACATATGAACAGCGTTAAATATAAAATTATATTATCATTATATTGCTTTTTATTCAGGAAAGGAAATATCACTGTTTATTTAGATTGTTAAAAAATGGGTATTTATTTGGTCATTTTTTATGAAAGTTCATACCTGTGAAGATTTTGTCCATGTTATTTTGTTATAATTATAAAGAGCAAATGCGTGTGAACCATCCGTGATCAGGACTAGCTGAAATGTATTTCTCTTAAGAAAAAAGTGAGAGTTGTGTTATAATTAAAAAAAAACTAAATTTCTTAATGTGAACTTGTATCATCAAAACTTGATTAATTTCTTTTTTAATTTTACTTTTCATTTTTTTCAAATATTTGAAAAAAATTAAGAAAAACACTTCATTTTTATGCATGTACCTGTGAACAAGTTATATTTTTGGTTGGACCACAGTTATAAGCTGCAACGTTTTCCCAAGTGACAACCATCATCCAGGAGGCAACAAAATTTAGAATGTTTGGAAAAAGAGAACGGATTTTACTCGTTCCTTGCTGTAACACCGAGTTCTGTGTAGTTGAGCGGTACCATAACTGTCCACCATTTGTCGTGTCAATGTCTGTCCAAAACGGTGCAATGATTTTATGAGAGCCATTTATCGGAAAAGGTTGCGATGTATACTGGGTCAGTGGTGCTCCAAATGTTACATCGCCGTTGTTATTTACCTTTTGAAAGCAAAAGGTCAAAGTCAATCAATTATTCCAAAAAGAATTTTTTGTAATTATTTCGAATGAAAACAAACTTTGATAAAGAAGGGAATTTGACTTAAAATGTATGCATTAAGAAAAACAATATGCATTGTTGTAATATGTATTGAAAATTATATTATTCGATAATCGATTTCATTTAAGATACCTCAATATGCAATTATAATTTAATGTTTAAATTATTGAAAACGTTTTAAGATACAGGGAAAAAAATAATATATAAATTATATATAAATTTATATGTAATAAAAAAGATTTCATATTTGATAACATGAATATATACATATACTTACGAAAATCGAATTGTACGACGAGCCAAAGAAAGGAAAGTTTACAGATACTGGTATACTTGAGGTCGAACCATCATCATTGGCACTTAAACTACTATCACCTGCTGCAGAACCAAACGGGTAAAACTGGCTAAGAGGAAAACACAATATAAAATTTTGATAATACAGAACCAAACATATCGCAATCTGTTGGCTAAACATTTCGGTTGATAGTCTGAAAACGTACACTGAGGATTTACTTATTTATAGATGGACTATCTGATAATGTAAGGAACTCTAAACAGAGAGCCAATGATATCAAAGTACCTAAACTCGCAAGGACAATCTTGCTCATTCTTTGTAAAACTGTTCAGCGTACATGCGCAATGACAAAAATATCTTTAACAAGACTTTAACATACTAAACCCTATGCAAAGAAGTCTTTTTTTTTAAATCGGTAGAACATGATACCAGTAACAATATAGATTGGACATGTAAATTTTAGGTAATGAATGGTATCAACTTTAATTTGTAACCAGGCATATATCTGACAGAATGTTTTATTGGATTCCAATATTGTTGCTACGTGTATTATTAGCGTGCATGTACTTGAAAGACTTTTGCACATAGGGTTCTTCGAAAACTGCATTTAATTTTTCTAGCTAACATAAACATTTACATAAACCTCCCAAAAATTCCTTTTCCTAAGGTGATTTGACACACCTAATACATTGTAAGTCTAAAATGCGATATTGGCAAGTGTCTTTGCCTTAATTATTTCATTCTGTCCGACAGTAAAGAGTGATTCTTACAATTTAATTTGATTCTTTTCTTTTTGATAAACATTTTTAAACTGCAGTAACCCTCGTCGATGTGTGTATCTAGAGTGTCATTAAGATACCAGAGACTTTATCAAAGATCAAAGGAATTCTGTGCAGGTATAAAGTTAGTAAATGTGCAGATGGAATAAGAAGTTCTGAGTGGTTTCGTGAGTAATTGTAGAGAACTGAAAAAAAAAACATTGACTATTACGAATAGACTACGATTTCTTGTCAATATATTTCTGAAAAAAAGACATTCTTGATGTTTATCTTAATGATTTCTTTTCTGTTAATGTTTGTTAGAAACACGAAATTGACAGATTTGTTTCTAACCTAGCTTTAGATAAGTTCATGAGCTTTTGGATCATTTTATTTCTCTTTAAATATGCAGAGTAAGTAGAACGAATCTTAAGAAAATCTTTCTCATATTCTCAAATCATGAAATACTTTTGCCAAAGATCTTAGGAACTGGCAAATAAGTCTTTTTTTACAGACAGATATTGTTAATTTCAAAACAATTCTTCATATGAGATTTTTTTCCTGCTGATCAATTATACGCACTTTCTGGAGCCTTTTTTTTTTCTTTTATTTTCATTGAACTATGATAGTCTTCTCGTCCTTTTTTTAAAGATTAGATATGAATAGTCTCGTAGAAAACAGTTTGTATAAAAGCATACTAAACTGCCTAGAAAGTATACATGTATATAGGTAGAGGAAAAGTGTTATGCAAGAGTTGTACAAGACAGAATAATCCAGAGCCACATTAATCAAGGAGTTAATGGTTATGCTTTATTTGTCACAATAAATTATTATTTGTTTATTCCAAATTATTTGATCAAATTTTCATTATGCTAGATAGCCGCATTAATATATAATTTAAGTTTTTTATTCCGTTAGACACTGTAGATAGTTTGATGAATTTTCAAATCAGCTATAGGCCTGTTATCTGGAATTTTATTAAATCAAATGCATATGCAGAATGCATTTTTTTTTTACTAAACCTAGAAGTCAATTGCTTATTAATAAGGGTTATTGAATAAAACAATTCAAGCCATCTTAATTTATGTTTTCTTTGTAATCGATGCCTACTTTGTTAAATCTTTGCAAAATTAATTTCTTAAACTTTTGCCGTAGATATTTTGGAGAGTATGTCGAGCTTTGACATGGATTTTAAGTGAAAGATTAAATAAAACTGGGAATTTATATCTTTGTTGATAATGAATTGAATTGAAAGCTTTCATCGGCTCTTTAAAATCAAAGACACTTCCTCATAAAATGTTTAGCAATATTAATCAAGAAACTTAAACGGACACGAAATATGTTGACAACAATTGACGAGATTTAGTTTTTCTTAATTATCGAAGAAGTGTTTTATATATTATATTAGATTGCAAACTGCAAAAAAAGCACGAACTTCCTCCTTCAACAAATAACATGTGAATAATTTATAGCATAATGTTTTCAAAAAGAATTTCGTGGAGGTTTTGTGGGGTATTTAGTTGTTTTGTTTTGGTTTTGGTTGTTTTGCATTGAACAGCGTTTTTTGTTTGTTTTTTTTTTTTGGGGGGGGGGGGGAGTATAAATCCAGTTAGTGTCATTTAAGTTTCTATGGGTTTTTTTTATTTTCTTATGAAGTTAATTCATTAGAAATTAATGGACAATCTTAAGCGCTTGTTTTGCATGTTTTTAAAATTAATCTTAGTAGTTCGATTATGTATTTAGACATTGTTATTAGTTAGTAAAACCTTTGTTCATTGATGTCAGAATATATATATTGATATTTTTAAAAACATTCCCTCTAAAGAGTACACAAATATCATTTGCGACTTAAATAGATGTGTTGAATTCTTAAATCACTAAAGAAGTCTCATCATCATACCTTGCGAGTACGACGCTCCTTGCAATGTTTGATTTCATAATTTTTAACCCAGGCCTTGTAACCTACTAAACATCATTCTCTATCTTAAGACAATTTTTGGGGGATTTTACAGGTTTCTTTGATATTTGAACAAAGATAAATCCTCCTACATGTGTATGCAATTTATATCCCGTAGTTAGGCTCTAATACATGTTTCCCTAATTTAATAAAAGTATCAAAAAATGAGTTAACTACCAGCAATTGTCGAGTGTAGTATGTTGAAACAATGAAATGTTGAAAATCCTTGACATGATATATATCTATCATATCTTCTAAAATAGTAATTTATCCCTGGAAATTGATGATTTTCACTTGTTTTCAAAATATATGAACTCAAATTTAAACATAGTAAAATATCTTTTTATGTTATCATAGGGTCCTAATATAGCGGACAAATGATCTTCCTGTGATATTTTTGGAGTTGATTTTAAATCAGCCCTCCTATGCAGATGCTCTGGCACACCGTAAGTAGAACAGTGTTTGGACTTAAGCACATATCATCACCACTGACAAAACGTAGTACTTGAAAATATTCGATAAATTCGATGTAATGAATTCAGACGCATTGTTTCTCAAGGAATTTTATTCATAAATACCTTTTAAAATAGTTAGATTTTAAATGGTACGAACAATTTAGATATTTTTTTATAGTCGTATGTGTTCCTACGCCAGAGTTCGATTACAGTGGTAGCGTTTGTAATAAAGGACAGAATATCCAATCTAAAGATAGAACCAGTACCGGCGTAGACTAGACTTTATTATCATTTGTTTGTTAAAGATTGCTTTGATACACTTTTCCAGAAATATTTCGATAACTGATACATAATATATCGTAGAGTTTGATGGCGTTAATTCTATCTTTGAATATTACACAACGTGATTCATATGGAGTTTTCCGTGTATAGCTCAGAATTCTTGTCGGAAAAGCCAGAGAATTAGAAAAAAATGTGTGTAATTATTCAAATATAGCCAAGTAAGAACTTGCCATGCGAAATAACATCTCGTTGATATCAAAATAAATAATAATCAATAAAATCAACTCCCGTCAGTACTTCATTACTTTGATTTAAATGCGTCATAACTATGCTCAGGTTTGGGATACAAATATCTTTTTTTCACTCACCAAGAAACATACATGATTGTATTAAATAAATGCAACAGTTTGTTTTTTAAAATATCCTTTCATTCACACTTTCTCAATCATTTACATTCAACTATATAGGAAGTGGCTGCTAATATTGAGGTTTTCTACAAGAAAACAAAAACATCAATAACAACAAAAATAATGATAATAACTAAAACAAAAATCAATCAAAAGGAAAATAATAAGACAGATGCAATTTTTTTGCTAATCTCGAACTCGATCTTTAGTTGCCCATTATTCATATCTAGTTTCAAATCGATTCCCCAAACCATAACGAAAACAAAATCTGAAAAACCAAGTTTGGAAAGTTTGACCGACGGAAGACTATAGTATCCTTAAGTTTTGCGATTTAATTGTAAATTGTACAGTGTAGATTCTTCATGAAAATATTAACTAGGTTGGGTTTCTTCTTGATATTGTTTTCTTTATTCAAAGATTGGTTATTAGATTAAGTCTCTAAACCTCTGGATGTTCATATTTGATTACCATGAAAATGATTTGATATTTTTTTATAGTTGAGAATGTGTGACACTCTATGAGTGTTTTTATTGATAAATGACTTTTTCGTAGCTTTCAAAATTTGACAAAAATTTCAATAAATGTGTCGAGTTTATTTTATATATAATTTGGATTTATCTTTCTTCCTTACTTGTAAATTCTACTGCGCTATTAATTGCTGTAAACTGCAAAGAAATTGTATAAAAAAGGAATTTTTTTGTTATTTTAACTCTAAAACTACTGCCATTTACCGTTATTGCTTGTTGTTCGGTAAAATGTAAAATGTAAAATTCACGTTTTTAATAAAGATAACCATAATATTTTTATTATAATAACTTACCAGTACGAATATTGAAGAAAGAAATACAAAACACGGATAAGAAGAAAGTAAATCAACATAAAATGAAGCACAACATATAAAATAAAAAAGAATCAAAGTGAAATATGATGAGCAATTTATTATGAAATGAAAACTATAAAGTGGCATACATGTGAAAATAAACTGAGAAATAAGGAAGTCAGCAGAATAAGAATAAAAACACGAAACATAAACTTTTGGCTGTAATTCCATTCCATACTGAGTATGCTTGCTAGTCATTATATCTGACAAAAGCTTTATATTTCGATCCAACATAATGCATTTTTTTCAAACAAAAAGTCATCCCATATAAGAACGAAATTTCAATGTAATGACATATGAGAGCAAAAGATATGAAGTAATCGTTATGCACTGTGTGGCTGAATGCTGAACGTCAATCTGATCAAAATTAATATTACAATCCCCTCGCTTACTCGCTACACATTTTTTTGTTTGGCCAGCAATTAGTGAGCGGATCCGATTTACCTGTATCCAATTTTAAGAGGGTTCAATGGTCGTGGTTATTTTTAGACTGTATTGATCTTCTATAGAAAGATAAGCTCATTATCAAAATATAGGAAATACCCAAATTATAAAGGTAAAATATATGGATTTTTTTCTTAACTACATTTTGTATATTATAGTTTATAACAAAACAAATTATATCTTAAAAATGTAGGTAGATCTGATGGTAGATTTTTTTACCATCCAGCCTTCTTAAATAGATTGGTTTCTGCATGCTTGAAATATCCTTTAAATACATATTAAAAAGTGAAAAAATCGTTTGTTTCATCAATTTATTGGTTTAAAGGTGGAAAATGTTAACAACCTATGGCTATTAATTGGTGGCAATTAAAATATTTTCCTTCAGATCCGTATTTCACTATATAATCGTTTTTTTTAGGATCTCAAACATCTTGTCAAGTAAAATAGCTATCAACATTTATACTGTAAAATATTCATACTTATAATATTTACCAGCGACTCAGCTACTGGTTGGTACGAAATATGTTATATGTATGAGAGTACAAGTATAATACATACAAAATATGTACATGTACAATAGCTTTATTGATGTATTGAAGAAAGGCTATGTCACATTTCAGTTGTACATGTATAAGTTTATTGGTTTTCTTACAACTACTGAGCGTAAAAATGAATTATAAAAAGCACTATAATACTGTATATTTGCTCTTTCGGCATTTAATCATTTATATTATATATCAAAAGTAATCAAAATGCAGATATATATTATATTTGTTTACGTATTATTATTTGTATATATGTTTTACCAATTCAAACTGTTCATAATCTCTTCGCAACTGTCTCACAGAATCTTTCACAGAAAGCAATTGGACAAATGATGGTGTATTCTGGGGGGTTTTTGTGCATAGTTTTACGTGAAATGAGAAAAAAATGAGAAAATGCCACTTGGTGAGCATAATACACAAGTGAAGTGTACTATATTAACCGATTAAAATGAAGTTTAATTTGACATGTGAATCTAGCTGTGAATGATAATATGATAAATATGACGATATAAAATTCAAATATCATGAACTGAAAACGAAAATTTAAAAATGTTATATAATGAAATTTTGATTTTTATGACTTTGAGTTAAATGTATATCTATAGTACATGCATATGGGTTTAAAAAAAAATACTGTGCATGTACTGAACATGATTGCAAAAAATGGTTCTGATACTGTATATGCAGTTTTGACACATGAGGAAATTGTTGCATAATTGTCAAGGGTTTTTTTTTGGAATGTGGACATGTTAATCCATAGGTGACGTCACGAAGGAAAAATTTCGGCTCATCGTCAAGCAAATGCATGACAACCGTGTAAAGCGTCAGTGCGACCAAGGTAAACTGTTCGCAATTGGGCTAAAAAAAAGAATAAGAACCTTTCATTAGTATGGCTTTTTGTAAAATCTTATTCAAATGCTATTCTTCGTTGAATATATTGATTTAAAAGTTTGTTCATTTACATACAGTTCAGATTCAAAAAAAGAAAGCAAATTGCTAGTTAAATGTCGGCTGAAACATACATGCATTCCATTTTGCAGACGGAGAAGACTCTCATTAAATATTCACGTTGGAAGTTTGGCAGCTGCGTAGTTGGCACAAGAATATATTGGCCTGGGTCTAGGAAGAAACGCCCAGAGGTTTCCCTGTATTCTGCATAGGTCTCTTCGTTTTCAGGCATCAGTGGATCATTATTGTCGAAAAAACTCTTCCCAAGAGCCCCAGTAGGCTTTGTGTATAGCTACGATACAAATGAGATAAACACAAGTTATGCAGTAATTTCAAAATATATTGTCACGTATTGATTAGAGATAACTACTTTTTACAAAGTATTTACCTGAAATATTTCAAATCCAATAGCGAAGAGACCAACGCCTTCTAACTTCTCGTGTCTTCGATACACTTGCAAAAGGGAGATAATAAGGGGAAGGCGACCATTAAATCGTCTCTGGACCACCACTGAAGTTACACAATTGTTTACTTAAACCCTGCATAAACTTTAGTAAATATATTACACTATCAAAATAATCAGACAATTTTACGTAATCCTTTTTTACATTTAATCAAAAACAAATGTGCAAGCAAAATGTTTTTCTTTGATATATATACTCTATGAAAAACAACCAAATATTTTAAGTTTTAAAGAAAAAAATCTTACCATCGGTATGTAATGTAATGAGGTACTGGGGATTCTGGTAAAAGGATTCACATTCTAGCCATCCACCTGCGTTTAAGCCCGTTTTCCATGATCCTTTAAAACTCATTTGATATTCTGTAATATTATCAAACAAATAGTAAATTATCAATAATTTGCAGGATTAATGCAAAAGTTAACAGCATTTTTTTAAAAAGTGGTTCATCAAATTTTAAAGCAAGAACAACTAAATTAGATACCTGCTCTGTCGCTAATCCCATCGTGATCGAAGTCTGGAGACAAGTTGCACACAATCATATTGCAATACTCTCGCCGGAAGTCGTCATAGTTCATCCAGAACTCTCCATCGTCTCGCGATAGAATTTCAAGTTGATCTTTGACGTCATTATTCACGTGATCCCATTCTTCACTCCTAAAATGTTAGAGTTCTGATATTGTTGATATTTGTTGATTGTTAAAATATTTTAAATTGGTTAGATACACATATTTACTTACTTTTCAGATTTATCATAGTTTTATTTATGTCTATTTTATGACGGTTTTATCAAGAATTGTCCTTAAAATAAACACATGAATTGCTGCAGATGATTTTAATAAGAACAAACAGTGAGATGGAAAGTATTTCTATTGTTGATATAAGACGACAGTTTCCTACACAGACTTACCCATCGCACCAAGCGCCGTTCCATTCGGTATCCCCCCAGGGGTTTCGTACGCGGATAAGCTTGGTTGTTCCGGATTTATATGGAATTTCCTCCACGGCAGTTATTACGTATGAGTGGTTGGACACCATTCCTCGCTTTTCTCTTTCATCTCTGTCCTCTTTATCCTAGAGACACAAGATAATATTTGTGAACTTACTGTAGAATATTTGATTTGCATATTCTTTTTCGAATAATGTATAAAAATACGATGTATGTCTACGCAAATTCAGCTTTGCTTTTTTGACTGATTTCCATAAAATAATCTAAATCCAAGGAGCCAATTTTCCTGCATAGTGAATTTAGAATTAGTATCAACATTGAATCAATAATATAGAAGTCCTGGAAGCGAGGACTAATACATTTATTTGTAGGTGTATCCGCAATAAATATTGGTTCCAACGAAATATAAGCATTTCACTGTATGTCTGGTTCGCAATTACCAAAGGAAGCGATTTTTTTGTAAACACATGTTCTTCATTTCAACTAGGAAAAATACATTTTTTTTTTTTTTTTTTTTAGCTTTACATACTCTTTGCATTAAGAGACAACGCTTACCACACTCAAGCAACCGATGACGGCACCACACTGATAAGCCGCCCTAATGAGGTAGAACTCGTGTTCCTTTAGTTCAGCAGGATTGTACCACTCGGCAAGACCGCCTGTCAGGTCAGTAAAGGCATCTGCCTCGAAGCCATATTCCAGTGCCTCGTAGGATTTGTTTAGCCTGTGTAATAGAATGAATATAAGATATCGTGTCACTAGTCGTTTATTGCATTCAGAGATCAACATTGGCGTAATCTTAGGCTTCATTAAATATTGTCGAGCTTTTGCAGAACGATATAGACTTTTTCTTTTTCTTTTTTTTTTCTTTTTTTTTTTTTTTTTTTTTTTTTTTTTTTTTTTTTTTTTTTTTTTATTTTGCTTTTTATATGTGTTGTAAATAGTGTACAGAATCATACTTTGACAAATTTGGAATTTTTTTTATCATACATATTTGATTAAACAAACTGTATATCTAGTTTCTAGTTAATATTATAAATATATTATAACATTTGTATGTTTACAAATGTAGATGTACAATCAAATCACGTATTTAATGAAATTTCAATCCAAAACGCATTAGTTTTAGATCGATAAAATTCAGCAATTACTGTTCACCTACTTGGCATACGCTTTTTCAACTAGAGATACCCAGAATTCATCCGGATCGGACGAGTGAGCAAATAATATTTCATCATTTACAGTTGGAAGGAGATCATCGATATAGACATCCACCCATTTCCCGAACTGCCAGAAGCGACAGTGGAATTTCCCGTCATAATAAGGCGTTCCGAATGTGTTGTCACTCGGTATGATCTGTTCAGATAATTAAAAGGGTTAATGATGCATTTGAACTGATAGCTATGCGAGCAGAACTCTCCCTTCCTGGAAGATAATTTCTCAAAGGAATAATTTTCTTTTTCAAAATGTTTTTAATGCGTCATTATTTTGTTTTCCTCGCCATTTTATGGAGACTTTTTTGACAGTGTTTACTCCACATTATTGTGAGATAAAAATACAATTTTTAAGCAAAAGAAAAAGGCAAAAGAGATCGACAGGAAATAGCAAGTTACTAAATATTATATTTATCATGATTTATTTATTTTTTCAATTTAATATTGAATTTCAATATCCGTTATACTTATAGTGAACAGCAAACATCTCAGAACTTCAAACTAATAATGTTCATTTACTGCTCGCATGCAGACAATTTGTTTTCCTTATTGAATTGCACTGCGCTCTCTTAATTAAGAACCGTCAATTAAATCGGCTTTCAGACTTGCAGTGGTGCAAAACAAACCATTAGGCAAACAAGGCAAATATTTGTGTACTTTTTCTTTGGATCTTTAAACTAACATCGAATCGCATAGGACGATATTGGAAATGGGATCGAAACCTTGCTTCTGAATTGCGAAAGCGGATCGTTATCGTGCAATTGGTGGCGAATTTAGGGAGAATAGAATTACCAGGGAATTAGAGTAAAGCGGTAGAGATTTCAAGATTTCAATAAATATCAACGACAGTTGAGAGTGTTCGATCTGCCGTAATTTAGTCTGCTTTTCTTCTCTTTTTTTCTATTGCTCTAGTTTATTGAAGGCTGTCCAAACAGTGCAACGTAATTTGAATTTATTTTAGATTATTATATTCTGCCATTTTTGTAGTATCGAGTCAAATAATGGAAAATGAGTGGTTGAAATAAAATTGATAAGGTTCAGCTCAGCGTCACATATTCCTATAAGATTATGATGGAAATTAAACTAGAAATGTCCGGAACTAGTTAAACTGTTTTATCGATTTATTAATAAAATGGCTCAAATGTCCTTTTAACAAATTGATAAAGTATCATATTTTGTTCCATGACGCACATTTCCTTCTCGTTGCCATTTTATTTTATTGCATGGGATTTCTAAATTGTCAAAATCATATTAGTAGAATTTTAGAATGCGTGATCGTTTAAAATAAGGATTGCCAATTCCTTGTGAATTGCATTGTTTTAAGATTTTCATTACTCTATCTAAACACATCAACATATATTTGCGGATCTGAGGGGTTTTTTTCCATAAGGAAGGGGAGTGCACTTTAACCTATAAGGCCCTTCACCCTCGAAAAACAGTCATTAAATGTATATAAAAAAAAAAAAAAAAAAAAAAAAAAAAAAAAAAAAATTCGTCTGAAATATAAAAATATGAATCCTTATGGGTAGTCTTTGCTGTATATAAAATTAATTATTTAAAAATTCCAATTCCAAGTCAGAGAGGGAGTCCGACTGAACCTAGTGAACAAATCCCCTTTCTAGATACGCGAATGATATTCATTTTAATGACATTCCACTTACTTTGCTAATAAGTTCAGGTTTCTCGGCAATGGCTGACAGGGTAGAGAGGAACCAGCAGTTGTTTAGTTCCCCTTGTTTCATGTCATGTCGACTGGTGCCATCAGATATAAGGACCGGATTGGGCCGGATTTCCTACAATACAGAAAAGACGATGTTAGGCTGAAAAATTCTATTATGAATGATATTTAGGATAAATTCATTTCCGATTTTTATCAATATTCAAGCAAGGATGACTTTTTAAACAAATCTAAAATAATTGTGATAGTGTTAATTGTTTGATTTTCGTCAAAATGAATATAATTATAGATCAGACACGCTAGAATGTAAGTGTACAGTTGTCTGTTCATATTTCAAAACCTTAGTCTGAAAATAGATGGTGATAACAAAATTATTAGGCACAAGTTCTGATATTTTAGAATGTCCTTTTCCTTACGATCATTAACAACAAAAAGTGATGTTCAATATGAAACAGAAAAGTATCAAATGTCAATATACTGTATTTAAAATGTATACATTACAGTGGTTAAAGTTTAAAAGTATATCAAAACCTTATCAAATTATAGATGGCTTTTGATACTTACTGATGGTCGTTTCCACACAACGTTTTTGGTAAGTTGTTTATTTTTAAAAATGGAAGAATCGTTCGCTGGAAATTCTGGATCAACGAACAGTTTTGTGGTCTCTCCTTTTGATTTTGCAGACCTTGATCTCTGGAAACAACAAAAGACCTGGTTTAATACTACTAGAAACTGTTTTAAAAGCATTTTTACTGTTTCCTTCAAACAATCCAAGAGAACAGAAATTAACCAAAATTTGTATGATTTCACTTTTGCATTGTATAAAAGCTAACGTAAGATAATTATTTTCTAACATGTGAATACGGTATATTTCCTTTTTGTCTGAAAGTCTTTAACATCATATGTTCCGATAACATTTCTCTCCTTTTCAGGCTTGAACCAGCGAAGCCTTTTTTACCAATTTTCATATTTTTGCTTAAATCGGTGTTTAGTTAGGGTTTTTTTTTCTTTATATTTTATATCAAAAACCTATTTATACTGCATACTATATACAATAAATGTCATTTTCCTTGAAAGTGTATAGTTCGTACAAGTACGACTGATCAATCATATATCTACTATTTAATCCATACTCTAGTACATGGAATTATAACACTTAATACAGAACTACAATGTATCTTTGAGAGCATTCCATTGATATTCAAGAAAATGTTAACCAAATTAAACCGAAGTTAGGCTTGGACTATAACTCTATTGTTAGCGAAAAGTTCATGGCTGCGGTGATGTGAATATTTCATGATTTCTTCTAATGACTATGATGGCCATTTAACCATGCTGGATCCCAAAAAACAACGTGGAGGGAAGCAAGCTGATAAAAATGGCAAACCCAACTCTGGCTTATCATTAAATAATTATAGAAGTTCACGACACCGCATTTTATCGCCCTTTAGTGCTCAATCAATAGAAAGGGAATTATTTGTTTTGTTTCGATAAGCGTTCAGTGCGAGATCGTATTTGTATAACGTTGTTAATTGATATATATGTTGCATGAGCAAATTTAGAAAGTAACGAGTACATTAGGTAATTAGAATGTCGCCTGTTTTCAACTGTCCATGAAATAATACATTTTTGAATGTTACAATGTTTGAATGATCATTTTATATTTGCGTGTTACATATTAATTAGTATCATTTAAAGTACTAATAATAAAAGGTTATGAAAAATAGGCTAATTTGATCAGACTGCAAATCCAACGCACCAGTTTGTTTTTCGCAATTATAGCTTTGTCTACTCTGGATGAAAAAATACCTTGGTGACAATTTCTGGAAGATTATGAGAATGCATACATAAATGAATGGAAAAGCAATGATGAACCAAAAGATGTAATGAAAGGAAACAAAAAAAGCACACAAAAGATCTTCCTGCCGCCAACAACACGGTCGTCTGTACAGATGATGGCTTTAGAAGTCGTCAGGAAAAAAGCGTTCAGTTCTCTTAATTTTCGTTCTGGGACGCAGTTTTCCATTAAATCGCACTCTTAGTAGTTCTGTCGGGTGGAGATATGACTGCAGGCCAACCTGACCAGGTAGAATGTCACGTGGGTGGTAAAATAGACATTTACGACATTTTAGACGCACTTTATCTTGTAACCATAGCTATGAATTGTGATTTCATCGATTTAATCATTAAAGCGCGTTATAATCACTAAAATCTGTATATAAATAGAAATCTAATAACAGTAATCAAAGCGTTAGCTTCATTTTCCACAAGAGACCATATCCATTTTTGAATCATTTCTGATTCTAATGAAATATTCGAAATTCTTATGGTGTCAATGAACTTAGTGATTTACATATTGTAAGCACTGCAAGATGATAATAGGTTTCCAAACGACATTATTCTACATGCACTTTAACTCACAACAACCAATAATTGGAAAAAAGAACTCTCGCACAAATTTCCTTAATTTTTTTTTCATAGAACGAATTCTTTTAAGAGCATTTCCTATTAGGTATAGTATTGGGTATTGACATTTGTGTATTTTGAATTGCAATAAAGAGAATCTATTGATTCATCTAAAGTGTGTTTCATTTCATTTTGGTTAACCTAGGAATTCATAACTATACCGAACAATGCCAATTGTTTTGAATTGAATTTTGGATTGGTTGTTTTTATATCTCAAAATAGATATAATTGAGAGTTCAGGTAGTGCTGTGATATGAACAATATACAAGACAAATAAGAATAAATTAAGAACTACTTAGTTTGCTCTTTTTGTTCTACTTTTCTGTGATAAAGATCTATTTTCGGTGCTTTATTTGCACGACACATTTGCTTCATTTGCCCATTTTTAAAGTCAAATTTACATTTCACATTCCGTAGTGATTTAGCTGAAAATTCGTTTTTAAAAGCGGTAATTTATTTACATATATTAAAACGACAAGACTTGCTTTGGACTGCTACATGTATTCATATTTTCGTTTCATGATTGAGTTAACGGTAAATTACATTTCAAGCTCGGGTATACATGTGTGTGTTTGCAAAGGATATTTGGCATCTTGTTTGAGTGTGTGCTTAACCTTTTATCGGTTGTTTAGGAGGATTTTATTATATTTTTTTTAATTTTTTTTTTTTTGAAGGGGGTGTAGATTTTAATTGACTGCCGTCATGAGAAAAGGGCCCTTATCTTTTGACGTCACAATGCTCAGAAAACGACTTCATAGTAGCGGCATTGTAAACGCAGTTTTTTTTATTTTCTGTTTCTATTTTTTTTCTGCGTCTGTGTTGTGTTTTTTGAATAATTGGAGTATAGCCTTGTTTAAATACCGATAATAATAATTGATAACTATTAATAATTTATAATAAATAATTAAAAAATAATTAATAATAAATAATAATAAAATAATAATTGACGTTCGTGACGTCGTGTCGTTTTCGACCAGCTACGTCAAAGTCGTGTTAGTTAACATGTCTTACTAAAATTGTCATAAAATGCTTAAAACACACAAGATCTTGGATATCTTTGTATATTTGTATTCAGAAAGAGTTGACTTATCTTAATTGAGAAAAAGGTGAGTTTGCGAAATTTTGACCTTAAGGGCCCTTTTCTCGTGACGGTAGTCAATTGTATTTGCATAGGACAGGTTAATTTGTACGGAAGCGTATTGCTGCCAATTAAAATAAATTTTAACTAAGTCGTACATACATGTACGAGATACTAAGTCTTATTATCTCGTACGTACGATATATTATCTCGTACTTACGACATATTATCTCCTAATAACGACTTTAAAATATCACGTACGTACGATTTAGTTAAAATTTATTTCAACTGGCAGCAATACGCTTCCGTAAATTTGCATCAAAAATATTAAGTTCAAATAAAAAAAATACACAATAAAACAAATAACTAGAATGATTCCGAGAATTACCTCACCATCCAAATTGTCTAAACTCTAAGTGAAATTGCTGTGCTGGCAATATTCAATGACATCATGCAAATGTGCTTGGTGAATAAATGTAAATTAAAATATGAATACAGAGTTCAGTTTGGTTCTGTTAACAATGCAAGCGCTCTCATAACATTTTTCAATATTCTTTTCAATAATAATATCCATTTATGAATTTGAAATTGATATTGACTACCATTTCAGAACCACCTTTTAATCGAGGAAAATGCGACGTATTAAACGGTATTAAAGTGGGAAAAATGATATTTTTTTTTATAGATACATGTCATCACGTTTTGTGTGTTATTTGTGAACTGTGAGTGGATCTGGATTTCTATTAATTTACATTGAATTTATACATGTGCAAACAACTTCCATTTCATCATTTTGTCGAATTTCATTGGTCGAGGGTTTTTTGACAAATAATATATAATTCATCCCATTAAATGATTAAACCACATAATCCAAGGTGATAGAACATAGAGACGTGCATCATTTCACAGCACTAGGCACAGGGGCTCGTCACGAACTTTTTATCTTCTTACTATATATGTGACAACCCCTTTACTGGTCACATAGCAAGAAGACACAAAGTTTGTAATGAGCCCCTGTGCACAATTTGATATATTCAAAACAAATGACTGACTCTGCTGTAGATACATGTAGTATCTTGAAAATTTAAAAGTCTAATCACGAAAGGCTGACTTCCATACTACATGTATATCAGGTTTACGTGCGTGTTTAAAGTCTTTAATTTGGTGTTAATCTAGTAATTTTCATGAATTGAAACTTTTCCATCCTCTATATATTTTCTGATTCATTGAATTTTTGTTGTATATTGCTGTCACAATGCTTTGTGTAGTCTCCATTTATTGAAGTTTTATCACGGGCTCAAATTTAGGCGGGCTTTTCAAAGCATCGGGGGTTTTTGTCATCGGGATTTTGAAATAAAAGGTATTTTGACATTTTATTTATCGATTGGCTTCAACTTGATAGTTTGAATTTTGAAATTTGATGGAGGTTATTTTTATCTTTATATTTACATTTTAGAATGTCTTTGTCTGTGATAACACTACGAATTGATTTTGTAACATATAGTCCAATACATTTCATCAATGACTATTTTGACATTTAATCGAACGATTGCTAATATATATATATATATATAAGTAATAAGGATTCATTTTTTTACTATTATGAGGTGATCAAATAAGGTCGGGGATGATCAAATCTATCAAAAAGCCCTTCGAGCTTTATTAGATTTGATCATCCCCATCCGTATTTGATCACCTCATAATACTGAAGGAATGATTCCTTATTCCTTAAATACTTATGTAAAAAGAAAGTCCTTCTTATTTTCATGCATAATTTTATACATAAGAACTACATTAGAAGAACCTTTAAGGGAACAAATGAGTTACACTGGACCAGTTTTTATTAATTTTAACAAGCATTCATGGGGGTTTTTTTTTTGTAGATTACAATGCCAAATATGATCTCTAATTTCTATACACAGGTCTGAAAGTTTATCGTAGTTGAGTAATATACCTGTGCATATATCAAAGACTTGTTTATTTGTGTCTGATTTTTCCTAGTATGCTCGTCAGATGATATTTAAAAAAATAATTAAGTATAAAGACAAAATATGCTACGTTTTATTATGTATACTTGGAAATCTCTCTCTCTCTCTCTCTCTCTCTCTCTCTCTCTCTCTCTCTCTCTCTCTCTCTCTCTCTCTCTCTAAGTTAAGCGAAATTGAAAACTTTTCATTTTCTTAATCATAAGCTGACAAAACCTTCAGTGATTGATTAAATCAATTTTTATTTTAAAGTAGCAATTTACTCTTTAATATTAATTTAACAAAAAGGGAAATAAATTCGAGAACAAACATGGTCACAATAGATAATGTAAAGAATCTCACATAACAAAATAATACATTCATTTGGGAGGGGTTATTTAACGATTGAAATTTGATTATGAGTTATAAAGTTTATTGATTGATTCTAACAAATCGAGTCATGCTAGAACAAAAGCATGCCTTTGTCAATATTGTTGTCTTGCAACGTGACTTGAATAGACGTAAAACAGAGTTGCGTAAATAACAGGTGTTTTTAAACTGATTAACATATTGTTCCAACGAGAATTTTTAGAGTTCAAGGTAGATTTTATGGGGGGTTTTTTTATACTATTCTCGGAAAATTATTGATTTAAGTTTATACAAAAATGGAAGATAATGTTTTATAAATGATACAGGACGCCTCTTTATGAACTCCCCTGCGTATGTTAATTTACACAGTTTTTGTACATGAATATTTCAATACTACTCCGGGAGTAGACTATATGCCTTCATCATGCAAGTTAAATGAACAGTTTCAGTCAGAGGGTCTTTATGCAATTTAGATTGCGTCATTCTCACTTGAATAAATACTTCTCAAATCAGTTTTAAATTATAAATTAACCTGAGATCCTTCTGGGGATTCCTGTGAAATTTTAAATATGTTAATTAACGTAGCCAATGTTCTCGACCATTCATGGTGAAGAGGACAGTTTCTTAAAAACGTATTAATGTTTACATTTTATGATATGTAATTAATTCTTCAAAAAATGTATGTACTATTCCTTTCAACCGTTGTATACGTGTATCATGTATCCGATGCGGTTTGAATCAATACATGTTTATAGCCTTTGAAAGCCAATGTCTTGCCACAGTAAGCAGTATACAACGTACCACAAAGATATTTTATCATGCTACTTTTCGCCTGAAGTAAATATTTTTATCTTAAATACAGTATAATTAGAGCCTTTGTCTTGACTATTATGGGAGGATATGACTGTTTATGAGCGTTTATATCTGCGTATAATGTACAGGACTGACGTACATCATGTAGGATGACTGTTTAATAGATTCATCAAAATGCGTGAAATCGGACTAGATCGTCTATCACATCTTATTAGTAACTTTTATTTCAACTAAGAACACGTTGCTGTGTCGTATCATATTGCACAGATACTTGTCAGACTGTACATGTAGAATTGTTTATATTCGTTGGAACTTAATTTTTGTGGATTTCGGGATTTTGTGTGTATACTTAACCCACGAATTTCAATCCTCACCATAATGTAGAACTTATTCATTATTCTTTAAAGTATCTTAACGAAACTACGAACCTTCAAGAAATATCTACAATCCGCGAAATTTGCACCTACGAATTCAACTGATTTAACAGTACATTCTGCATTGCAACAAAGTATACAGGTGAACAATTGGCATAATATGCTACAACAAACAAATCATTAAAATGATGCTTGATATTATGAACTAATGCTACAATTGCTTTAAATTAACTTCTTTTCAACTGTTGTACCTTTGTTTGTTTCACTCAAAGAATGTCAACATAGGTAAGATGAATGTATTTTTTCGTTCAGGACAATTAGTAAGTCAATATTCTTCACTAAACATATATCAGTATCTCTTACTGACCAATTTTATATTCATATAGTCAACTTGATAAATATATTAAGACGTTCATTATTTAAACACATGTGAGCTGTAAAATCAATGAACTCCAGAGAGTGACATTTTAGGAATATCCATTCAGCATAGAGAGGAATATTTTCATTAAAAATCATTGTTTAATTTTAAAAGTATTTTAAAAGAAAATTTTTAATTTTAAAATGTCAGCATTGATTGAGCAGTAAGGTTTAGAAGTAACCAAATTCAACAATTCAGTAAACAGAAGACAATTTCTCACTTTTTTTATACCATATTAAATAATTGTAAAATTGTGTTTGGTCTTGGTTTAGAAGTAACCTTACAATCCGCAAATCATGCCCCTGGGCACGTCACATGTATATGATATCATAATGACAATGAGTGTATATATACTTACACTGGATCCCCCGCCCTGCGTGGATTTAACGATGTTCACCCAGTTCCGAGGGGTGGTCTTCTCCCTGCATCTCATGGACCTCTGCCCAGACGAGGTCCTGGCCACTTGTTCGTTATTGTTTATGGTCTTCACAGGGACCAAGTCCTTACGGGTTTTACGTACTGGCAAGGACACAGAACATCCCATGGAGAAATTCTCAAATGCACGTGCTCTGATCTATATCTTCTTCACATTTCTAGTTGAACAAGGTGTCAAATCCTTAATATGTAAACAATATTTTTTTTCTCTTCAAAAATTGTTTACATCCTACACAGTACGAGTATAGCTAACACTCCAAAAGCATCGAGTGAGAAGCTGCTTGAATAAATAAAGGTAAAAGATTCCTTACATTTTTTTCATTGTCGTCCTATGAATCTAATCGATAAAATTCATATCACGTTTTTCATAAATGATTCTGAGTCTTCTGGCGTTACACAGAGAATGTTATGAGCCTCCTGCAAAAGATCTAATAATCTGTAAAGTCGCCGGTTTACACCACCTCCAGCGAAAAATTCAAAAACAATAGTTCGGTTTATCAACACCTTTGCTATTATATTCCGTGTAAAATCAATTCCCGCTGCCTCCCGAAATGGCGCGAACTTCCTAGGCACAAAAACTAAAACGCGACGGCAGGCGACTTGTGATGGAATCGATACGGCTTTAATGCTCGGTGCTTTAATTGTTTGAAGATCGATGTGGCAAACAAAACCCAATTTTCGATAGACTTTTTTTTCATTTAACTTGTAAATCCTTAATAGAATACCACAGTGACGTCATTGTAACTTGCTGTTTTAATGAAATACAGGAATATAACAGAATTCAATTAACAACTGTTCGTTTTATTTTAACGGCAATTTGTTTTTTAAAAGACAATATTGACATGCAAAAAACATATATTAACCGTACATTTCACGTGTTTTAATTGGTACTTATAAGAAGTGAAATAAATGCAAGTTGTATTCCTTGAAATTAAATGGCAATGTTACGTGACTTATTGCAGTATGCATTGAATCAATTAAAATCGAATCAGAAAGGATAAAAACCCAAACAATCCATTAATTGATGTTATCATAAACTGGTCGTAAGAGTTGAGGAAGACTCCAGATATCTGTCATTCTTGTGTTAAGCGATATGTAGAGAGAAAGTGGAATACGTCATAAGCCCCAACAACAATCGTAAATTAATAATGTATACAAGAGTGAACTTATCACATAATGGCAGGGGTGTAGAAGGTGTTTTCTCATCCGACAGCAAAATAGAGTACAGATGATTAATATTTGATGTGGACAGTATGGAGTTCATCATAAAACTTGGGTCAACGTACAACGTAATCTAATCAATTTACTTTTACAATTTTCCCGCTTTGATTAATTTTACCCACCCGCCCTTATGGGTTTTTTTCTTTATTTCAGTAGATTAAATTAAAGACACTATCAAAATAACACCTGGTTAAATTGCCTTAACATTCTAATAATTTTAAATGATTCTTAATTTTTTTTCTATACATGTTTATGTAGGATCCTGAATACTTTTGCAGGGGAAAAATCTCTATACATGAATGTCATAGATTTCATTTTAAGATGATGTCATCAGTTGTATTTTTTTATTTAAACATCTTTAAGAAAATTATATTTTTATAGATATCGGTGGAAATATGCATTGTGTCTAAGACTAGGGGTTTGGTTATTCTTGCCTGTTGACTTAGTCAAAGTGAAAGATCTTATTTGAATTTTAAAATGATGATTTAGCGTTTGAATACCTACAATATATTGCATGACCTAAAAGCTTAAAAATATAATTTCTCACAACAAAAAATTTTTACTTCATAATTTACATGTTATTAACGTTTTGAATATTTTTAAACCAAGCAGATTAAAAAATATCATATTGATTTGATTTTCCGGTTCGAACTTATGGTTAAAAAATGGAGATATTAGATTTCACACCTGATCATAGGAATTTTTAATTTGGTTAAATATCAAAGCAACAGACACCGTCAAGGCCATCGATGAAAAAATTACGTAATATATCTTGCTTTTGGCCTCGCGCAGGCAAAACCAACGTGAATTGTTAGTGAACAGTATGTTACAGTAGCTTCATCATGAGTAAGAAGGGAATCCCAGATTGTGTAAGTGCGGAAATGTGTATACTAAATGACTATGTGGGCAAAAAGATAAATTTAGCTGCAAAGAAGAGGGCTTCGGGGAACATATGTGAAAATAGTTCATTCGTATAATGCGACTGCTGATGCAAAAATTGTTGAGGATGGTTTTCTCCAACTAGTAGGACTTTGAGGGAAAAACTACAAAGAGTCCATAAAAACAGGGGTCAAAATACTAAGAACCGCCTTTCAACAAGATTCGTAGTGTCTTAAAGGTAAAGCGTGGTCGTGAATAAAGAAAAGCTTCAATAAATCTCGTAACCCCAAGAAACTGACTTCAGATAAAGACGTTTCCAAAAATGTTTCTCAGACTTACACATTTATCGTAGTCATGATCATGCCAGCTACTGCATAACTGTATAGCAAACGAATAAATTTAGATTAATCGCATATATATTGTTGCAGACATTTATGTGCCGAGTGTTTGACTGGTAAATTCTACACATCCTTTTTGTGGGTAAGGTTTGTGGTTGGTGGTGTCCATTCCCCTTTTTAGTGGTTATGATTTTCTTAGTACGTTTGAAAGATCTCTGACATGAGTTTTGGTAAAATAAGATGTCCTTAGCAGCTAAATAAAAAACGAAAAGGAAAATTGTCGGAGTTTTCCTTAAAAAGAAATCTTCAAGGTTTTGTTAGAATCAGAAACTGAAGGTATCAAATGATGCCAGCACAAATAAATGTGATATTACACCTTTTCTCTAAATAGTAAACGTCATAATATTTACAATTCACCATATTTACATTGATTTTTATAAAGGTATGACGAAGTGTATGATATCTTGACTGTTATCTTTGATGTCACAACTTGTTTATAAATATTTATACTTTAATAACATAAGACATTGACCAAATGTAAAGAAGATTTTGTTTCTAAAAATGTATAATATGCTGCTTAGAATTTAAAGTTAACCTAAAATTTTTAGATTTGTTTTTCTTTTAACTTTTTATGTTAAAAAGTTTTGTGAAATTCATGAGATATTATTGGAAAAAATGTAAGATAATTATTGTAATAATAACTATTAGAGTATTTGCCGAATCGTAGTAAAATATATTGTACCTAATTTGACCCGAACAAATATCTTGGTACATGTATGTGGGAAAAGAAGAGTTCATGAAATCACATTTTGTGAGGTTTGCGATTTCTTCAATTTAAAAACATATTCATAAGATATTTAAATACAATATTTGAAAGAAATAACAGAACACATAACATTTTCATTTCCTCGGGGTTTTTTTTTGGGGGGGGGGGGTTTATTTTTTTATTCTTTTTTTTATTTTAAATTTTTATGTATTGTTATTTCTTTTTTGGATTTAATCAATAGAGAAATTGAGATAGAAAAAAAACTAGCATTTTATTAATCAAATAATCACAAACCTTGGTTTTTCGAACTTAGTAAACCCGGCTGAATAACTCCCAGAAGAACACTAACTATCCTACACCAGTCATTACAATCGACGGCGAACTTCGTTGCAAATTACAGAACATCAATATTTTCTACCTTTTCTATAACAATAATTCAAGCGTTCATATGATAGCCATGGGAATCAAAATTGAAGAATTTTACCCAATTCATGCTTAACTGTTTTGTTGTGTAATCATGAAAATCATTTGTTTAAAAGTTGTTACCATGGCTCGAAATGATGTGATCAAGCTGCAAAACTAAAGTTTTATTTTCCCCTAAAAAGAACCTCATTTTAATTATTCCATTCCATGTTATGCATTGATGCATGAAGTGCATAGAGAAAATGAGACCTCCGGGCTTTTGTATATAGATATACTAGTATACACAAAGCAAAGGTTTGATCGATTGATTATGAGTATCTAGGTGATAATTGTTTGAAAGATTGTAGACTTATATTTTTTGAAAATTAGAAAAATAATTTATCATTGATTAGTCGGCAAATGATTTTTTTTCGATTTTAATGATTCCTGTGTTTTATGGAGTGATTGTGAAAAACTCCAATTAAACAAACTGGGTTCTTTTTTCACAGATCCTGCAGGAACAAAGTACCCTGATTAATAATTATGTTATGTAATAAACAGAACAAGAACCGTGTCCATCTGTTTGACTGTTTCTGTCTATGATTCGTCGTCTTACTTTTTGTGTTCAATGGTTGTAGAGAAAAGAATTTTTGAAAAAAAACAACAACTATTTTCTCAGTGTATTAACCCGAATTTTCAGTATTTATGCTCAATAAAAAATGGTAGCTGTTTAATCAATGTCTGATATAGATGACGGCAGCGTGCTTTTATTAACTTATATTAATCATAATTGTTTATTGATTGTATTATAATTCGATTTGTTTTTCAAAAATTTGATATATAATTTGATTGATTCCTGAATGTCCTATGAAGATTGAAGATTTATTTTTTATTTTTTTATTTTTTTTTTTTTTATACTTTTTGGGTTTTTAGTATTGATTCTGATGTGTTTTTCCTATTGTAATATTTTCATTCCATAAAGAAGGGAACACCTTAACGATATTTTTGTGTACATTCAATATATAATAGTACTTATTGAAAACGAAATATCAGCTATGAAATAGTCAGAAAACACACCTTTCGCGTCCAGTACAAACTAGACCTTGCTGACTCTCGGAACCAGTCTCAAACACTTTTAATTTCTCTTGACAATACCTGATGGTGTGACCCGCACTCCCAATCAAAATCCAATACTATATCTATCCTTCGCGGTGTTGCCTTATGAGATAAGTTTTGTACTTTCTATATATGTGGCGTGACATCTGATTTCATAAAAACTCCGTTGTCCACAATCTTTGCTTAACAATTAGATTTGTGCATCATCTTTCCAGCTTTGTTCAATTACAAGGTAAGCTTTTTAAAAAGCTAAGAAAGTCAGCCAGCTGAACTTTAACTTTAGGTCAAAAGTGAATACGCAATCTATTAAAATACAAGATAAATAGTTTTCAGAACAATATAATAATATGCGGGTGCACATTTAGTTTGCAACCTTATTTTTATGGCTGTACATGTAGGTAATGAGATAAGCCTGTAGCGGTGTATATGCAATGTATGACTGCACACCTACTTAAATTTTAAGTTCTAACTTTGCAAACAAAGCTCTCTGAATTTCATCCACTACCAATATACCGGTATTTACTTTTCAATCTCACTAAGAGAGTCGGGAAGATATACGCGGATTCCGGCTGCAGACGATTCCCATTGACAGTCTGTCTTCCAATACATCGATGCGCAGTTTGACCAGTTTCATAACTTCTTCGAATTTCTCTAACACGAACTATCTAATTCCTTCCCAGAATTCCAATTTACGCAATTGAAGTTTCATCCTAACTTAATTAGTCAGCCCGCGGGCTGACTAATAAAATATTTGTTTTCTAGAAAACCGTTTTAAATTTATATCTTTTCAATTTTTACTGATCATTTTTACAAATATTTTTCTCTAGAATTAAAAATTAACCTCGGTTAATATAATGGTTCTCTTTAAATTATGAAAAACATTTTTTAAAAGAATTTCAACGTTACAATCTCAATCATCTTCATTTATTTATGTATTATCAAAGAAAATGTCATAGGATATCTCAAAATCTCATAAACACCCAGTAATTTGCAGATTAGTGTTTATATAAGTTGAAAAAGTATCATATGCTCTACCTCATATTTAAGTGAGCTTTGTCAAGTTGGTAGTTTTTCTTATGTGATTGAAATGTTTTACGTTCTAATACAGAACGTAACAGATAAAATACTAATGAGGGCTTCATGTAATCTCCTCGAATCGTATATTGGTCGAATGGTCCGATCGGTGTTTGCAATGATATCTTATTTAGTGATAACGTAGTTTTATTTAGTAGTGCGCCAATTGACAAACCAGGTTCACTGATGAGGTGGACACGATCGACCAAAAAAATGGCCATTGTCATTAGAAAAGACAAAAAAATTGATTTCTCATTACTTCGAAACTAAAGGTTTGAAGATGAAACGTTTGTTATTTTCAGTAACAGCCAAACCAGGTTACAAAATATCGAGGAACTATCTTGGTAAGTACCAGGTATGTAAAAAAGTATGAATTAGATAATGTGGGTTTTGATTCCCAGCAATTTTTCAGTAAACATTAATTTTAGGAATTTTTTTCGGTTATGATCTTTTAAAGCATCAATATGAATCAAAATTGTCCAAGTCTGCCAGTAGTGCTTTATTAAAAAAAAAAAATGATTAATTTTTCAAAGACAGACTGGCCCATTTATCGAATAAAGGTCACTGTTAATGTGTCAACTAGTCTGAGAGAGAGAGAGAGAGAGAGAGAGAGAGAGAGAGAGAGAGAATCTTTTGAAAATGCTAAATAACGAATTTCAAAAGAAATCTATGTATTCTCTCCTAGAAATGAAGACATTCTTCACTGTTGCCTTATTGACAAAGAAATAAAAGTATCGATAATTAAAGCGAAAACGGACTCTTTTATCGTCGCCAGAACACTTTTGATGTCATTAAGCACGGTGGCAAAATGACCTGAACCATACACACATATTACATTGCACTCTTTACACTGATCCTACTGTGTGAACTGGCCAGCCATCAAATAAAGATCGCAGTTAAAAGAGATTCAATAATCATTCAATGGTCGTACCCCATTGGTGTACGTGACTTACCTTCTGTTGAGACAATTAACACGGTGTTCGATTTTTATATCGGAGGTTTCAAACAATGCTTCCTGTTACTAATTCGAGCAAGTATCAAAGACTACAACATTCCCAAGACCCATTTTTATAATACTTCAAACAACGTTTAGTTGGAGAAGAGAGGAACAATTGGAAAAAGAAGAACTATCAAGTGATATTATTGAATTTTAACACGCATGCATATTTTTTACAAGTACTATATTAAAATAATGCAAAGAAATGGCATGTGTCATGCTTATTTGTTAAATAAAAAAAAATCCGTTAAAAGCAAATTGAATGGTGGTTCTTCATCAAACTTCTTGTTTTTTACCAGACATATTATAATTTCTAAACAAAATTAACATATTTAGGTATTTTTTAGGGTTCAGTTATAAAAAAAAAACCTCAAGGTCAGTGCATTTACCCGGTCGCCGATTAGAAATTTGTTCGTTACTGTGAACAAATAACTCGAACACTCCTGTCAAATCACAGCGGGTGGTGTATACATTTATCGGAAAAAACTTCTAATGTTTTTCTTCTGTCAATTACAATTTGGCCTCCCTATCATGCAAATCCATAGAGATATATTGCAGCGGAAACCATTTCCCTGTTCCTAACATAAAATCAGCCCATAATTCAGTGGACGTGAAATTTCATAGCGCCAACTAAGCACTCAATAGATTGCAACAATATCTTTATCTCCATATGTAATACTAATTGCATAGTAATTATGCTGCTGATATTTTAAAGGTCATTTGATTTCAGAAAATTGGCAATTTCAGTTTCCAATACTAAATGATTTATTCAGAATAAAAGATAAGGTTTAATGGACAACGTTTTCATTTTTTTTCTTTAATACAGATTGTATTTTCGAATATTTCATGCATTGATAATTTTTTAGTACACTTCTACTGTTGAATTTTAAGTGCAAAGTACATGCTTTGGGGGGTTTATTTTAACATTTTGACTTTCTTAAACATAAAAGTTGGATTTTAAAAATGTTATTTTGACAGTTCCATTTGAATAAGAGAGTTTCTCTGGTTAATGTGCTGCAAGAAGAGTTCGCTTTTGTTTTAACGAAAAAGTCCACACCCTCTCCTCGGAACAATAACCACTGAATGGAAAGTGCTAATCGAAAATGTGGTTGATTTGGATCACTAGCTATATTGATTTGGGTAGTCGTGTGTATGTTTGAAAATGCCGAACATCAAAGGGGATAAGGAAGGCTAAATATTTCAGAAAAGTTAGTTTTGAGTTATTATGGAAAATCTTGTTACTCAATTTTCCCCGAAAAAGCATAACCAAACTTAAATGAACAGTGTTATTATAAGAAAAGAAACTATCATTTGTTTGGGCTAATGATATTTGTTTGCAACAGTTTTTTGCGATTGCTATACTTTTTTGGCCTATCCGTCCAAAAAACAACGAATGAAGTTTTATTTGTTATTTATGATATTATGATGAATTCAATATTCACGTATAAATGATATGGGTATTGATAATCAATAGCTAGACATTATTAGTTGAAAAAGTGATAAAGCAGTACAAGTAATCGTAACATTTGATTTCATGGCCTCTCATTGTTGGTGTTCTTGCGATGCTTGACTCGCGTTTTTGTTATGGTTGAATCGGGTTGAATGGAAATATTATGCTTGATTCGGGTATATATCAGTTAGTGTTATGTTACACTTAGTACTTAAATCTTAAACAATGTAAGGAATATTTCCAAATGTACCTATTGCAACAATTCTACTTCAGCAACACATTGTATCACCGTTAATACCATTTAAGGACAACTCAATGTCTTCATTATAAATGAACATACAGTATTATGTGTCGCTACTCATGTTAAAAGATATCACAAATCTAATATGAACATTATAAACTGTTTGCTTGTAATAGTTATCAAAATTTCATTTATTTGACGTGATTTTTTGGTTAGCCCCTCCCCCCTTCCAACTGTAAATCAAATAACTGAAGTACTGACGAAAGTTAATTTACTGATTATTATTTGTTTTAAAATCACCGATACGTAATTTCTCATGGCAAGTAGTTTAGCTGCATTTGAATAATTACGCACATTTTTTTCCTAATATGAATTATCGAGCTACCGACCTATAGACGGAAAACCCCATATGAATCATGTTGTGTAATATTTAAAGATAACGCCACCAAACTCTAATATGCATTATGTATCAGTAATCGAAATATTTCAGGAAAATTTTATCCAAGCATTTTTTAACAAACAAATGATAATAAAGTCTAGTCTACGCCAGTACTAGTTCTATTTTTAGATTGGATACTAGTAGTCTGCCCTTGATTCCAAAAGCAACCGTTGTAGAAATGGCGCTTTGGTAATCAATGATAGCGAACCAGTCTTATTGAGCTCTGGCGTAGGAATACATATTGTTCGTACCATTTAGAATATGTCTTTTTTTAAGGTATTTATAAATAACTTTCCTTGTAAAACAATGTTTCTAAATACATTACGTTGAATTTATCGATTATTTTCAAGTACATGTACTTAGTCATGTCAGCGGTGATGAGTTGTGCTAAGGTCCAAACACTGTTTCTGTTCCGGTTTGCCAGAGTAACTGCATAGGAGAGTTGATTAAAATCAAATCCATAAAAAACCATACATTTAACAAAACAAAAACCCCATACAATCACAATGTTCCTGAAACTGAATGGTAACGTCTTTATATGAATACTGCTCCTAAAACCGACATTTGCATAATGACGTCTTTTTAGAAATAGAGTAGTATCGTCGTTTGGAATGTAAAATTTAATACTCTTACATAATTTGTAGTGCTGAGTATCAAATGCATTTTACGCAATACATGAGTACATGAGATCTACCCGAAAAAAGTATAGCCGTCATGACAACAAAGAGTGGCTTTCAAAAATTACTACGCAAACATAAATTAGCTTTCAACAAAAGAGGGAGTGTATATATTTTAAGTAATTCTCAAGGCATGGAGAAGAACCTGTGAACGAATTTAATTGTACATGTAAATGCTTAGTATATAATGTTGAAATATATAGCAATAAACATCTTTTATTGACAACTTCCAAAGTTTACGTAAATGGATAAACAGTCAAGCATTCACAATCAAACAGATGATAAATGCTTGTGACTGAAAATGAAAACAAAAGAAAATATATAATAAACTTTAAAAATAACAATATTACTGCCCAAATAATTTGATGCAATTTTAATCAAAGTTGATTAAACGTGCTTAATATTTCATTTTGTCTAAATAAATGTGCCGACAGTAAATTCGAGATACCCGACAAAAGTATAGCCGGTGATCCAAATCAACCGCATTTTCGATTAGCACTTTCCGTATAGTGATAATTTCCTACTGGATACTGTAGCCAGATGGGAATATTCCCTTATAAGGTGTGTAACACTTGCAGATAAAACATACCCAAATTGTCGATCTATCGGTTCATGCAATACATATGGGACGTATTCAACTGTCTAAGATGTTTTTTAAAAGTATAAGAGAATAAGGATTTTAAAGCTATAGGTCTGTTTTAACATTTTGAATCTTCTGGATCATGTTGTTTGCATATGAATGTAGATGTGGTTTATGGTGCAAATCAAAGTACTTTTTGGTGCTTAATGCGCTTTATACTTTAATGCTGTCAACAAGAAGTTAAAAACTACAAAGGAAAGTCGCCACACTCACAGCCAGTTTCTACTTTTGAATACATAATTTTTTTATTTTTTACATATTCTACTGCTATCACGAATAATACTATTACTATATCCTCCAATTTTGCCGCTTCTCCTCTACAAATTACAAAAATAACACAGCAGAACTACAAAGAAAACAACACAAAGCGTGCTTTGGCAGCCAGGATCGGCAATTTGTATTAATAAGCCTTTCTTTAAGTAAATCTATATTTGTACATTGAATGCGTCATAAACTTTCATAGAATAAGACTTTAAAGGATGCTACTAGCTTTGATACTAAAAAGTATGTGATGCAGGGAAAATTAAAATACTTTGTCGAAAGTCAAACAGCAAAATGATATAGTAAAAAGCGGAAGTGTGTTCTTGAATTGTTGACACGCAGGTGTCGGCAGACTCGACAGGTGGTTAATGAATATGACATACCTAAAAATTGAATATTATTGTAATTTAAATTATTCAAGACAATGGTATAATCTTAGCAAATTTCTTC
>WFKH01006014.1:43484006-43507163 GCA_016163765.1 Magallana hongkongensis
CCTCTGATGATCATATCTTAGTTTTTACTGGTCCTTACATCACCAAACTTGCATGGATGGTGCGTCTTATGATACTGATGCACCTGACAGGCTGGAATGCTGAACCTGAGCCATAGGTTTCGGATGCTGGATGAGGTTAAGAGTTTAAGAACTGGTTAAAGTTTTTGAAACAGGTGCCCTCTAATGGTTATAACATAGTTATTACTGGTCCTAACTTCACCAAACTTGCATGGATGATGCATCTTATTATACTGATGCACCTGACAGACTTGAATGCTGAATCTGAGCCATAGGTTTTGGATGCTAGATGAGGTTTAGTTTTTTTGGAACAGGTCACATGTTTAATACATGTAGGTAATAGCACTATTTCAAACTTGCATATATGATCTAACTATAATATAAATGAATGGCAGAGGTAGCTTCAGATGCAGAGCCTGATCTCCATTATCGAGGATGCTAAAAAATATATCTTAGTTATTACTGGTCCTAACTTCACCAAACTTGCATGGATGGTGCGTCTTACGATACTGATGCACCTGACAGGCATGAATGCTGAATCTGAGCCATAGGTTTCGGATGCTGGATGAGGTTAAGGTTTTAAGAGCTGGTTAAAGTTTTTAGAGCAGGTGCCCTCTGATGATTATATCTTAGTAATTACTGGTCCTTACATCACCAAACTTGCATGGATGATGCATCTCATGATACTGATGCACCTGACAGGCTTGAATGCTGAATCTGAGCCATAGGTTTCGGATGCTGGATGAGGTTTAGTTTTTTGGAACAGGTTACATGTTTTATAGATAATAGCTTGCATAATTGATTTAACTATAATATAAATGAATTGCAGAGGTAGCTTCAGATGCAGAGCCTGATCTCCATTATCAAGGATGCTAAAAATTCTCCTATCTCACTCAAACCTGCTTGATAGATGTGTTTGTTGTTAAATGATATACCATGATTCCTATGATATAGTATTCTATGATATGATACACTATTGTTTTATATGATACAATGTAATATCATACATTATATTGTAAAAAATTATATGATACGATATGATATTGTATCAATTGTTTTTTGTACATTATTATATGATATTGTATTATGATATTGTTAGGTATAGTATTGTATATTATTATACAATATTGTAGAATATAATATTGTATAATATATTATTCTATCGAATGATATTGTTTCTTATTATATTGCAATATATGATATTGTATCATATGATACAATATTGTATATTATAATTATATCGTATCATATGATACAATATTGTATAATATGATATTTGTTTATATAATATATTGTTATATAATACATGAAATTGTATTATATGATATTATAAGATATTATATAATATGATTTTGTATAATAATATGATATTGTATCATATGATATGATATTGTATAATATTGTATAATATAATATATTACTATATCAGATGATATTGTATCATATGATATACAATGTTTTATCAAATTATATTGTATCATATGATACAATATTGTGTATCAAAAATGATACAATATCATACAATACAATATTATTCTATATTATACAATATAATATCATATGTTACAATATTGTGATGTATTATGTGATATGATATAATATCAAATAATGCTTTATTGTATTTATATTAGGTATAATGATATTGTATTATGTGATTAACTACAATGATGTATAACACGATACAATGTCATATCATATGTTACAATATCATATTGCATTAATATTTATTTCAGTATTATATTGTATTAAATGATATATATTGTAAGTATCATTGGATGCAATATCATATTTTATATTATTGCATTGATAAACATTGTATCTTATAATATTGTATGAAATGAACATATGATTATCATACAATTTTTTTTACATATGATATACGATATTGTGTCAAAACAGTACCCATGAATATCCAAGATCATTAACTATGAATTTTATATAATATGATAAACTAAAAGGTGGTTTTATAAAGGTGATTCCTCATAAAGTTGATGCTTGTCTCGGTGAGCTTTGTAATCTGTGATTACCTATGTTTTAATATGGTCATACCATTAATCAGCAATGATTTCTTTCAGATCATTTGCAATATTTTCCCACAATATGAATGTCTATTTGATCATACCGTTGCCTTTTGAAGATAGATTTGATTATCTCTGAATCTAGACGAGCACTCAGAATCCGACATGTTGCCATTGACTATATAAATGTTGACAGTCGGGCACCTGTTTTGCGGACACTGGGAAAGTTTTGAAGAAGAAAACTCTGAAACATTAAGGGCGATGAATATATACATTATACATGCATTTAAATTACATGTCACGTGCTACTACAACCGTCTGTACATGATGCACGATGTTTGCATGCTCGAAGTCTCAAGCTTGAAAAATGTTACCCAGAAGCAATTTGATTGTGATAGCCAACAGTTTTTATTTGATTTTTCCATTTTTTAATATATTCGATCAGTGCCTACTATCTATTCAAGATATATTACTATAGTCAGGTACTCTTTACACAAGTGCGCTGAAAAATATAGTTCTGTTCATGATCAGCAGATACAACATTACAATAAATGTTTAGAATATCTATGTATATGTAATACCTGGAAGAAAACAAAATTAACGTAAAATTGTTTGAAAAAACACCCCACCCCAAGAAATGTAAATGTGAAGTATTCATATTCCTACGTTATCTGCCTCCTCAGTCTTTTTCACGAAAATAGGTCATTCTTCGATTAACAATTGTTTCACTAATGAATATTGGTTATATTATTACAATAATTATATCACTTTCATGATTATTGTTCGTTAGTTATCACACAATCTCTTTTAATTTTTTATTGTGTATGAGTGTGTATTATTGCTTTTTTTTTAACGACCGAATGGTTATGCAACACCTGCACATATTTCTGGTCGCACTTGTGTAGACTCTGTTTAAGCACAGATGTGTGCACTGTTTGCTAATGACGGGTGGCAGTATTCATTATTCAATACGGACATGAAGAAATATATACGTCAGTTTCTTAATAAGTTCAGTGATTTTAACTTAAGGAAGGAGTCTTCTCGTTATCAGACATTCTTCTTATATTAAGAAATTCATAAAATTATGACATAGTCAAACAGATCATATAACCAAATGATTCTATCAGTTTAATCAAATTTGACCTTTTTGTTTCCGCATCAAGGTCAGGTCAAGGTCACTACCTTTTTCCTTAACTTAAAGGATGATAAAAATATATTTAGTTATCTGCAGTTATGTAGATATCTGTTTAAGATATGAAGTTTCTATTCTTCGATGAAATGATAGAATATCAGAATGTCTTTCAGCTTATACTACTAAATTGGAATTTATATTCAAACTAAAATTGATATTGCTTAGCCCGCATTTCCTCTAATTTTCTTAAATTTTGAAGATATTTTGATTATTTTCTTATGCTTCCAATATTAAAATATTTCTGATTTTTACATATTATGAAGACCTTACATAAAGATATAAATTGACAGAAAAGCTAATATATTGACCATTTAATAAGAGAGAAAATCCGATTTTAATGATTTTTTCACACAAATCTACTTATAGAATGAGCGCTTAAAAAGCTAATAAAAATGTAAATTGATAGGCAAATCATATTTTAAAAACATATTCTGAAACCCAAGTACCTTATCATTAGTTCACATTAGTTGAAAAAATCCAACATTAATGTTATTGTTTAAAAAATGCAAAATAGACTCATGAATCTACAGCAATTCTGAATTGCAAAAACATGTGATATTTTCCTACGCCAATGTTCCGCCAAAAATATAGTCCTTGTTAGATTCTAAACTTTGATTACTATTTCTATCCCATGTTGTATGATTGTAAAAAAGAAACAAAAAAGTGATATTTTAATCTCCTTTCATCTTGATTTAATGACCATTTAATCAAATTTACTTTTGACAAGTCGGCAACCAGAAAAAACTCCTTCCTTAAGAGATCGGCTGAGCACAGTGAAAATTCAAGTAATTCAAAAGTCGAATATCTTGGATATGGGGTAACCCATATCTATTCTTGTTATGTCTAGAGCAGTTAACTTAATAGTTTTAAATGATCGACCAAAATGTGAATATCAGAAATCAAATTACAAGTGAAATTAAAATCTATTAGAACTGCTCTTTGGCGATCATAACACAGGATAAACATAACTCCACATCAAGTTTAGTAACGTATTCTGTCAATATAACATAAAAGTAATATAGTACGTGGTTAATTGACTGGGTACATACCTGTTTATATGAATGAATGACATTGTTTGTAAACAATTCTATTGCTGTGTGTTTAGCCTCGTTTGGTCTCATAAAGTTTTTTGTTGCTGACGGACCTAATGGGGAGTCAGGGAATATGAACCAAATTCCCACAGACTAGAAACAAAGATAAGATTGTGCACTACCATTGTACTGAGGAATAACAATACAGTATAAGATTGTCACAATGAAAACATCGGACAGTACGTACCAAAACTGAAATTGAAATATAACACGACCGATGAAATTTAGTATCATTATAATATAAAATCCAAACCAACTACTTACATTCTGACTTTGACATTTTACCTTTGATAATTATATTGCAGGTACGAGGCAGGTATAAAATGGTATTGGTACAAATGGAAGAATGGAAGACGATAAAAAGGATTTTAAATGTTTTCGGTTATAGAAAAAAAAATATGTAATACTATGATAATTCATAAATGAACAAGGACAGTATATACCGGAATCCCACTGGTGAGAGACCGCACGAATAGTTTTACAATCTCTTATAGTTATGTGATTACATATAAATGAAGTACACCAAACATACTGGATTCAAACATTTATTTTGCATTTAACACTATACTTTGCAGAGCTGCTTTCTATTTGCAATAAACATTTCATATGCATGTAAGTTGCATAAAAATCTAACATATAAAACCATATTCTAGTACATGTATATCTATTTTTTGATAAAAATAAAGAAATTGAAGAAAGGAAACTGCATAGGTACGTAACCGACGAATGACGAAAACAAGACCACTCACCTCGCCACCTGCTGCTACATTATTCTTCATTTTTGTGAGAGGATTTGTGATCCAAAATGTCACCGGTTCCCGAAAAAAAAGAAAATGTGAAGATGTAACTTTTGAAAAAATATCATACTTTTTTACGTTATCTAAAGATAAAACTACAACGTAATTTCCATAATATTCTTTAACATTGTATACTACATTATACTTCAAACCTACACATATTTAGATGGGAGTCGTGGGGATGGTGGGTTCAACCACCTATCCTTGAAAATTTTCAACATATTAATTCACTGGAAATAAGCCTTTGACACCAACCCCACCCTGACCCCAGCAAACAAAATCCACCATCCCCCCTCCTGAAAAAAAATTCTGAATCCGCCCATGATAAACTTATATTATTGTTGACTATATAGAGCACCTGTCACTTGGAAGAGCCCCTGTTACTGGGTGGTTGATTGGACCAGACCATGGAATTTGTCCCAGAGCCAAATTCCCATCAAATAACGTGTGTTTCTCTCCGCCGTCTTCAATAAAAAGCCCGTGTCTTATTGTGTTGTAACATATATTGTTTTGAATCTAAAAAAAGAATGTTTTGAGGGGATAAAAACTAATTCAAAATATTAATTTGTCAAATTATTCGGTCTTGGACCATTTCGTGAAGTAAAACAACTTTTATTCGCGTGCGATAACATTTCGCGAGTCAGTTTATTGCTTGTTTATCGCGAACAAAGTTGCCGAAAGCAGAGTTGGATTATAGTGTTTTTCTGCATGCATATTTTTCTAGCTGCTTTGAATGATAGTGAGCAAATTTCACAAGCAACAAAAAAGAAAGACCATTATAAGACAGATAAAATGAAACAGGGCGTTACGAACAGAACTTAAATCATATAGGTCCTACACAATGGATGTTTCTCTCTTTAAAATGTTTCAATTAACATCAATTAATATTGTTTATTTATCAATTCATATTTTTAGATTTATGATTTCAGATGCATTATGGCTTTCTATTGTTTATGTGTTGAAGTGTACGAGAAGGATAATAAAGTATGTAACACTTATAATAATTATTGTATCTATAATTATTATACATGTAATACATGTATTAATATAAGATGAAGTTGTTTCTTTTTACCTGAGAATTGTGTGTTCCGTGAATCGTGATGCATCTAAACTGAGAGTGATGGATTGAATTGTTACGGAGGTAGGATTCGCCTGGGTATATCATCTTGTCTGCCAGATTCTCACACATGTGATAATGTAATGGATAACGACCTGTAAAAGCAAGCAATATTTCATAGATCAAAAAACTCTCTCTCTCTCCTCTCTCTCTCTCTCTCTCTCTCTCTCTCTCTCTCTCTCTCTCTCTCAAACAAACTAGTGCTCGAATTTTTATTCTTTTTAAGTATTTTCAAAGACTACAGTAATCGGACAAAAAAGCTTTTTACCTGTTATCAAAGGATTCCCCAAATTTGTCAGTTCTACATTTTCCACTTGAACATGCACGTTTGAATCTGTACAGGAACTATCAAAAACAATATGTCGTTAAAATGTAGAAACAAAGATAAACGCCAATAGGTTATTTAGAGGGGGTAATGAATTTGGGATACTACAGTAGTGTATAGTGGGGGGTCATATTGCTTCAAATGATTTGTGCTTGTACCACAATAGACCTGTAAAACTGTAGACTTATGAAGCTGGTTATGTGTAAAAAAAAATTCTGCAGATATTGAAACCACTGTTAAGTCGTTGTGAAAATAAAAAGAAACCATTTCTTGTCTTTTCTCGAGTTATTTCGTTTAGTAAGGGTACGTAAAATACTGAATTGTTGAAAAGACCATTAACGACAAAGTTGACTTTGACACTTTATCATATCTGGAATTTCACCCAGAAGGCTTATAGATTTGACTACTTCTGTCCAATAAGACAAGCCTTAATTCCGTGACAGTTATACGAAAACACTTAAAATATTTTCAAGAAATAAAGGACAAAATTACTTTGTGGATGCCGCCATTGGTTTGACCCTCTGCGACTTCACTGGTGATATGAATATTCCGAGTCATCCGTCCAACCTCAGCCCTCATGTCTACTCTCTTGTATATTTCTCCATAGTGTGTGAATCTTGGCGGTTCTGAAACAATCCCCAAAAAATTACAATGCATATGTTTTTGTGACAAAAACTATTTGACTATCAATAACGTATTATCGTTGAATTTAATTTGGTCCTGCAAAAGTTATTTAAATAGATACTTTTAGAAAAAAAACATTTTAAAGATTTTGTGACTTTTTGTTAGTTTTACGGTTTTTTTAAGATAATATGAATAATAGTTTTCAGTACTGTTAATTTGGATTTGATTTGCTGCACATCCCGCACATGTTTCAATCGTAAACTCTTCTACCTGCCTCCAATCAAAATCCGTCGAAGTTATGAAAATCTTATCACCTTTGAATAAAAAAGAATTAAAAAATATATATATATATGGAATTAATAATCGAGATCTACATTAATTTTATCCTTACAAAAGTGTAATTAAAATATAATATTGTTTAAAGGTTTTACAAGTCTCATCGACAATCCAGGAACTGACGACATCGACTACCTCAATAACGGGTTTCGCTTGTGACTTGTCCATGACCAGAAAGTCGATGTAGCTTTTGTAGTTTTCTACTTTGTTGTTTCTAGACATTACAACAACTGAACTACCAGTGCCTTCAATGTCTAAGGTAACAACTGCTTCCGAGAACTCGTTTCCAGATTGATACGCTCCGATGCTATCTATAAAGGCTCCTTTTAGAAAGAAATGTATTTGATCAATTTATGACAAATTCTCCAAAAATATTTGGACGTTCCTAAATTGTTCGTGGCCCCTTGAAAAAAAAATATTATCAATTCAAAACCCTTGCATATTTGCGGAATTACGATAGTTTGTACAAAATAACCTACAAACAGATAACATCAATTTTCTTGTCACAACAATGTCCTATGTACCTTTCTTTGCAGCAAAGACATAACGCCATCTGGTTGGTGTTTGCGTACTTCATTGGCTGGGTTTAATGCGTCTACTACACTGTTAATTTTGGACATGGCAGTATTGTCCAAATCGCCCTGAGTTGCCATTGCAATAATGTCTGAATCTGAAACACCTATAACAAGTTTTGTTTAACCTCGTTCAGTGATTATGCTTAAAAAGATTTTTAATACTTTAAATTATAACAAAATATACGATGTTGATATCGACTGTAAGTGCATACGATATAGGACATTAAAAATTCATGTTCATAACCATCATGAAAGATTGTTGATTTTTTCCGAACATAAATATCATCAAAGTGGAAAGGTTTTTCAAGAGAAAAATTCATATATGATAGTAAGCTGATTAAACATCAAAACTCACTTGTAACAAAATTCATCAGGGCCCCAGTAACGATGTATTTGGCAACCCGAAACAAACGCTTAACGTAGGCACCATCGGACTTAAAATGATACATGTAAACCCCATCCCAGTTCTTATTATCAGATTGATCCTGAAATAGAAATTATCTATTGTCGAAGAAAACTTTTTCAAAAAATAATAATTAAAATCATTAAGTTGAATTCTCAAGAATGATATATATGACCCTTAAAATGCTTTTATAGGAAAATATTTTGTCAAAAGATGGGTAGTATGAATAAAGGTTATATGATTGATATTGGTAGAAAACAAAAACAATAATTGTATATTAAGAACTAGTTACTGTAATTGTTTATTTAAAAAAATATACCCCAAAATTTTTTGATTTGCTTCTATGTTTGCTTGTCAGTTTATATTTTCTTATTCCCGCATATATATCTGAAATAGATGTACCTTGTGTCTGAAACTTGACGAGATGGCGCTAAACCCCTTGATTGTGCCTTGGAGTTTAGTCCAAGATAGCTTTCCCTCCCCGTGAAGTTCTAAAGTACCACCTGCCTCAACGCCAATGAACTTTTCACCAAACCCAGGGATTGAGAGATCTTCCGGGTTTCCTAAAGCAGGAAACATTTGAGATTATTTTGTGTGATTTAAAAACGATGCAGTCAAAACAAAAATATTCGAGTAAAGATTTTTTATACTTAGAAAATGAAGCAAAAAGCCAATTAGTACAAAATCAGTCACATGTAATTAAACACAATTGGGAACGGTAAAATCAAATGACAGAAAATGCTACAACATGGTTCAAATGACTGATCAGAATTCGTCGTGAAACCTCATTAGAGTATAGACGAGGTATGGAATAAACTGAACTTGAACTCGAATAGTCTATCCTTTATCAAATGGTCAAATGCTACCTAAACTTGAATGTTTGAATGCCAGGAACAATACTTTACAGTACATTCAAACAAGCTCGTTAATTGTTCTGAATGTTTTGTTTCACAACAAACACATTTTTCTGGCTGTAGATACATGCAGTTTAATTATGCCTTCCTGTACCATTGTATGAATGGTTTGAGTAAATAAATGAATTGATTTGATTGCAGCATTTTAAACTACTATCGATGACGTATATAAAGGTTAAAGATCCCAAAGAGGTTGAAAAAAAACATTTATAAAGAAAACCAATAAACTGATATATCTAATGAAGTATCGCAAAAAAATGTTATTGGTTTTCAAGCTTCTAAGGACAATGCGTCAACAGGATATGTCGACTACACTACAATTAATTCACTAGAATGTGGACTATTCTAATGTGTTGTCAATAAAAAATTTAAATATTAATTAAAATTCGTCGACCTAGTAAGGTGATGGTTGTTTTGGAGACGTAATTGCAGTCTACTGATCCAATAATCATCTCCCCTCCGGCTTTGATTAGAATGTAGTGCACTCTGAGGTTGATTCCCTCCAGGGAGTTCTTCCCCCATACGAAACTTCCCCCAGCACTGATTTCGATTCCCTGTAACTCTGGAGGGGAAACGTCCAAGCGAACTTTTCTCATGATCTTCACTACGCTGTTGGCAATTGGTACCTAAATTTTAATGGTTTAATTAGTATACACAACTACTATTTATGACGGAATTCTTAACATAAAGATATGTTTTACAAAAATCTAAGTGTATCTTTTCAACATTTAAATTGCTTTGTGCGCCCCATATCTCGAAGCGCAGAGTTGTATAGAAACAGTTGGTTTTTGTTTAAAGATATTGTAAAATATATTCATAAACTTAATCATCTAAGGTCTTGAGAGATAGATTTTTGTTTGACATCATGTTCAAAGTTAATGAAGATCAATTTTAGCAATGAATTAAATATACAGTTAACAAATGTATATGTATAGTAAGAGGACGAATTATTATGCACCTTTCCGTTCGGCCATGTTGCGGGATCCGACCAGTTAAGTAACGTAGTGTCATCCTCTGGGCAAGCACCGTGTACTACGTATATAAATGACGCTGTCAAAAGCGCGGGAAAAGTCAGAAACTTCATGTCGTCTGAACTACTCGAGTAGACAACCACAAATGATGCAGAGATATAGGATGATAGGCGGATATATATATATATATATATATATATATATATATATATATATATATAAATATATATATATATAGGCATATGCATGTAACTTCCTTTGGTTACATAGTTATACATGTATATTAAAATGAACTCTTAGTCAGTTATTGTAATGTTTATTGATTCATTTTTAAAGATATCTTGTGGAAAATAACAATGCTTATCAAACATTTTTCTCTATGGTTTATAAAATCACTTCATCTTTTTTTTATAGATATTTATATATGAACAAAATGTAAATTATTAATATGTAGTGCATTATTTATAAATCTGAAATTCATGACAATTGGAATGAAATTAAAATTCACTGATCCTCCGCCGTCCCGTTGGGAATCTTGTTTGGGCGGACTTTATTTGTCCCGTATTGGCGTACGCCGAATTGCTGCGGTCATATGACAGGCGCAAAACGGCGAATTGGCAAATGAAGTAAACCGGTGCGTAAAAAAAAAAAAAACTGGAGGAACATGGTGTTGTCACAAATTTTGATGAAACCATGGTAACAGATATTAAATATTTCTTAGATTTTTTATAATTCTTATATGATCTCATATCAACATAGGTATGTTGCATGTTGACATAATGACTTGATAAAAGAGCAAATATCTATTAAGAAGAACGAAGAATACACATAAAAGTTACAGTTTCTAAAATAAAGACAATTGAAAAAACTAAACAACATGCCTTGTCTAACATCGAAGCTAGTTTCCGCATTCGATCGATTGTTTTACACGACTGGGAAAAGTTTTCTGGTAGTTCGTCTGCTTCTTGATCTTTCCCCTTGTCTTTGTGAGATTCCTTTTCACCTATTACTTTGTTATTTCTTTGGTTATTTGTCAACCTCTCCAAGACAGTAATCAGGCACCTGGTAATTTTCCCTGCCGTTTCTTCGTCTTCTGTGTAATACATCTCTAGAATAAACACTAAAGCCAGCATGATCAAAGAACTGTTTGTCATCGTTAGAATTAGATAGACGGAAAACAACGAAACCGTAAGACTCGTCTGTGGCATTTTGTCAGTCACCTGGGTCAAGAAAACGGCAAAAGATAACAAAATAGTGACAGCAAACGAAATCCGTTCCCCGGATTCAATTGGAATTGCAAAGACGAGAAGGTTAACCAATGCGAGGAACAATATTGGAGCGAAAATGTTGATAAGTAAGAATGTTGGTCTTCTCTTGATTTTGATGCGAGCTTCGGCAAGCGATTTTCCTTCTTGCAAGATATTGTCTCCGGAAACAGATTCCAATTCCCAAATTGTGTTTGGTTCGTAAACATCGGTAGATATATCCCGGTCAATGCGTAGAGAAATTTCTTTGGATGACACAAGGCTTGAAAATAGTACACTGCAATCGTGATTGTCAAACGGGTAATACATTATGTTTGGTGAGCACATTGATGACGTAATGATTCCGGTCGAGTAGGGAGCACTGCCGTCTGCTTGGTAAATTACATTTTGTGTTTTATCATTTCCAAGTCCTATTTCAAGACTAGTAGCCGAATTTATCAAAAACAAAGATGGAATCCACACTTTTGATTTTGGAAGTCCAACGACCGACGCTTGGCCATAATCCGTTGGATTCCACTGGATTAATTCGTCCGTCCATTCCAAAGTCAATCCAAAAACTGTATGTAACACGCCTTCTGTTTCGTCGAACTTGTTGATAGCTTTAATGTTCAGGTTGATGTCTACATACTGAGTTTTCATTTGGTATGTCACAGGTCGAATATCTTTGGAATAGTTCTGTAACAGACTTTTGTGGAGAGCAATGCTCGTTTCGTAAGTATACAACGCGGCTTCAATTCCACCAATGAGCAAAAATACACTAAATATTGCACATAACGTTTCTTTTGCCATGGTCGAACTTACATATAACCGTACATGAAAAAAAAAACCCATCAAAGATATAATTATTCAATTTGCCGCATCGATTACAGCATTGATTACTACGCAGTATCATACAGATGTATTCAAAATAAGCTTCAACAATTAGCTTAAACCATTTTTCAAATCAATAAGATAAATAAGAATGTATTGAAATGTCCAAATATCATCAGAAGATTTTTGCTTCCAGTTTCAAATAGATGAGTGTCCTTCAAAGACAACACTATTAAGGTTCCATATAAATTCGATCAGCCGAGATAATAAGCTCATTATAACATTTACTTGTAATTATCCATTGAATGTCCTTATTAGCGAGTATATTACAATAATACTTTGACCCTCAAATCAAAATCAATGTTGTTGAATGAACAATTTAAAAAACAATCAATTTATCTCATTAGCGATGCACATCATTTAAAACAGAAAATTTATTTATCTATTTTTTTTTATAAAATCTTTCACATATCTTCTTTAGATGTAAAAGGCAAACGGATCGCGCACAAGTTCTCAAAACTTTGAGCCAGGCACTTAGCATAGTTTTTGAAAGTTGGGGGCTAGTTTCATCCAAAAAATCTTGACAAGCACAAAAGAAAAAAAAGAAAAAAAAAAAAGGAAATTTCTCAAAATCAGGAAAATCCTATTCCGTGCATAGCATTCTTTTAGCTTCAATTTCACTGTTGATTTCCTTATTTTCACTTTTATTTGTTACTTGCTCCCAAAAAAGAGGGGGGCCAACCCCATGATAATTTAATTTTTATAAATTTAAGAAAAATGTCTGCTGCGAGAAAAAAGTAGGGGGATGCCAGCCCCCCCCCCCCCCCCGCCCCGATGCTACGTGCCTGTGAACACCCTCTCCTTGATAATCCTCATTATATATGCACTATGAAATCAAAGGTCATTGAAATATTAATAAGTGTTCTGCTTACATAAAGTAATTTTTGGAGAAAAAAATAACAGTAGAGTTATACATGTATAATATACACTTATAAGAATATTTCAAACACATTTAACAACAACACAACTTATGTGTGAGCCAGACGAGCTTGGTGTGAGCCAGACGAGCTTGGTGTGAATCAGACGAGCTTTGCGGGCAGCTGGCCTTTAATGATAATACATCATCGAAATCATGTGTACATAAAGTAAACATATGAATATATTTCCCCATGATTGACGTTAAAAACCGCCCAGGAAAAACCATAGATAAAATATTTGAAAAAACTATCGAAACCTGTGCCCGAACGCAAATGTAAATAACGTCTAGGGGCGAATATCGGACTTATTCATACATTATTATTATTATTATTATTATTATTATTATTATCATTATTATTATTATTATTATCATTATTATTGTTTTAATTACAAATATATAATTCAATAAATATAATAGAGACAAAAAAAATTCAAAAAATTAAAAACATAAAAAAATTTAAGCTTCGTGCGCTGAGTGAAACTGGCTAGAATGACCTTTACTATTTAACACTGACCCTTTTATACTGGCCCTCCTGTGGCCCCGCCCTGTATTCCTACGCAAATCTATTCGAACACGTTACTACCATACAACGTTTTCCGCTATTCTACGAAACGCGGGAAAACTAAAATATATACGTATACAATTTTTACTGTATACATATGTAGAACGTACAAATCGCGGATAAAAACATGATAACTCATAATTTCGAGTTGATTCAATAACATCACTATGTTCACTATGCTTTGAATAAAAGCCACCATATTTACATGTAAGAAGAAATAAATCTTGAGTATATATAACATTAATTCAAATAAGTATTGAATTTTTTGAAAGACAGGTTCTGACAATAAGAATAGATACTCTTCAAACATATTTCATTGATACAAAGTGAATAAAATTTATATGGTTTATTATCTAACATTTTGGTTAACTCACCGATCTATATAACTATTAATTTACAACATCTCTGTATTTATGAAACACGGAAAATATGATAAACATGCAGATGACATCGATTTATCTATAAGGAGAAAAGAAATTGAAATATACTTACAGGATATATATACTTATCAATGTTTAATACATATTAATTGTCATTTACAATTTTGTAACTTAGAATGCGTGGCATATATGCATGTCCAAAAATAGAGGCACATGTATGCATCAGCACTTTTGACCAATGTTTCCACAGTTCGCCAACATTTTGTTGAAATTCATTAAAAAAAATGTGTTGGCTAAGTAGGAACGTATTTCAAATATACATGTATATATAATTTTCAATTGAAACCATGGAATTCCATATGGAATTCCTTATACGACAGCCAACGGGCAGCTGCAAACTGCTGACTGCTTACCGCCAACTGCTTAATGCTTACTGCCAGCTCCTTACTGCTTACTGCCAGCTGCTTACTGTCGAAATGCTTTTGCGCATGTGCTTTATGAGCCAGTTGATGAATTTTGTATATACTTTGTGAATTATTTCTTCTAAGTTGTTTCCAGCCACTGTGCTTCAGTTTATCAGCTGTCCAGATCTAAACCAAAGCAGGACTAAATATTTGATGCCAGAGCTAATATAACATTTTAGCACATGCCCAAAAGCATTTCGGCAGTAAGCATTTGGCAGTAAGCAGTCAGCAGTTGGCAGCTGACAGTTGGCTGTCGAATTTTTTTTTTTTTAGTTTTTTTTTTTTAAGTGTTCTGTCCGTCCTCATGATTAAATGCGTTTAATTTTTACTGTGTTTATAGTCCTATTCGCCCATTTTCTTATTAAAAATAGCAATGTGCCACCGTATTTTCTATATTAGTAAGAACTCGCAAATTGGTGAGTTGTAATAGAGAAATACTGTCGTGCTCATTTGAGATCGGGATCGTAATTCATTTATTCCATAAACAACATAACAGCGTGAGGATGACAGAGGATGGAAAATCCTCGCCGGAATTCCTTGATATTTTATATTCGTATGCAAATGAAGAAGACGAAGAAAAACGTGTCCCCCAGAATAAAAGACCATCATGTTCAAGATGCAGGTAACAACTTATCGAGCATGACTGATATGTTGATGAAACATGTAGATAAAAGACATGTCACACTCACAGTAAAAGCAACTATTTTTCATTCATTTTCACGTTTACCTTAGGCTAAATAAAATATATTTATCGACATTAAATAAAAAATGTAAGATAGACATCAATTAATTTATAAGAGAATTTAGTGGCCATTGCTAATGTGGTGATTTTACACCCAACATTTAATTTACAATATCAAATTTTTGAAGTTTTTCAGATGAACCTATGAAAGCATTGTAAAGAGACAAATTCATATTGTATCAGTTTGAATTTTGATTTCAGATAATTATCTTCATATTTTATATTTTGAAACATGTTTGATGTCATTGATAATGATAGCAATAGTGACTGGGTCAATCTCCAGTTCGATCTCTGGCGCCAGATAGCTCAGTTGATAGCTAGTGCACTAATCTTGGCAGAGATTCATCTCGGTTTGAAGGAGTCAGTCCTGATATAAAGCCAAGCCAAATCTCTATCAAGATTACTTGTGCTCCTGACTAGAGATTCAGTGGGCCAGGGTTTGAATCCATGCCTGGATCTGTCATTATTTCTCTCACCGTGTTACATTTGGTGTTGTTGACAATTTCTGGAATTGACAGTTTATCACCTGTTGAGGGAAAAAACCTCAACCTTGATCTTTGAGGGCAAAAACCATTTATTAAGATGTGTAAATGTGACATTCAAGTCAGTTCTAACATGGGTGCAAGATAGCTCAGTTGATAGAGCAACTGACTAAATAAATGATATTAACTAATTGTTCAGTAGCTCATGTGTAGTCTAACAATACCTTTTCTTCTAATAAGATTTTTAGGTTCTTTTTTTTTCTTTTTCTTTTTTAATGTATCAGCATAGCGTGTAGACCTTTCTAAAAATATATTTTGTATATCTTGGTATGAGTGATGTGTGCAAGTTTGTATGGGTTGTCTGTACAATATATAATACATATATTTGATTGTTTGTATCAATAGCACAGAAATATCACATTATAAAAAAAAAAAATTTGATGTACTTTCTTTGACAGCCGACCGATAACTGTTTGCTTGTGTCCTTATTTACCAGAGAAGCCAGTTGCCATAGAAACTAATGTCTATATTTTACAACATCCACTGGAGGTAAAGACAATTTTTCAAAGTTTTATGCAAAAAATTTTTTGCTAAATTATTTGCATTTATTTAGTTCACTTTGAATTTCATGAATTTCACTTCAGATACATCTTTTTTTTCATTTTATTATTAACGTAAATAATTTGTTGGGTTTTATGGAGGAGGAGGGTGTATTTTGTCATGAACTTTTTACATCTGATGTTAAATCTTTTACAGTTTCTTGTGTATAGATGTATGTTTAAGAAGGAATGAGATACCTTCATTCTGCGACTTTGTTTGTAAATAATTATTTTCCATAGAGATCATTTTGTAATAAAAAGCATGGTAAGGTACCTAGTACTTGATTTTTTTGAGGCATTCTGAGTAAAGGCCAAGATCTTCACATTCATCATTTTTTTCCTCAGACTAAAATGTCACATTTTCATTGGTGTAAACATGGCACATGACTTTCGGATTTATTTCTATGATCGGCTGGTGAGATTTTATATTCGGCAATATGGCCAACGTTTCTTGCCCTTTGAAATTTAATACGAAACTTCGTTGTGTCTGGAGCAGAATAAAATAGCAGCATCGAGATTTGATCAAACCTCTGCAGAGGAAAGAGATAATATGTTTGACATTAAGTAGCAACAAAACATTGAAAGTGAACAAGGTTTTCAAAGACTATTTAGAAGGTGAATGGTGAGAATGAGAATTTTGAAGAGTTTTACTGTGTAAAATTGGATGAGATGTAAGGCCATGCCACTTTTACATGGATTTGCATAGCTATAGGTTATCACTTCTTGTGAATAAATGTCTCATTTGCTAGTCCTTAATGGAAAACAAAACACTTATTAGGTTTGTTACTGACTTCGTCAATCAGTAACAAACCTAATAAGTAATATTTTAACTGAACAATCATCACAATAGCTCGTAAATCTTTATATGTTATTGAAAATACAAAAGAATTGAATTATAAATACAAGTTATGCAGATTATGTTTTTACGTAGAAATTTATACTGAAACCCTTTTTTAAAATCATTTTTAAGGAAAGTAGAAACTTGACAACTGTTCCCATTCTGTGTGAATGCCTGCCAACAGATAAAGTGCAAATCATCAAAGGGAAAAAATTCTCACTGCGCAGGTAGTTCAATTTTCTTTGTCCTTTTATTGTGGTTTCATTAATATTTGCATTGAATACCAATTTTCGTAGATTTCATTGTTTTGTTGATCCACAAAATTAAATGTTCACTGAGGTGCAATATTTGTATCAACATAAAGTTTTGATATGATCATTGTCCATGAATTTACCTGTTTTTGAAACTGTTCATTTAATCCATGAATGGAGGCAATGAATATTGTAGAATCAACAGTAAATAAAAACATTTTTTGGGCTGAAAAGACTATGGATTTTCAAAGGAGAAAATTTTTAAGAAACAACTTCAGGTCTTATTTGCATCAAGTTTTATTTTTCATATTTTTTTGTTTTTTTGTTGTTGTTGTTTTGTTGTTGTTTTTTGAAAACATTGCTTTTTAGAATTCCTCATTCATATTACCGTATGTTATAAGTTGTAAAATTACTGTATACAAGGAAATATTTGTCTCCATTTTATTTTTGCCCTTTGCCCTTATCGACAACGGTCGAATTTAAGATTGGGCAAATTCAAATGTCTCAAATTATCTTTCTTTTAACACAACTGTGTCTGGGGGAACTGAAGATGGAGCAAAATATGTTGCAAGTGTCAAAAGCGAAAAACACACGGGGCAAAAAAAAACCCTGTATAAAGGTATATGGTAAATCTTTGATACAGATTCCCAAAGGTAGCTGAACTTATGAAGAGCCCTAACACCCTTCTGTTGTACCCAGACTCTGAGGCTGAGGATATTGAGGCTATCCCCCAGGCACCAGGCGGTCAGCCATATAACCTGGTGTTACTGGACGGGACCTGGGGACAAGCCAAAGGCATGTTTCTCCATAATGAAGTTTTTTCCTGGCCTACAAAGGTAAAGTCTACAAGTAGGAGACCATTATAAATATTAATGGTCATTTAATAAATAATGTTGCAGTATTTGATTCAATATTAATTATTGATCTTCTTGACATATTGAATTGAGGAGCAAGAGCTGGATAAATAATTTTTAAAAATTTTTAGAATCTCATTTTACAAAGAACTTGTTTACCTGTTCTTTTGCGATAAAAATTGCTTGACCTGATGGGATAAGGTTATGGTAAGAAAGCAGAGATGAGATAAGACTGTCTTGTTTTCCTCAGGTAAAACTGAATCACAGCACCAAGAGTAAGTTTGTGATTCGGACGCAGCCAAATGACATGTCTCTGTCTACCCTCGAGTCTACGGCAGTGGCTCTGGCCGCCCTGGAGAGACGACCAGAGATTGTTGATGTAGGTGTATAACTGTGCACTAAATGTGCCTAGATTTTTCTGATAGTCCTTGGTATATTAGGTCTTTTTATTGTCACTTTCAAACCATGAGTGCAAACAATTTTTTTTTCTGAGGATTGACCATGGCAATCATTGACCCTCATTGAGTAATAATCAATAAAAGTCATAGGTATTTGATTCACTTTCTCTAAATTCCTACTTGTTCATTAATTACGATATTCATGACAGCTGAGTCATGTAGCAAAGCCTCTTTTGTACAATACTGATATAAATATTTGAAGACATGAACATAGGAAATCAAAATTAGGTGCTGTATCTGCAGATTTCTTCAAGTACTCTAAATGTATTACTTTATGATGTGTATTCTATGGCAAAAACAGCAAATACTGGTACATTACTAAAGTATATTTTAATCTGTATCATATAACAAGCAAAGTTAGAAATAAGTTGAATGAAATCTTAGATCAATTTCCTGTGAATGTTGTACATAGCAAATATAATTACATGTACTGGTATATAAAAGGGGAATCAATATGATGCATAGTTTTTGTCAAGAATGACCTTATTTTGTGCTGATTTTTACAGATATTAAGCCGTCCTCTGGAAGCTCTGTGTGATTTCCAGCTTCAGCATGGAGCGTGCAAGCACGACAGCAAAGTGTACAAAATAGAAAACGGACTCTGGAACAAAACTCTCAAAAAGAAATATCTAAAAAAGTTAGAAAAAGATGGACAGACAGTTAATCCCTTAATGGATTCTTCTAATTCAATAGAACCCTCATCTTGACAACAGCCCTCCTTAGAACACAAATACGCCAATAAAGTCACTTCATGGGTTTTTTTGGCGATAGCTGTAATATTATGAAAACGTGCAACAATCACCCAGTGAAGCTGTGATATGTACATGTACATATTATTCAGTGTTTCCATTTATAATATACATATTGCAGTAAGAACAGATCTAATGCTTAAAGTCGCCATTAAATGTGTTTGTTTTGAAAACATCGAGGGGCATGCTTACTGTGATACAGTACTATTCGTTTTTCTAACAGATATTATTAACCTCAAAGTTGCAGTGAATTGCAACAAATAGATCTATTTTCTAAGTTTCTGTTCCTTGAAATAGAGAGTATGACATTGATTGGCCAATAATGCATTTTCAATTTTTCACTCCTTGAACTGAAAAATAATAGAGCATTATCCCAAGTGCAAGTATATAAGTGCAATGGTAAAAAAAATTTTACAAGGAACATTGCATTTGCTTATATGAATCAAGATGCAACAATATGAATTAAGTGCTTTTTCTATGGAATAGTTGTTTTGTTTCAACAATTAGGTGAAAAAAATTCGCTATTTTTATCGTATATTTGATTTTTTATGAAGGATAAATATATTGTGCATTTTAAAAGGTCAAGGATGTATTGAACAACTGATCGAGGCACACATTTAGAGTTGCAATTTTGGGGAGCTGTCATTGTATAGATTATGCATTACAGATCTACAATTTTGTGTCTTTTTAAAAATAATTAGCTTGGGGACAAAATCTAATATTGAACAGGAATAGTTGCATGTGACCTCCAAACTTTTATAAGCATCAAAGAACTCGCAGTTTAACTATTATGTCTAACATATTGGTAATATTCATTTGTAGAGACTTTAATTGGTTTTTCAAGGTGCAGTAAAGCCAGTATTATTAATTTGTCATCTGTCATTTACTTTAAGAAAGTCTAAATGTTACAGAGTACTAACTGTACTTGTATCTCCTTTACAAAGATATCAGATATTCCTCTAACTCTAACATTTACAGTTGATAGCTAAAGAGTGGTCTATCTTTAATCACTCTTTTATCATTAACAGCATGTCTGTAATTTCTATACTATAGTACTTGTTTCTTGATTTTTACTTTATAAAATCTAGCTATACATTATTGTACTACTATAAAATAATTATAATGAATTCTGCTCTTTGTACAACTGCTTTAATTAATACTGGTACCTCATTGTGTTAAATATCATTAACAGTGTATCTAACTGAATTTTTTAAATGGGGCTTTTTATAAAGTCCTTTGATAAAATTATCATCAGGAGAGAGAAAACGTGGTAGAAAATTCTACATATAATATACATGTACACTGTACAGAAAATTAATATATTTATTATTTCATTTCTATTCATTCAAAATGGCAGGGTTTCAGCATTTATAAGTATACATGTATATACAAACTACTTTTCTTGAATTCTGTAGATCTTACTCGACATATGCATGCACAGATTTATATTTAGTCTATATAATAGATAATATAAAATAGATTAATTTCATTTAAAAAGAAAATATAGGTAATCAAAGATTACAGAGCTCACCAGGACAATGCATCTCCTTTATCATATTATAGTTAATAGTCTATATTTAAATATTGTAATGTATGTTATGACACATTATTGTATCATAAGATACAAACTGTATTGTGTTATGTACAACTTCATATTGTAACATATAATGCAATATTTATCATGATATACAAAATGATATTGTATCATTTAATACAAAATGATATTGTATCATGTGTTATATTGAATCATATCATAAATATTGTATCATAACATGATTTTAATTATCATATGATACAAATGGTATGATATTGTATCATATCATTCAATATTGTATCATATCAAATGATATTGTATCATATGATACAATATCATATCATTCTATCATAATGATAGAATATTGTATCATAAAACAATATTGTATCATACAATACAATATGGTAATATTGTGTCATTCAATAGGATACTGTTTATATAATGCAATATCATAGGATATATCATATATCAATTATCATAATGATCATGCAAGTTTGAGTGAGGTAGTACCAGCTAAATGAAGCTAGCCTTGTGTTTTAAATCTAAAGTTACATGAACCAAGAAAGTCGGTCAGGTCAACATTTTCTCTAACATTCAAACCTGTTTTTGAACTATTAAAAACTTCCATCTGATCCAGGATCCAGATCATCAAGACCAAGTTCTGTGTCTGAAGCTACATCTATATTACACATCAATAGTTATATTAACTGTGCAAGTCTGAATGGATATGAACAGAATTTACTTCGTTATGTAACCAGCTCCAACACTTAACACAATTTGAGTTGTTCTAAAATCTTAAACCTACCTAAGCTTCTGGATAATCAAGATCACTTTCAATATCTAAAGCTAGCTCTGTGATTCATTTCCATAGTTAAATCAACCATGCAAGTTTGAATAAGTAAGGACCATTATTTACCTTAACATGTGACCTGCTCCACAAACCTTAACCTTCTCTAGCATCTAAAACCTATGGCACAGATTCAGCATCCAAGCCTGTCAAATGCATCATTATCACATGATGCATCAACCATCCACGTTTGGTGAAGAAACAATAATAACTTAGATATGGCCACCAAAGGGCACTTGCTCCAAAAACTTAACCTGCTCCAAAAACCTTAACCTCCTCAAGCGTCTACGATTTATGGCCCAGATTCAGCATCCAAGACTGTTAAGTCCATTAGTATGTCTAGATGCACCATCCGTGCAAGTTTGGTGAAGACTGGACAAGTAATTATAACTTAGATACAGGACGTGCTCCAAAAAAATTAATTAGGGCTAGACCCCAAGTGTATAGCATAAGCTTCCCCAACTTTGTCTGGTGTGTTCCCGTTTTGCACACATTTGATAATTGGGTATAGAACAATAGGTGTGATTTGTGTTGTGATAGCAATTATAGTCTGCTTTCTATCCAAGATTTTACCTGGATTTTCACCTGTGTTTTATCAGCACATTAACGATGAAACAAGAAGAATATAGATATTTTGTTGTGTTTTAGGTTTAATAACTATCACCATTTTTTATATTTGATAAAATAAAAATAATGATATTTTTATTCTTGAATTTCCGCTCACAAATAAGAAAAATAATGATTAGATGATTTAACTTTTATATTTTTGTCCATTTACAATAAATATAAAACTAAATGAATTGAGGAATAATAATCGGTCCCAAGCCAATTGAAAGCTGATTCAGTGGATAATTATAGGATGAAGGGGAAAACTACAGTCATTTGGGGTGCTCCGAATCTCTTTTTACAACTTAGTTGCAAAATATGTAAATCGCATGTTTATAATTGGTTGTTTGGTATCA
>WFKH01006014.1:43516770-43531472 GCA_016163765.1 Magallana hongkongensis
CCAGGCATTTGGAGCAAGCAGTGAGTTGGATATGTATTGTAAACTTGTCATTTGTTAAAATTGGACCAGATTTTATTTTCCTTTTAATTTGAATTAATTGTGTAAGGTAAGGGGGCCAACAAACAGATAAATTGAACTTCACTGAACTTGTTTCAAAATTAAATGTTTTCATTGTATAATTTAGCAAACACTTTCTTGTTCCATCGTTGTATGAATTTGTTCATTAATAAAATTGATTGAGAGAATATTTTCAAGTTGCTAGAAACATGCAATCTCTTATAAATTCTGGCAATCAACTAATTAATCCTTAGCTTCCAATAAGTGACATGTATTTCTTAGCCGGTAACTGGATGTTTCGCACCTAAACATGTTTCGCGCTAAGATGATTCGCACCTATTCTGTTTTGCGCTGAGATGGTTCGCACCGCGATGTTTCGCATCGATATACATTATTTACAATGAATGATTTATGAAACATATACATGTAAATAATAAGTTAATATTCAGAAATATTTATTAAATAAAATACTTAAGAGTTTTTTTTTTATTTTAAGCATTATTGAAGTGCCTGCACATACCACAATATATTCAATTAACAGATGAATTTTATGATTAATAAAACCGGTGATTATTCGAAGACCATGCTAATTATTCTCTGAAATAACATCATAATTAGTTCATACAATTAATTGCACAACCAATATTATTAAGTCATTATGAATTATCCATTACCAATAGCTTGAACAAAAATGGTATTTGAGTGGATGCATATGCGGTAATGTAAGTTTAAAGCAGAAAAGTTATGTAATTAAATTATCCCCACTTTTAGATCCGTGGTACTTAATTACCTGCGATAACACCCCTAATTTTCATAAAAAATACAGGTAAATCTCATGTAAAAGACATGGTTTAATTGTTATCACAACACAATTAATACCTCTTGTTCTGAACCTATATAATAACGCTTCAAAGGCTTCATAAAAAAGCCAACGAAAACGTAAAAACGTTATACTAGCGGTGCATATATAAATGCAAACATCATTTTTATAACTTATTTCAATTCTTATATAGGTGATAATTAATTTTAGAACGATAATAACACGAGAAAAATATCTTAATACAGCGAGATGTTTCGCTCCGAGGGAGGTGCGAAACATCGAGGTGCGAATCATCTTAGCGCGAAACAGAATAGGTGCGAAACATCACGGATTCTTCTTAGCCTGTGTGTTCGAGTTTTTTTTGGCACAGGTGTCAAATTTGAATGCAATACTCTTGGAACAAAAATATTTTAATCAATAATTGGGATTCATAAAGAAGGAATGTCTTGGTTTTTGTTATTCATGGAACAATTGTAATGCACCATAAATTTCTGAATGGTTAATATCAAATGCAACATTACATTAAATCTGAACTTTTCTTCTATTTCAGTGGACAATATCAATTGGAGTATCCTTTCTTGAGGAAAATACCCACCAGAAAATGGTTAATAAGATCGAAAGTGGTAGAATATGCCTGTCTGAACATACATTGTTTACATGTAACCAGTACATCAAATTTCTGGATCTTCTCAAGTCAAGGGTTTCTGATTAGCACCACTTCTCACTTGTGGGGAGTGAAGTGGACCAAAAACCCTTGGCCAGCAAAGAGGCAATTTTCTGGGATCACATTTTGATTGCCAATGATTTAGAATTAGGACTTACCATAATGTTTTTAAATACCCGGTAGTAAATATATAGTTTCTCCGTTTTGTTTTCCATTTTGATCTTTATCATTAAGGGAGAATAACTCCTGCTTCAATAGACCAATCCGCACTTTACAAAAGTCATGTCCCTTGGCCGGCATCCCATAGATTTCTCACAGTAGCCTTTGTAGTTTAGAGGTTTGTAACTTTGTCATTTGACAATAAAAATCAGTGTTCGCTTTGTAGTTTGATTGCCCCAGGATGGGGCAACCCACACATCAAAGGAATATTAAATTAAATTCAGAAAAATTTAATCACAAGACACCCAAATTTTTGGTAGCATAAAGAAGGGCAAAGTTGGGTTTTTTTACCGTTTGACCTTTGGGTCGACCCCGAGAAGGGAAGCAACTTTTGCAAAGTGTGGATTGGTCTATACCAACGTGTGCAAGGCCCCAAAAAATCAATGTTTGGTTCTCAAGTTATCACATCAGGTCAAATGATGGACACTGACTATTATTGATTAATTTCATTTCATTTTTGTAGAGAGAATTTTTTTTTTTTAAATCAGTTTTTAAGTCAAATTTAAAAATTGAGTTATTTCTCTTTTCAAATCTTGCAATAAAAATAAATTATTACCCAGCCTGCTGCATAATATTTTCAAATTTATGGTCTAATTAGATAAAGGCTTCTAATTATTGAAGCTTCAATAACCACTATATCTAATTCAATGAATTTAGGCTATATTCATGATGCCTTTTATGACTGCCATGCATGTTCCTAATTATACTAACCAAATGAATGAATCTGTTTTAGTACTAAAAAATGTGAAAATTTTATTAGATTTTTACACATGACGGAAAATAGAAAACCCCAGAAATACATGTATTAGCATTTTTATAAGGAAAACTGGGGTTTTTTTAATCCAAAGTATTGGTAGTTAGCATGCCTTAATGAAATTCAGTTGCCCCCTTCAGAAGAGGTGGACTCTGTTAGGTTTGAATCAGCAAGTGAACTGGCCACTGTGTATGAAAAAGATGTAAGTTTCATTATGTATGATATATCTGAAAATTGCATATACATATCAATGCATAATTTTAAAAAAAACCTAGAAATATTGTACTTAAAACAAGTTTTAAATTTTTATCCGTTTGTTAAGTATGTTATTGAACTAATTATAAACATTTGTTATGTTAAAGAAAACTTCATTGCTATATGTACATATGGAGTATATATAAGAATGGGATATAATTAAATATACTACAAATTTTCAGGAAGCTTAAATGGCTGTAAGTTTTAAAATCATGATCAAAAACGTTTTAATGTAAAGGTTAATATGGAATAATTATCATTGCTGTAATTTTAATTCAGTTCCGCTTTGAAGAAGCAAAACCAGTCCTGCAGAAAGCGATTGAAGTTTCTCAACAGTCAGCATACTGGCATTGCAGGCTCATCTTCCAACTAGCAGTAAGCAATATACACAAGTATATAAAGTGATCGACCAGAAACCTATCCCATAAACGGCAAATAAACTGACCTTGTACTATTCAGTGGATGTTCATTTTATTTTAAATATAATCAAGTATTATAGTGATAAATATTAACTTAGTTTTAAAGTGTCAAGTATTAAACCAGTTTTATAGACTTGATTAATGCTACTTTATATGGAATCGCTGATAATTAATCATATGGTTTCATTTTTTTTTCCCAGCAAATCTATGCAATCCAAAGAGATCACACCTCAGCATGTCATTACCTTCAGATGGGGGCGGATTTTGCTGGATCGGCTCATTCCGAGTACACAAGGCTACTCTTTATCCTTAGCAAGGGAATGGTGGGTAACAGGAGGAGTCTGTGATATAAACAAATTATTTAACTAAAATATCAAAAAAAATTGATGGACTTCTTTTGCTTAAAATAAAAAGTTCTAACACAACAAATTTAGTTAGAAAGTTCTTTTGACTTGATGATTTCTAAAGGAGGGGATGCATATATTTTGAGAATATCTATCTCAGTCTCACAGAGAATCAAAAAATGGACAAAATTGAGTTCTATATAAATGACATGTTTCTATATACAGTTGCTGCTTATTGCTAAGAAAACTACGGAAGTCCATGATACACTGAGTGCAGCCGGCCAGTTGATAGAGACCTATAATGGCACGCCCCTACAGAAGGATTCCCTCAAAGTCTTCTTCTTTGTTCTACAAGTCTGCCATTATCTCCTGGCTGGTCAGGTTTGTATATAGACCAACGAGTTATTTAAATGTACAAATTCAATGTTCATACATGTGATAAATTGAAGACCTCAAAACTGTACAGGAACCTTAAAAAAACTGGAATTTGGGTGAAAAAACTGTACACTGCCCATCAAAAAACGGTACATAAAACAGTACAAAATGTCACTTAATTCTTCTTATAAGGCACCTTATTTCTAAACCAACAAATGTATATTGTTGCAAATGTCTTATTTGAAATATTGTAATGAAGTTTGCATGCTTTAAAATTTCATATTTTGTTTTATAATCACAATTTTCTCATGAATCGAAACATTAACAGTTATAATTAAGTACCCCTTTAAAAACAAAGATACCTAAAGGGGTATCTTGATACGGATTTATTGCGAGATAATTATCCCAAATGACAGTTTACACCTTCTCATGCGGCGGTTTGTGTACACTACACAGGTGATGTTTTCCAGTGTCTCGCAAGCGAGAATTAAAGGAAAATGGTGGCATTTAGCGAGAAATTCAAAATACTGTACAAATTTTCATATTCCGTGAATTTTGGTCTCCCGCCGGGACTCCGTGAATGGGGTCGAAAAAACTGTACATTTTGCGTACCGCCGGTACATATCACATGTATGAATGTTTTGGGGGGGTTTTTTTGTAAATTCTCCAAGAGCCCATTGTTTTTTATCAAACCAAACATTAAAAGAGATGCTTTTTCAGCTATAGTCTCTAGACATTAAAGGTTCATATTCAGTAATTCACAATGTCAACTGAATTTGTGCACAAATCAATGTCTTATCTTAACTTTTGGTGTCATACATTAACACATTGAAGACTTCATTTTCTCAGGTTAAAACAGTAAAGCCAGTCCTTAAGAATCTACAGCAGATCATTCAAACCATCACACAGCTCCATACTGATGAAGGTAAGTGTTACAGCCTACATGAAAGACTTGTTCTTTACTTTGAATATTCAGTCCATTATTGAGAACAGAAATCTATTTGTGTATAGGTACATGGTTGGACACCCATGGTCTATCTAAAAACAGTTGTGGCTTGAAATTTTATACTTTCATGCAGATGTTCCTCAGAAAGATAATAATGATGTGTAAATTGATTTTTTTTAGAAAAAGGAAAATGAACACAAAAGTTTCTGTATTTCAGAACCTGTCCCAACAAATGATCTGGATTTGTTTCAGTGGCTGCCCATTGAGCACATGTGCATTTTAGTGTATCTGGTATGAATAATCATTTTGCAATTCAAGCTATCAAGTAATGCTACATGTAAATGTATGTGGGGGAAAAAAGAAAATACAAATCTTTTTAGACAGTTTTATATGTTGACACTAAATCATGACAAGAGGAAGTGAATTTTAGGAAAGAAAACAAACTTTTGATTTCTTTGACAGGTTACTGTGATGCACTCCATGCAGGCTGGACACATGGACAAAGCTCAGAAATACACAGACAAAGCCCTCATGCAGATAGAGAAGTTAAAAAGTAAGCCAGCCCCTCAAAGATGCTCTTTATATTTCAAGCACAGCCCTCCTTAACTTTTCTTTAAATGCATTTGAAGGTACATTAAAACTTGGTTACAGCAAAGTCCTAGGGACTAAAGGATTTGCTTCGCTTTATCTGTAATTTGTTTTACCTGTATAACAAATAGGTAATCATACATGTATGTATAGCGAATTCACGATACACCTTTTCTTTGAGATGACTACAATTTGTTCTTATTGAGGCATGAAATAAAATACCTTCTTTAGAAACCTAAAATAACAGGATGGTAAATATAGGGATTTTTGTGAAAATAAAATCATTCAATAATTGATGATAATTGGTATTGCAAAGTTTTAAAACTGCATGTATAAAACAATTCATTGTAAAAGATGTAAACTTCATAATTTTTCATTTCTATGGGATATTTGCTATATTGGATTCCATAAATTCGATATAACCAAGTTCGTTATAACCCAAAGTTTGCAAGGATTTGTTAAGAATTTTGCTGGGGACTCCACAAAACTTTGCTATATCTGAGATTTCGCTATAATTCTGTGTTCATACTAAATGAGTTTTACTGTATTGCAAGATTTGTTGACCAGACTTTGATCAAGTGTTGAACATTTGTTTAGTTATGTAATTAGTGTGCTTGTTTTTCCAGTAGAAATATATTTTTTAAATCCATTTAAAATAAAAGGACATGTAAATGATGATGATGATATTAGGTTTTGTTGAGCAAGATAGAAAAGTTGATGAAAAGTCAAGTTCAGCAATTGTGAAGATGTACAGAATCTAAAGTAGCAGTTCTGTGTACACACATCATTTACACGTACTGATACACATGTATTGACAAATGTACTGATATTGACATGTCTGACTAGTATTGACACATGTACTGCTATTGACATAAAGATACTGCCACACCTACTGATTTTGACACACAAACTAACTAGTGTTGATATGCATACTGATGTTGTGATTGTGCTACACATACTGATATAGAAACACTGATATTGATACATAAACTGCCACATGTACATGTATATACTGAGTACTGACAGCAGATTGTCCTTATTTCAGTGCTGGACTCCCACCCTCTCCTGTCTGCCTTCCAGCTCATGTTGCTGGAACACATCATCATGTGTCGACTGATTATGGGCAACAAAACACTGGCCATTCAGGAGGTACAAACACAGACTCAAGATATCAACTTGTTACTATACTAATACATCTAAATTATAGTATAAAACATGTCTGTGAGTGTATTCTAGTTGTCAGCATTTTTTTAAATATTTCAGAAACGAACATGTTCAAAAATCTTTAAAAATTAAATGAACGAACAGTGTGATAACTGCTTCATTTACTAGTATTTGTAAACATAACTTGATTCATATTTATACATCTACATGTACATATACTGATCACATATGTGTAAAATATACAAGCATCATTTATCATACAATGTACTTTCCGACTTCTACATGTACATGTATTTAAATATGATTCACAAGATTAAGGGGATTTTTTGTGATGATGAACAAGTATTTGGTGACCGTAAGGCACAAAAAAAATTAATTTAGTTTATTGTTCAATGTGATGCGGCAAGCATTTTTTTTTTATTGTAAGATCTTAAAAGGGGAATAACTCAGATTGACTTGTTTTACCGGTACTTGAAATTAAATCATTGAGTTATACCCCCATTTCAGATGGCAGTAAATTGTGTAATTCAATTCTAGCTTTGTTTGTTGTAGATTTTCCAGGCTTGTTCAGTTTGCCAACAGCAACCACGGCTTTTCACTACACATGGGGCACAAATTCATACACTATTAGTAAGTAAATTAAAGAATTATATTGATCATAAAAAAGTAAGGTTGTCATATGCATTTTGCATATACTTTAACCATTTGAAATGAGTCCTTGAACAAAAGTTTTTGTGATTTGTTTTGCAACATATGTACATTAACTTTGTGAAGTCATTTTTTCCTGGAACCTCTTTCTGCAAAGGATTAAAAAGAATTTTTTGAAAGTGTTTGTTTTCAAAGAGTTGATCTATGCTGATTCATGTTTAATAATGTTTACAAATTAGAAGGATTTTGGTGGGTGCAGTTTTAAAAACAAGGGAAGGGCTTAAATAATATTATCTCTTGGTAACTCTAAAGTTCCATACCTCTTGTTATACATGTACATGTTAAAGTTGATCTGAGATTTAAGAGTTTCAGTGCATCAGTACTTGATGTGTGTGGTTATTGTTTTTCCAGGGGCTATATGCAATGTCAATGAATTGTATGGAGGCAGCAGAGCTGCAATTTATTACAGCGATTAAGGTAAGTTAGGCATCTAACATGACCACTCGTCCGTATCAGAAAGATAATTCATGGATATACATGATATAGGATCAAATTTTTGGAAGTAAAATGACTAACATAATTTTACTTATACATGATTTCTATGCCCTTTTTTTATGACATATTTTATTTAAAAGTATGTTTTGCAGCAATATCTCAACCTTACTGTGATCCTCACTTAATCATCTTTACACCAAAATTATGAAATATTATAAATTATATTTCAGAGGTTTATTAGTAGGCTGTGTTTATGGGTATAAAAGACATTCTTGAAATATGTGAATTATCTCTCTTTGCTCTCTGTGATACAATTTCCTGATTGTTATGTAACTCTTCTATCAATGAGATGTGTTAATGTGAACAACAGTCTCTCACTTTAACTTCACAACTTACACATACCGAACATGTGTTATGCAAACTACTATTAAATTCATGTACCCCAGGTACTTGAGCAGTAAACAAGATTTTTTTAACATTGCAGTATGAACTGCATTAGTATTTAAACAATAAAATGCTTTCTTTGGTGATTCATGCGGGATATGAAGGTGGCGACATTGCAGAAAAAATGCATAACCCGCGTTAGCAGGTTATGTAAATTTTTTCTGCAATGATCGCTACCTTCATAACCCGCATGAATCATCAAAGAAAGCATTTTATTGTTTATATTTACATCTTTCTTTTTACATATTAACAAATTGATTGTAAAAAGTAAGTTAAATTAACTAAATTACTGTAATGTACATTAGTACGTTAGATAAAAGAAACTGCCAAATCGTCTCCTATGGGAATTTGAGTCTGACATCATCATGATAATTTCGTGCAGTCCGTGATTTTTCTTAGGTAGCTGTAGATTTCGACCAATCGATAAACGGGGTGTGGATATTTCAGTCCTGTCAATTTCATGTCAGTTTCAGTCGCTGTAGGTTTCGACCAATCGATAAACGGGGCGTGTCGATATCAGTCCTGTTAGTGTCTATAGAGCTATGAATTAACTAAAGTTTCCGTAAGAAATAGAGGGAATCATACTCGGTAGATGTAAATATATCATGATAAATGTACCAACAGATCAATCATAGTTCATCATGCTGTGAACACTGGGAAATGTTATATACAATGTACATGTACCACTTAGTTGAATATTTTAAATTTTGTTTGGAGCAATAGCATTTATCAAGTAATGAATGCATATGGTGGTTATGACCGTTGTAAGGAATATGGAGCAAGGGTGCAGTAGGTATGCAAACATTATATAAATAGTGCCTGCTTGGGAGGGTGCCAGTTGAAATTGACACCCCGAGAAAACCATTGTCAACCGACGCGAAGCGGAGGTTGACAATGGTTTTCGAGGGGTGTCAATTTCAACTGGTACCCTCCCAAACAGGCACTATTTATTTTATTATACTGAATGTCTTAATTTTATAGCAAATTTTACTGCTTTATATAGAAAAGTCGTGAGTTCTACGGCGAACCGTACGCGCATAATTTACGCGCATGTAACAATTCGTTCTATCGGCCCGTTGCCAAGTGTGTTGCTAACGCTGAGGGTATGGGAACGGATTGTCAACTGCGTCTAAACCAATCATATTTCAGTATTTAACATGAAAGTATAATAAATGGTACATGACACATCATCCTGTGATTTGCATATGACCTGACTTGCTTTCGTTCTTGACTAACAGTATGTATGTTCAATTAATGTTCTTTCTTTAACACAGAGTTCACAGGGTACAGAACTTGAGATGTTTGTTAACCTAAACTTGGCCATTGTGTATCTCCGAACAAACCGTTTCCCAGAGTTCATGACTATAATGGATAAAGTGGATCCAGAGAAATGTCAATCATGGTAATCCAATGTGAACTAATTCAAACCTCTAATTAATAAAAGTTTTTCCCTCTAACAAACATAAATTCTTCATAAGATAAACACAAACTGGTTACATAGCTAGGAAGTGAAGCACTATGAAATGCAGTTTTGTGAAATCAAAACTTTATTCAATATTCATGTACAAATGGCACATTTAAATTTTCTATCATCTATAAAAAATGAAGTGCAAATATTGAATAAAGTAAGCTATTGGTTAACAGTATATAACAATAAGGTAAAAAACTGCATTATCTACATGTATATCATTTTACTCTTCTGTATATTTATTAATCTTTCAGCCCTCAAAGTTTACAAGCATCTGCATTCTATGTGAGAGGTCTACAGACATTTTTCCAGGCTCGATACAATGAAGCTAAGTAAGTGTATCATGAGATTTTTTTTTACATGTAAATATGAGATTTTTTTTTACATGTAAATATTAATTTCTATAGTAAATTTTATTGTAAATTGTTGGTTTGTTAACAATAAAAGCAAATCACTTTTGCAATTTTATATTTAAAAAACCTTTTTTTATATAGTTTTGTTACTTTGAATTATACCAGTATGTACAATGTAATTTTTTATTTATTACATATACAAACAAAAAATAATCTAATTTAATGAGAACAAGCTATTTGTATTTATAATTTAAAATGTGAATTGTACAAGAGAATGGCTTTGTGGATTATATTAGGAGATACCTTAGAGAAACATTAAAGATGGCTAACTCAGAAGACCTTAACAGATTAACATCATGTTCTCTGGTGCTCCTTGGACATATCTTTTTATCATTGGGAAACAATGCAGTGAGTAATAACAGTATAAAGCAATGCATTAGGATGCACTTCTGTATGCATGTACTGGCCATTTGAGAGAAAGAAAATTGCTAGCAGAGGGTAAAGAATGACACCATTCTTTGTTTCCAGTTTAAACCTCTCATTCTGTACTAAATATATATCGGGTAGATATTGTATCCATCTGACTTCTTTTATGTACAATTACAGGAGGCATTGAATATGGTCACGCCCGCTATGCAGTTGGCAGGAAAAATATCAGATGTCCATGTTCAATTATGGGCATCTTCCCTCCTTAAAGGTAAAGTATTATTTTATAGGACCTGGTTTGCATCTATTAATTATATGGTACCTGAATCTCGATTTCCATTTTTCATTCAAAAACCTCAGTTTAAACTTTAAATTTTGAGGCATCTGCAAAGTGCTTTTCTGAAAAGAGTGATTAATAACTTAAGAATATTTATATGTGAGGACAATAATAAATTTTCAATGTCAACAGTGTAATGGTATATGAAATGAGTTTTGTCTTGTAGATCTGTATGGCCTGTGTGGTGACACAGCCAATGAACAGGAAGGCTACAGAATGCACAACACGTTCACACAGTCCCTGCTGAAAGATCTCCTCCAGTCCTCACAGCTTCCAGAACACGGACTCATACATGTAAGTCTGAACATGGACTCATACTTGTAAGTCAAAACATGGACTCAACTTGTGAGTTAAAACATGGACTCATACTTTTAAGTCAAAACATGGACTCATGCATGTAAGTCACAACATGGACTCTAGTAGTTTGATTCCATGTTTTGACTTACAAGTTTAAACATAAACTCATACTTGTTAATTGAAACATGGACTCAAACTTGTAAGATTAAACATGGACTCATACTTGTTAGTCAAAACATGAACTCATACTTGTAAGTCTAAACATGGACTCATTCATGTGAGTCAAAACATAGACTCATACATGTAAGTCTGAACATAGCCTCATACATGTAAGTCAAAACATGAACTTGTACATGTAAGTCAAAACATCTACTCATACATGTAAGCCAACAGATGTACTTGTAAGTCAAAACATGGACTTATACATGTAAGTCAAAACAAGGACTCATGATTGTAAGTCTAAGTAGAGACTCGTACATGTAAGTCAACACCCACTCATACAGGTATTTCAAAATTTTGACTTGTATTTTTGAGTCTAAACATGGACTAATTCTAAGTAAGGCCACACTGTCAAAATTTTTATCCATGCACAATTGTAGATGCCTTATAAGTTATTTTTCTGTTGATTGTTTAGACCAAAACTTTGAATATTTCATGAATTTTCTTACCCTTCTCTTACAGTGGACTGAGGGACCTTGTCCATTTCACTTGAACACCACACCAGCTGTGAACAATGTGATGTGAACATCTAAACACAAGTTATTAACTGCATCATCTAATACCAAGGACTTGTCTTGCATATACTTAAAAACCTTGGACCAACTTAATCACTTTCCTGGTTTTCTTGAATAATAATTTATTCCTTGTGTCGATTGGCTTCTTCACACTTTCAAGAAGGAAACCTCACCAAAACTTAACATGTTTTTATGAGAAGATCTTTCTTTTCAAACCTCCTAAAATTATTTAAAAGTTTCACTTTAAAATTACTTAATCTGAATGAAACCAAAAACAATTCAGCTACTGATAAGGTGGCCCATGGTTAGCAAGTGTATGCTATGAAGAACAATGGAACAACTAACTATAATTTTTGTTGCATCATTCTCATGAATTATTAATTACTAGCTTCTTTTGATTTCCAAAACATTTCTGATCAAGCAATTAAATGATACACAGTTTAAAGTATTTGAAAATTGCAGTTATTTTATGAATCATGGTGGTATTTTATCGAGATACATGTACTGTTTGGAATGATAAATTAAGCTTCAAATGCTAACTCTTTATAAACTGTCACTCAAAAAGTATTGTGCATTTTATTTATCAGTAAATCATGTATGTTGTAATTTTGTGTCTTATATTTGTATTTTATGTCAGAACAAACCATTTCCATTTTGTAAAGTTCATGCAATTAAGATTGTTCTTTGAATATTCTTGATAACTCGATTTGATACAGAGAGTTTCAAGTGTTCAGAAGCGCAATAGCACTCGTCTGGTATTAAGGAATAAGAAATCATTCTTTGAATATTATGAGGTGATCAAATATGGTCGAGGAAATCAAATCTATCATAAAGCCCTTTGGGCTTTATTGGATTTGATTACCCTGACAGTATTTGATCACCTCATAATACTCAAAAAATGATTCCTTATTGCTGGTACTTATATGTATATAATTTTCAGCAGTTGTACGATTGAATACTGAAATAGTTATTGATGATTTGTAGTGTTATCATAGACAAAGACACTGGAAAATATAAATATTTTTGATTAATTACCAGTACTTTTCTTCTGTTTATGAAGTTATATTATTTGACAGTCAAACTTCCCAGTATATTCTTTGTTAACCAATGGATGTATAATTCGACTCTCTAAGTACGGTTAATATATATCAAGTGTGGATTTATTGAAATTATTAGTAGACCTGGCCATCACAACAATGTGTCGCAAAATTTCTTAAATAATAGTTAAAGTTCTCATTAAATAGTTAGAATTTTTTTTTTCTGCAACCACATTTCTGCTAGTATAGATATCCTACATTGTTATTTCGACTTGAGCGAGTCCTGTTTGATGGACTTATATTTAGGTGTGTTATTGTCAAATTGATGTTGGCAATATTGATAGAGGAAAGATGTAAAAAAAAAAATAATAATAACTGTCAGATTTTTGGGGGATAAATTTACTTATGAATGTATTGAAAACGTTGTCCAGTGTATGTGGTGCAGTGTTTATTGCATACAGTGGCGCATGCAACAAACAATGAATGCTTTCTTTGATAGTTCATGTGGGTAGTAAGGTAGCTTACGTTATAGAGAAAATACATAAAGCGGGTTATTTTTTCTTCCTTTGCAATGATTGCTACCTTCATAACCAAGTTACCAAGGAAAGCAGTTTGATTTTTTTATAATTAATCTCATGATATTTCTTCCATTATATCCGTTCGTCACGTGAGTTAAAGTAAATTATAGGTATTGTCAATCAGTACGTTACATAGAAGGAACAGCCAATTCTTACATATATGGAAAGTTTCTACAACTATTTGGAAGTCTAACGTTATTTCATGCAGTTCGTGCGCTCAGTTTATCTAAGAATTTGATGATTGGTCACGAACTAATCCACGCATATTTAATTTCAGAAGTATAAAATGCCATTTAATAATGTAAGCAATATTTATTATATTTATTTGAATAAATGTTGTTTAAATGTTTTCAACCTAAACACTGCTAAAAATGAGTTTGAAGTTAAAACTGGTCAGATCAGATCGGTAAATACTTGTTTTTTGTAGAATTTGCATGGCAGGTACGATACGATACCAGAGGAAAAATTATCACATATAATAAAATAAAGTATAATCAACTATATTAACTATAAAGTACGATACGATACCAGAGGAAAAATTATCACATATAAATGAGATGTTTATTATCTCGTGAAAAATGACTTTCTATCGTGAAAACGACATTATCTCTTGCTCACACCTTATTATCTCGTGAATACGACATTATTTCTTGCGCAAAACTTATTATCTCGTGAAAACGACTTATTATCTCGTAAAAATTATTAAATGAAAGTTTTATTAGTTTTTTTGTTTTTGGGGTTTTTTTGGGGGGGGGGGGGGGTTGAGTGTCCCTTTTATAACCGATACACTCAAGGTTTACGGTTTAACAGTTCGCGCGTTGGTTTAGAAGTAATAAAAGTCGCTACAGTTACTGTATCTGCTGGTATCTTTGAAAAAAATACATGTAATTACGTGTCCATAATGGACCAGCGTACATTTGTTATAGTTGTGAATTATTAGCCTCGCCAAATTCTTTTGAGATTCAACACATTAGATAAATAGAATAGTCATGTTGTCTAAATGGCAATTTGATTCTGTCATCATCATGATTATTTCGTGCAGTCCGTGATTTTTCTTAGGTTGCTGATGGTTTCGACCGATCGATAAACTGGTTAGAACTGGATCGTGTAGATTTCAGCCATGTCAGTATCTAGAGCCCGAGTTACAATAGAGGAGAAAATACTCGGTAAATGTAAATACATGTATATACCTATAAACATATCCACTGACGCTAGGCTAGATAGATACCTATTAACATATCCACTGACGCTAAGATAGATAGATACCTATGAACATATCC
>WFKH01006014.1:43531482-43561947 GCA_016163765.1 Magallana hongkongensis
ATACCTATGAACATATCCACTGACGCTAGGATAGATAGATACCTATGCACATATCCACTGCATGACGCAAGGCTAGATATACCTCTGAACATATCCACTGACGCTAGGCTATATAGATACCTATGAACATATCAACTGACGCTAGGATAGATAAATACATATGCACATATTCATTGACGTAAGGTTAGATAGATACATATCCACATAACCACTGCATGACGCAAGGTTAGATAGATACATATGAACACCATTAGTATCCACTGACGCTAGGCTAGATATATAAGTATGAACATATCCACTGGCGTAAGGCTATTTAGATACCTATGAATATATTCACTGACGCGAGGATAGATAAATACATATGCAGATATTCACTGACGCAAGGTTTGATAGATATATAGCTATGAACATATCCACTCTCTCTGGAACAGATACATTCCTTTTTAAAATGTATCCACTGACTCTAGGATACTATAAGATAGATAACTATAAACATATCCATCTACTCTCATGCAGCTAGACAGATGTCTATAAACATATCTACTGACGCTAGGCTATAGATAGAATACTTTTGCACGTTAGGCTGCAGTCATGAATATCTATGAACATAATCACTAACGATATAGGATAGATAGCTACATATGAACATATCCACTGACGGAAGGCTACATAGGTACATATTAAAACGTATGAATTCATTGACGCTAGGATAGATAGATACCAGATAAAAATATCCACAATATATTTCACATTGGTATGAAATAAACCGCTTGATGCATGATAATTCAATCAGACCATACATACTGTAGAGGTACGATATATCATGTAAATCTAAACATGAATACACCGAGGTAAATATTATTACAAAAATGATTTGCCTTTGTTACAAAATGTATGTATTTAATTATTGCTGGAAACTTTTTATAGTGTCGCTTTTAGATTTTTAAAATTTTAAAATCATTGCTTCCTGTAAATATTTCAATTTTTAACAATTATATATATATATATTGTGATTGATTATGTGTGTGTTAGGTCGTTAGACAATGAGTAGTTGCATGTTTTCTTTCTTTCTGCATAATATTTACACTTTGATCAGTCTAACTATATTATTGACTCATTTATATCACTAAACTATCATACACTTGTACTGTCGAACTGCATGGTTTAAATTAAAAGTGAAATCACAAAAAATAATACAATTGCAACTTCCAACATCTATTATCATAAATATTTTTGCTATATAAAAAAAACTCTTTCAGTAAAAGGTTTATATAAATGATATTTGTTTGCCATATAAAACTCTGTATTGTGAAAAATTCATGTTTTTGGTAAAGTGAGAGTAAGGGAGTAAGGATATGTTAATCGATTAACATATTCTCTCTCTCTCTCTCTCTCTCTCTCTCTCTCTCTCTCTCTCTCTCTCTCTGCGTGTGGAATACATCTTCATTCTTTATACGTGTCTATATTCGTTAAATGAATTGTTTGCTTGACATTATATGGAGGAGAAAAATTATTAATTAGTCTATCATTTACATAAAAGATATATTTTTTCTATGTTAAGGTTGTATTTGTGAATGTTTTTGTAAGAAAGTAATTAAATTTTAGAACAGAGAAGAGTATAATGTATATCGTGTCAAACATGTTTGGGAGAATTAACAAACAGAGTACGTATAAACATATAAACCTGCAAATAATTGATTTTTGTTTCTTTTTATATTATGACTGTATACCAACATGGTGATGTCAATAAACCATATTGAATTGAATTGAATATTTTCGCATTATATTTTTTTGGTGGTGTGGGCTGATTAGTTCAGGGGGGAATGAATTTACCATTAAGGTATCCGATCCATAATAGCCCCCAAATTCAGTGAATCTGGATGCATAACAGATATGTATGGGCTTAATATTCAGTATACTTGGACATAATTTTCATGTATAAGTATCAATATGTAAGAGCGGAATGTTGCTTAATAAACGACCTTTTCTTGAAGAGTTGCCTCCCTTTGCTTTTATTCCCTAAAAATTAATTCTAAAAAAATCTACATGGTTTAAAATTTATTTTCAATAGTTTGTGTATTCCTAATGATAAAATACATCTTTCCACTAAAGCATTTATTGATATTCCTAGTATTTACTTTTTTATTTTAAAAAAATGTGCTTGTCCCCATAGACCATAATGCAATCGTCATTAATTAATTACTGCTTAGTTAATAATATTTTTGAAAATTTCTCTCGGTAAATCTTTTTCTACTCTAAAATGCTTTAAATTAATATCAAAGTATTAAATACATGATGGATATTCAAGGTTAGTAAAATTAGGTCCTAATATGGATCGATCGGATACCTTAAGAAGACATGAAGTATTATTTACAAAAATAACCATATTCATTATAGTAAGTATAACAATAATTTGCTACATTATTTTACTCGTTTAATTAAGTTTGGGTTTCCGAGTTTAAAAAGGCAGATAAAAGTTTTGTAAACATGCATCTGCCATGCATCAAACACAGTTAGGACTGTGAATTTTTTCCTTGATAAGTTCCTAAAAAATCGATAACTTTTACATATGCTAAGTTCCTGGTCCATCTCTACGCAACGACCATTAATTTGAGAGCAATCTAGCTTGCTTACATTTGCCATATATTTTACATGACCCACCAAAAAGGTTTAGGTTTAGAAACTATAATACAGAGAGTGCCACGATTCCCCAGAACAGTCATTTCGGTTTAGCCGGTTGGTGAGTATTTTAAAAAAGCTAAATTTAATTCAATCAATTGTTTAGTCTGATAAATCCCGCAGTGGTTTAATGATTAAAATTTTTAGATTTTCGAATTTTTTAATTCTCATGTTAGAATCTTTGTGGAAGTGTATACACTTGTTTCCTACTCTCAAAGAACCACGTGATATATGCAACCCAATCGCTTATGACGTGTTGTTTATCTGTAAACAATTTGTTTGTTTGCTCCTTGCTACAATAAAGGTGAACCCCATATTTAATAGATGCCATCTTAGAAGATGGAATGATCGCAGCAGGGACAAAGAAAGTGAGAATTGTTTGTTTTGATAAGGTAATGGATTAGTTCAACTCTTATGCATCTTACTTAGGACTAAGGATATCCATATTTATAACAGAATGATTATTGAAACGATTCTTTCGAGGAAAGTATGTGTATCGGATTAGAATATCCATAACGGAAGTCGCTGTGTATACAAGTTTTAGTGTACGTAAGATCATTCATGTTTTACCGGCATAATTCGAACGCAAAATACACGTGGTATGTATGTTTTCCATGCGTTTCGAAACAGAATTTATAAAGAATCTTTTATTTTATGTTTAAAAGAAGTAAATAAATGACTGGCTAATGTCGGAGGTGCATATCGAATGCACGTGAAAATATCGGCTTTTTTGCACGCTTCTGTAAATAACTCGCAGGTTTTATTGTCGATTATATTACAAACATTAATCGATTGTGATAATTCTGATGAAATTAACTGAGTTTGGTGAATTTGAAGTCCATGCATTCCAAGGCCAAACGCGAAGGATAATTACAACAAAATGGCTTCCACTATCAATTGCAATTATTTACATGGATTATGACATTGACAAAGTCTTGATAAAATTCGGAGTATCGATCTGTTATCAGCTGATCGATCGTATATCACCACAGATTTCTATAATCACAATTTATTGTAATGTGGAGAGAGAGAGTGTGTTAAATGTGTTAAGACGACTTCCTTGAGTGACTATGGAAACTTTTTTTTCGGGTGATGCATGTAGGTCAACGAGCGTCTGGCAAAAGACTGACAACTGTCGGTCACGAGCCTCGATTTGAAATTCTTGTTTAATTTGCATATCTCAATAAACAAAGACTTTCACGACTACTTTTTATAACGACAAAATCAGGTTTTTATACTTAATAATTCATTAATTGGAAATGTTTCTAATTAAATATTTATTGTGTAGCTATTTTTAGATACAGGTATTCTTTGAATCTTTACATGGGAATGCCAAACGCAGCTATCTTAGTGTATGCCTATTTATATTCTGTAGTGTTTAATTTCATTTTTGAATTTATATACCGGATCTCATATTTATATATATTGATTCTCTGTATGATCATACATTTGCTGTTTTATGATAATCATTGTTTGTTTTCTTTTAAACAAGTGTATGTTTAAAAATGTTATTGCAAACTATGCTGTATTATAGGTTTCTGGTAGAAGTGGCAGCTATAAATATAAAATTATTCATCTTTGGTAACAATGTACATTACAAGAAAAGATTTTAAAAATTTACAAAACAGAAACAAAGAAAAAGAAAGTAGAGTTTTGTATTGAGAACTTACTTTTTTCATTCAAGTTTATGTAACAGAAGAATCTAGGGAAGTATGCTATATGATTGTGAAGATGAATTTTAGAATTTCTCCAATTATACTCTCCAGATTCCTCTGAACTACTCTTATCAGCAATATGGAATCTAGAGACTCGAGGGAGGATAATGGAGGGCCACAGGAAACATCCTTGGATGTTCCACAGGGCAGCGACAGTAAAACGGAGGAGAGTGATGCTGGAAATGTCCAAGATGGAGACCCTGAAAATGTGCCTGAGGAAAAGAAAGAGTACGTTTGTCCAGAGAAATGGAAATAAAATCTTAGGCTCTTGATCTACATGAATTATAGGGAAATTGAACAATAAAAATTTCTTCTTCTATATTTGGGTTTTCTTCTGACGAGGTCAGGATTAGTGTTCTTGATTTTGATTTTATTTTTTTTTTGTTTTTCTATTTTGCAATGTTAACATATAGTCAGGTTTAATGTTTTAAATATTCATCATATTTGAATGAAAATTGAAATTGGTGACAATATTGTCATGATATGATATATGATATGACATGTCATGATATTGACATGTAAAAATATATTTCACTTTAAAATGTTTTTAATGACTTTCAGGGAAAATCCAAGTGACCAAGGAAAGAGAAAAAGAACAGAAGATGAAAACAGTCCTCCAGAGAAAAGGTGTGTTTAAAGTGAACATCTTTAAACTGGGGTGTAAATTTTCTGATATTTTAAAATAGCAGGCTTTGCTGGTATGGTATACTGTTTGGATGATTATGGAACGACATCAGCTGCTTAATGTTTAATTCTATTCACAGATTTGTTACCAATAGCTGATACGTATTTAACATCTCAATGTAAAATTTGTTTAGATCATTTGCGCATATACAACTGCTTCCGTTCCCCCCCAGAAATAAAGTTTGATAAAAAGTAGTAATCAGAAAATACTTTAACAACTTCAGATAGCTCTTTATTAAAGACAAGATTATGTCAGAAATCCAAGTATGTACATCTTTATTGAGATAATACAGTAATACTTCATTAAACTTGTTTTATGTGTGCATTTGTTAATTTTACAGAAGCAAGTCAGACATAGAGGAAGAAGGGGAGGATCAAGAGGAGGAAGAAGACAAGGGAAATGGTGAAGATAAGGAAGAAGGAGTAGACGAGGAGGGGGAAAATAAAGAAGAAGAGGAAACAGAGAAGAAGTCGGAGGAGAATATAGAGTCAGAAGACAAAGGTGTGGATGATGGTGAATGTATACAGAACAAGGAGGTGACAGACTCAAATGATGCAGACAAATCAGAAAAAATGGAGGAGGATGAAGAAAGTCTTAGTGTGAAGGAAAGTGAATCTACAGACAATTCTGATGTGAAAAAATCCAACGAGGAAGAGACGGAGGAAAAATCAGAAAAAATGGATGAGGAAAGTGAGGAGTTGGAAACTATTGAAAAGGATAGAGAAAAACGAGAGAAGGAAGAGAGAAGCAGTGAAAATGACAGTGTGAAATCTCTAGAAAGTGAAAGTTTGAAATCATCGAAAGATAGTTTGGAAGATGAAAAGGCCTCAGAAGGACCTGAGGAGTCATCCTCAGTAAAATCTGAAGACAGTGAAAAAGAAAATCGGCGAGCTGATGCAGACACACCCATAGATCTGACAACAAAGTCAGGACTTCCTAATGGGAATGGTGGATCAGATGTTATAATGCTCTCAGATTCAGAGGAGGAGTTGATGAATGGTGTTATGAATGGGGAGATTCTAGATCTTGACGAGTGTGAAATACGGAAGAGACGCAAAATTGTTAAACGCCTGCAAGCAGAATTGAGAAACGAAGAAGCCAAATTGATATTGCTTAGGAAAATGCGCCAAAGTCAGGTGTCGTCTCCATCTATACCGGAGAAACCGAAGCAGCAGCATGCCCAGCCCCCACCCCTAGTCAGACCCGGACAGCAGCCTAGCCAAGCCCGACCGGCCCATAGTCAGCCACCCCAGCTTGTCCGTAACAGCAATCAGACTCCATCCAGAAGTCATCAGCAAGGACCCCCTCCACTGGTGAACATGAGAGGGCAGAATCTGTCCAATGGCAACAGTCTGTCGCAGCAGATGCGGTACCAGGGCATGCAGGGACAGCCTGGTTCCCGCGGAATGTATGGATCAAGCTCTCAGACCAGTCAGAATAACAACGCTCAAGTGGACACCCAGACCCCAGCACAGAGACAGGCAGCTGCCAAAATGGCACTGCGGAAGCAGTTGGAGAAAACACTGTTACAGATCCCACCTCCTAAACCCCCGCCCCCAGAGATGAACTTTGTACCCAGCCTGTCAAGCACAGACTTTATATACTTGCTTGGGCTAGAAGAAGCAGTGAACTACATTATTGATGCTAATCTTATATCTAAAGGACAGAAAAACCCTGATGAGAAGATGGTGTGTAATCCTTTCACATGTGTGCAGTGTAATACAGATTTCACTCCCGTGTGGAAGCGAGAAAAAGCTGGTTCTAAGAATGTGATTTGTGAACACTGTGTAACAACTAATCAGAAGAAGGCGCTGAAACAAGAACACACAAATCGCCTCAAGAGTGCTTTTGTCAAAGCTCTTCAACAGGAGCAGGAGATTGAGAGAATGCAGGCTCAGGAAAAAACCTCAGGACCTTCCCATGGTTCCTCCTCTCCGGCAAACAATTCCGCTTCCTCCTCCTCCTCGAACAGCGCGATGAACATACCATCGAATTCAGCCTCATTTAAAGCCACCTCTGAAGCCATCAGACAGCACCAGAATTTCTTACAGGCCCATCAAGCTGTCACGGCTCATCAAGCAGCCCTCAGAATGGGACAACCCCTCGGACTTGCCCCGTTTGGGGCCCCTGGACCTTTCCCCTATCAGATACCCTTTGGAGGAGCCAAAGCTAGTGATCTGAACTCTCTACAAAGAAAATATTTGTTAGATATGATTCCCCCAAATAGATGGAGCAAGTGAACTGCAAACAGAGTGTACTTAGGACTTGAAAGATAAAAAAGGATCATATTGGATTTTTTTGAGTGATCTGCGGTGTAATATTAAGAGTAGATAATGATCTCACATGTTAGTTAACATGTACATTGTGTCATTGTGAATTATGATCCCTAATGTTGTATATATGATGTTTGTATAAGAATAAGAATAAGAGTTATACGTCGAAGTTTGATTGCTGAAAATTGATGGTTATTAATAGATTAGTGCTTTTGGGGAGAAGAATTTTTATTTTTGAGAAACACTATATACTTTTCAATGTTAATTTTGAAATGTGTGAATGTTTTCTTCAAAGTAGTTCTGTATGGTAATTTTGTAAACATCACTGCATCGAATGTGTACGGATAGTTTATTATGTGATGATTTGTATCAGTATTGTGTTGAGGTGTATGTATCGAGTTTTTTAACAGGGTTTCACTGCCACAAATTGGAGATATTTACTCCATAGCTAGAGACGGTCTCCACATTTAATAACAAGTGGAGAAATCTGTTTGGAAGTCTGCACAATAGGGTAAATTTCCTCCACCGAATAATGAAGCAGAAACACTTAACAATGTGGTACATTTATAACTGTACAAGGTAGCCAGCTAGTGTGTAAATTCTAGTGCCAATAAATGCTACGAAGTTCTTTTTTTTACAGTACCAGTGTTTCCTCTGGTAAGGAGACAGTGAAAGTTTTTTGTTTTTTGGGTTTGTTTTTTACATTTATTTTAGAAAATTAGGTACAAGTGTGATTTAAATAGATGTATAATAAGACAGTTACTGTATATGTTAAAGCGTGAAAGGTTATTTCTTCTTTCTCTGTATGAAGCTATGAACTTTGTGTATATAAGTGACTATATTTAGACATTGCTGTTGTGTGTACAACATGTGTTTGGGTGGGAGTTGGAGTGTGTGGGACATTAGTGCAGTGTGTCTTCAGTAACTGGTGTACTGGTCATGGCCAAGAATGGTGAAAATGCCCACACTCTGGGGAGATTATTTATTTATTCCGCAGCATGAGGTCTTGTGCTCTTGTCATGCCAGTCATATTGAATGGTAGAAGTGTTGCTAGAACTGGGTCATGTCATGGTTGGGAGCTTTGAGATTACTTAGACAAAGTGCTGAGAGACATATGTAAGTGAATGTTTAGGTACAAGTATTTGCCTTGTGGTATCTAAACAGTCCTAGGAGAAAGAAATCATTATACATCTGCTTCTGTTTATGAAATTAGAGGCTTTCATTTCATTTGGTCTGACATTTAATAAATTTCTGTTGTCCAAGAAATTTTTGTTTTCAGTATGATTTTGATAACAAGGAATGGGACACTTATCAGATCAGTCAGTGTCACATTGTAGAATGAAATTAATGGAATTTTTTTTATTTTTCGTCTGTGGTTATTTTCATTGCCATCAACTTCATTTTTGAATTTTCACTGTTTCTCATGCATATGACCATCAGAAATATGTCGTATGTAACTCTATGATGTGACTTTTCTTATTTTGGAAAACTGTGTTCCAATAAACAATAGTGAAGAATGTTGATCTGTTTGATTCTATTGAAAGGTTGGAGAAGTACACAGGGGGCCATTATATAAGTGTGATAAGCGGAACAACTAATATGGCAGTAGTGGAGATAAAAGGGAAATGATGCATATTTATGAATTCATGTCAGCTTTAATAGGGCTCATCTACCGAGATTAAAAATAATAAATATATACATACCATTTAGAAACAATAAGAAATCCAGTATCTGTTTAATAATATTTATTTCAATGTATATATAACTTCTTCAGTTCCGGCAAGAACAGAACACAGGTTCATTGCTTAACAAATACATATACTGTACTTGATTACTGTATAATTGGCCAGAAAACCTAATCGACCAATATATATAGGAATGACCTGATTAACAAGTGGAGAGAGCTAACATTTAGGTAAAATATAACATAAAGAACAAATAACACCGATTTCTACATAATCATAACAATGATAATGAAGGATTGTTCATTCTGGAATTACAGGAATACAATTATTTCTTTAAAAATGTTCCCTTTGGATTCAACATAAAAACCCATGCAATATAATATGGGATAAATAAGAATATTCACAACTCTCTTTTATCATTTTATAGAATTAGCATAAATACATGTACATACACTGAGTAAGACAGAGACATGACTTTACAGGTACTTTCCAGCAAGCTTTTCTTTGAGCAGCATTTTATACATGAAGAAATTGGGCAAACATGTTGATTTTGTTCCATTAGTGCACTGTCAATTTTAAATACCAAGTTTAGAATATCAATTGAGATGTTTTCTTTCCTCATTATCAGTTTTGACCACTTTCATTAATAAACTTAACACTCAATATCAATGATAGTACTGTGTGTATTATACGGGTTATTTTCACCCCGTGTTAATTTTCGCCCTTCTAGACTTGCAAACAATTTCGCCCTGTCTTGAATTCGCCCAGACACAGTTGTGTTTAAAGAGAGATAATTTGAGTCATTAGAATTCGCCCAGTGTTAAATTCGCCCGCTGACAACGAGGGTGAAAGGGGCTAAGATAAAACAGGGGCGAATATTTCCCTGTATACAGTATTATGACAATTCTTGATCATCTTGCAGGTATTACATGTACTATTAAATGATGATACATACACTTTATTACACATCAATTAAGTACTGGTACATGAATCCAATGGAAAGCTTTGTATCAGAATTGAAAAAAAAGTATGCTAAAATAAATTTTTTTAGATCAAAACACCACCCAGACACTGGCCAATGAAGGAGATGACTTATTCAAAATTTTACTTATGTAACATAAAACATCTAAATTCATACAAACATGTTTTAGAACCATTTGATTGTGAAGTAAAAAGTTATACCAACCCTTCTACAATGCCTTTATGTTGTAAAATTAAAAAGGTTTGTTGTTTTAATATACCAGGTATGTACATGGAACATCAAAATGATAGTAAATGTAGCTACACTGGAAAATCTTAAAGACTACATGGGACATTAAATGAATTCTTAACGTCCTGTAAATTTATTATCTACAAAAAACTTTTCATTTTTCAAACAGAGAATGTATTTCATTAAAAGGTTAAATGCATCTTGCTTGCACATGGATAAAATTCTTTTACAGAATACAAGAAGCATTTGGTCTTGACGTACAACTTTTAGAAAGCACCTAAACAAGGGGTATAAACATTCTAAAAGTTTCAACTAAAACTCACAGAGTTTTCACCCTTTTAACAATGATCTTTATAAAATTCTGCTACACATATAGAGAATAAATACAAGTATAAACCTCTGTCCGTGGGTCAGCAGACTATCTGACAAAGCCATCTTGTTGTCAGTTTGTTTGATCAATAAACACATTGTCCACTCCATCTAGAAATTGCACAAGTCTGATCACAGTCACAACTAGTTCTCCTCTCCCATCTGCAGGCTAGAGAACCAGTTTTAATGCCACAATCCATAATAAGAAAAAATCCCACAATGTCCAGGGTTATTTGATAAACATAATGATATGGATTTGATGCTAATGATTGGAAAAATTTAATCCACTCCATCGAAGCCTTGGGTATTCTCTATTGCCACAAGGAGTTTTCGTCTAAGTTCATGGTAGTCATTATATGGTGGCAAGTCTAAACGATTAAAACTGAAAGGAAGAAAAATACATTTTCTTGTCAGTAATTCCAATTCACTTCATGTCTGTTGTGTACTGGCGCCTTTTGAGGTACCTCACTACATCAGTACTCAACTTTTTTAGACACTAGGTCACAATATGCAGATTTAAATGTTTAAATTTTGTTAAATTGTTTGTATCAATCTATCATCACAGCTCAGTGGATAAAGAATTTGGCTTGTGAACTGTAGATCACGAGTTCGAATCAGCCTGGGGCTTTTGTTCATAGTTTTGAAAAGCATAATTTTTATCCAAAACTGCATATTTTTTCACCTACATGTATTTGACTTATATACTGCTTACGCATCATGCTATCTATCAGAATTACCGGTAAGTAGTTTTCTGCTGATTTAAGAAACTATTTCAAGGTGTACTGAGCCACCTTGATAGTCCACATAGCTAAGTGAGTCTAAATTAGGTTTTTATCAAAGTTGTAGAGGTTCATATATATATATATATATATATATATATGTAAGTGTGCTGATTTTTCAAATAAATGAATTGACTGTGTGTGAGAACAAAGATATTGCGCTGAAATTTAATTTAGCAAAAATAATGAAATGACCCGAAAGTCAAATAATAAGAAAATTTAAAGAAATCATTGAAACTAAAAACATTTTAAAAAATCAATTACTTACCAAGTGTGCGCTCTGGGCAGCTGGTTGGTATTGCCCACCTTTTCTATAGTAAACAGCTGAGGTCCGTTGCTTCCGTACAAAGATCGGAATCCGTTCATGGGAACCCGAGACGTTCCCGTCACAAATTGTAGCAAACGAGCTCTCATTTCATTGTTAAGGGAATACACAGCCTACATTAGAAAAAAATGTCAAGGATATATTTTAAATTGCCAGATAAACTTCCACTAATTATCCATTTTCACATCTGCATGACACTATTGTACAAACATGTATGCTAGCAACACAGAATTCTGGTTGCATAAATATAAGGTTTATGCACTGGCTACACAGTATCTTTTAAAAGACAGAGTTTAAGATTTGGAGAAAACCTTTATACAGTACCTTCCAAAAGTGGATTATAACTGGATGATTTGGGTTATATTCCCCTTTATAAGCAGAATGTGCCTTCCAGTCATTTACATCAATATCCTGTAGACCACACATCAACAGCTGGGAAAGGAAAACAAAAAATAAACATACAAACAATATGGTAATAGCAATAGCATTAAGAGCAATATTGCAAATAATCTGTTAAATTCAAAAGTACATGGACATCTATTTTCATCATAGAAAATTAAAACATGTTTATAGCAAACAAGCTTGTACTAATCAATTTGTGCTAACATTGCAAATTACATCCTTTTTATTTTCAGTATATATTCATGAACCATCTGAAATTATGAATTACGTTCATGACGAATCAAAGTAGAGAAATCAGTTTGCTTTTCATGTGTTTCACTGAAAATTACTTACACTCAAATAAAAAAATTAGTTTTCAGTTAATTAGTTTTACTAACCTCTAATTCATTTTCATCAAAGATTTTTATCATTTCCAAAGGCACTAAGCTGGCAAATCCTTTCATAAAAGACTTCATTTGTGCCTCAATTCGGGACATAAATCGCCACTGGATAACTAAACTACAATTAAAAGGAGAATACACATTTATAAAACATCAGGAATAAATAGAGTTGTTTAAGGGAAAATAAATTTATTGCATTTTCTTTCTTCATTAAAAAGTTGTTGTTTAGTTCTTTCTTTCCTGTCTCTCTCTCTCTTTTTTCTCTAAAAGATAATATGTACCACTTTTAGATTTAGTGTTTCATATTTTAGGTAGTTAAAGTTACCAGTACTTTGCTCTTACTTGATATATTCATGTTTGTTATCATTGGTCACAATAATATCCGATCCATTTGGTTTAAGATCTCTGGTTGTAATCTGAGAGAAGAAATACAAGACATTTTTATATTGCTTCTCATATCTATTTTCTTGTCATCTAAAATTATTTCTAATTGAAAACTGCAAAACAAACAATTTATGGGCAAACTAAATGTACATACTAATAGTAAGTACAAGTACATTTAGTTTGCCCCAAAGAACTATACATGATATGAGTCAAATTCGGCCTCCATAATTTGCCATTTTTTAAAGTGTTTTAAATATATTAAATTGTTATGTTATTTTTACGAAGAGTTGATATAAGATATATTTTTCACCTATTTATTGATTTATTTGCAATCACTGGCAGTACATGACGTCAGAAGGGATGCTATTTTTATAATTGGCATTTTTCTTATCGTTTTTCGAATGGAAAATATAGAGCGCAGCTTTGAACAAGCAAAATTTTTTTGTCACTTATTAGTCTTGGATAGATACATCTCTAATGAAAATATTTTGTTTGTTCAAGGATGCGCTCAATGCTTTCTGAAAGAAAAACTGCTTGAAAACAAGCCGTTTTATGCTAAAAATGCGAAAATGGCGGGAAATGGTTAACTTTATGATGTCATATTTCTAAATTGTGGGCACTTGAATCAAAACGGAAATTATGAAAAAACTTTACATGTATATCTGTACAAAGAAAACAAAGACTAACAGTAAAATGATGATGTTCATTTTAGGGGGCCGTTTTCGGCTCAAATCATATATAGTCCTTTGTTTGTACTGTTACAGATGTTATTTTTTTTCTTGCAAAAGGTTTTAGACAAAGTTATTTTTATGGTACGATAGTTTTGATTTTCTTTTGAATTAAAAGGGAAAAGTAATAAATTAAGGGCCATTCTTCATTAAAAAAAAAACAACCCCAAAAACTGAAGGCATATACTTAGATGTATTTGATTGGATGGCAATTACAATGTACAGTATATGGATAATTTGTCATACTAATACTTACCTCCCCAAAGTAATCCTCCTCTACAGAAAACCTCAGATCCAGGTCAACCGGATCGTTCTCCATGATCCAGACCAGAGAGTTGTAGTACTCTGAATCCTGTAAAGATATAATGATACAGAGCCATAAACATACACTCAGTATTATACACTGTCTCAAAAATAAAGGGAAACAGTCATGATAGAATTGATATATTATTATATAAATAGTGCCCATTTAGAAGGGTAACAGTTGAAATTGACACCCCCGAGAAAATCATTGTCAACCGATGCTTCAATGATTTTCTCGGGGTGTCAATTTCAACTGTTACCTGCCCAAACAGTCACTATTTATTTTATTATACTGACTGTCTTAATGTTAAAGAAAACTTAACTGCTTTTATTTTTATTATTTATTTGCATTATTTCAAACGCATAACTGGCTTCTTTAGGAATGAAGTGAATTCTGCGGCGATCCGTACGCGCATAATTTACATCAATGTTACAATTCGTTGTGTTATACCCGTGGCCAAGTGTGTTGCTAACGCTGAGGGTAATAGAGCAGATTATGAACTGCATCTGAACCAATCAGATTTCAGTATTTAACATGAATGTATAATAATCATATATGTGTGTGTATTTTCTGTATTTTCTGCATCCTGGATTTTATTGTTTTCAGTGAAGCCTCACCACTGGTTCCATGTCGGATAAAGTGATCGGCTTCTCCAACATCATCTTGTAAAATGGACGAATGAAAAAACCTGAAATTGATAGAGAAAAAAAATGAAAACCCTAAAAACTGATCAACATTTAATGATCTAGAGAATACTTAAATCTGGATTTCATCAACCATGTAAAGTGAAACCTCCAGGGAAATATGATTTAACATGTACATGTATAAAAATGTACTGGTACTTTTGAGAGTTACATTTGTCTGGCAGAATTCCACTATATTTCCAATTCTCTCTAATCAAATTTTTAATTCAAATAAAATTTTGCACAAAATTTTAATAAGCCCAATTCAAATTTTTCCCATCATGTGTGAGGGAGATTCGAGAAAGGATTAAAACCATCAGTACAAATGAACATTAAATTTTATAAAGTCCCTTTATTTAAGTGTGTTAAATACTCCCTCCGTGGATCAAGTTTGCGTCTTACCATCCAATAGCTTTCCGTGAAATACTGCCATACCCGCCACTCGACCAATAAATTCAAAGTACGACAAATGATCATCATTGGCCAAACCAGATAGCGGATTTATCTGAAGGGTGTAGTTATCACTGAAATCATCAATCAAAAAATAAAATTCACCCTCATAAAAACTTCAGAAAATAAAAGACAGACATGTTATGGTATAATGACACTGCAATTGCATGTAAATTTTAAAAGTTGTTTAAAAGTTTGGTTCAAACATCCTAGCCATCATTCCAAAAAGTGTCTGGAATTCTTAATATTCTACCATTATTTATATAAGAACATTTAATTAGTACACATATTCCTTATTTCTCAATTATAATACTATATTTATTCACATCAAATAACTGCAAGATTGCAAAAAAAATTCCTAGCTAGACTCAGAATCAGGTTCAGTATATTTTGAAAGATTTAAGAAAGTTTACCTAAGGTAAGTACCGTACTACTGTATACAGTGTTATTTTTGACCCATGTAATTTTCCCCCATCTACACTTGCAAACAATTTAGCCCCATCTTGAATTCGTCCTGACACATTTGTGTTTAAAAAAGATATTTTGAGACAATGGAATTTGCCCAGTTTTAAATTCGCCCGCTGACAACAAGGGCGAAAGGGGCGAAAATCATTTCCCTGTATACAGTAATAAGACATGAATTTCACCATTTTTATCTCCCATCACAGCACAACACTTACGTGGCGGAATATTCAAAGAGTCCATAGTAAGGATTAAACATTTCCTTGGATAACAGGAAAAACCACTCCCTGGACACGCCTCCATAATCCAGCCCCACCTCTCCATCGAACTCTATCCACAACCTACAACAACGCAACATCACGGTCAAACAGACCACCCAATACAATGTGAAATCATGGAACGTGTGGTGACTTTATTTTTGTGAATTTCATGAAATTCAATATGCTTCATCCATGAATAAACATTCATAATAAATTATGAAATTTTGGTTTTTATTTTTCATTCATAAAAATAAATACAAAGAAATTAGGTCCCCTTGAACTTTTTAAAAACAGGTAATTCACAAAAATTTTAATCATTCATTCTGAACATAATCACATCATTACATTCTGTAGCCATGAACATTATTTGCCATAAAGTTATTTAAAATGTTGGCAAATTTTTTTAACTAAGTGGTCATTGGCATTTGGCAAGCTAAAAAATTTGAACTAAAATTTTTAAACTACCTGGTATTTTTAGCAGTAGAAATTTACCAATATTTGTGAGAAGAAAAGGTTTGTAAAATGTGATTGCTATAGTCCTTATAATGCAAATATTTCACACTTTCCAAAGATAAATGTATCACCGTTACGATTAAAAGAAATCTTTTTTTGAAGATTTTATACATAATTTTGACCTCCATCTGGAGCAATTATTTCAAACTCCGCAGCTCTAACACCGTTACAGTACCTGGCTTTAAGTACATCTGTCCTCTTGAGTGACATGATGGCTCTATATGAATCCTCCAAGATACGATCCCTAGACACTTTGATGTCCACTTTATTGGGAATATTATTCTGTAAAAAAAGTAAAATAAAATTATTTTCTGACAGCAATATAAAAATCAACAAAACTAAAGAATCTGCAGTCAGTCACAAGTACATAACAATGATAATACTATAATCATGATAATAAGGCTATCCAAAAGTTGATTCTTTCATAATGTCACCCCCAGGCATGCATAGGTTTCACAAAAAGAAAACATATTATCCTTTTTTGGTTGTTTAAGGTGGAATAACACATCATCACAAAATGGCTGACCTCTGATCGAAACGACATTTCGTTTTATTAAAAGGATTTTATCGACAGTAACAAGTAACTTACTCCATAGCCGAGTGGATAAAGTGTCGGGCTTGTGATTCATACATCCCGAGTTTGAATCCCGCAGGGGCTTTTGTTGTTATTTACTGAATTGAATTTTTTAGATCTTCATTTTTTATCCCTAAACTGCAAATTTTTCGCTTATTTGACATATGTATAGTTTATTTATCATTATATCTTTCATAATCAAATAATTTACTGTTAATTTGAGTGACTTTTTCCAGGTGTGTTATTCCACCTTAAAACTGCACTTACAAGAATAGGGAATACTTGGTGGATTTTATGTTGCAATTTGAAATAATCACTGACAGAGGCTGAATTCATAACTGAGAGATGTGGAAAACCCCCCAAAAATTAAACAAAAAGCTTGCTTGTTACTACTGACAAATGCAGTAGTTTAATGCACAAAATGTTTGCTTATTTGTTTGAAATTTTTGTGCAATTTTTTCCTCCCATGTAGATTTTGAATTTCAAGTGATGTTTAAATCTGAGTCCAAGTTAAATCTGCTAACGACTTGACTTTTACATTGACTTTTGCTGAAATAACTACTGACAATAATTTCAGCTAAATAATTTTTTTTATACAATTCCATAACAATTGGATTTTTTAAACTCCAGACCTACAAAATGTTGAGGCTATATTCACTTTATAACCTTCAAATTCAGCTATCACTCCCATTTTGGCCAAATTAATGTTTGAGGCTTATTATGTCTGTATTTGAATACCCAGAATTTCAAAGTTTTGTGGATCATGCAGGGACAAAAATATGGAGTGAAAAACAAAAATTCTTAAGTTTAAAAAAAGGAATGAAAAAAATGTTGAATGCAGATCATATGACTTTGTTGCCACATCAGAAAAAAATCCTTTCAATCCTTTGATTAAATATTCTAATGTTCAGCAATAGAAAGGAAATAAAAACATGCACTTTTCACACCCATGAATTATCAAAATATGACATAGTAAAATTAAGTATAAATTAACCAAGAATAACCTTATTCTTATTACCTTGTACATGAATTTGGATTTATAACATTATCCTTACTGATATGTCATGCAAAGTTAAAAATATAACAACAATTTTTAATGTTTCCTTATTATTTTTGAAACACATAAAGGTTACTATAATGTTAGTTTCATATAATAAAAAATAAAGGCAAAAACTAGTGGGTTTTTTTGAGTGAATTTTATCATTTAAATTTTGGGGGAGTTAATCAAAATTTCTAGCAGCATTAATAATGACTTTGAATGACTTTGAATTTACGGTACTGTTAGTGTAAGATGACAGCAACAAACATGATCACATCTTTAGACAAAACAATCCAAATTATCAGTGAAGACAATCAATATTGAATACTTGAAAAACAAGCATTCTGAGAGCACTGCATAATCAATACATGACCCATATCATCACATCCCTAATATCTGAAGAAAAAATGTCAACAGTATACATGTACTGGTAAATATCCCTGGTGAAAAATAGGTTTAGCAAACATTCTGAAAAGGATATTTGAAAATTTATCTTTTTATATAAAGTTATTCTGAAAAAAAATCTTGCTGAAATTTCTTTCACTAAAGGAAGAAGGTCTCTGTTTCTGTGGAATTACTGTAGAAGCAGAAATATTCGTTGAGGATTTAATTTCGTTATTTTCGTTGGCAGTATAAATCAACGAAATTAAATCAATGACGAATTTTTAACCAAAGTATTGATGAATACAGAGAGATCACGATATGACGAAATTAAATGTCAACGGAGTTTTATTTGGTTCAAAAACAACGAAATTTTGACCCAACGAAAATATGTGCTTCTACAGTAGATGGATTAAAGACTCATTCAATAAGTTATTCATAAATAACACGATTACCTAAATGTACTGTACTGTAATTTTCATGAATGTTACCTGGCCATAGTGCATTAAATGCATACAAAAAATCCTATTTTATTCTAAAGCAAAAAAATACTTGCATTTGATGCTACCTGAATCTCTTGCAATAATAATTGTTCTGTTGAATTGAATGATAAGAATAATTTCAATCAGATTTACATTTCTGATTAGAAATACATTGTAAGTATCACATCATAAAAAATTTATATTTTTTTTTTCTTAAAGGAAATACATTTAGAAAAACAAGCCATTTCAAAATTATTCTCTACATCATTTGTTGATAAATCTTTACAAAACTCAAACCTGAACTGTAGTTTCTCATTATAAAATTACACTGAAGTTTTAAATCAGTTCTTGAAACCATAATGAAGTCTGGAAAACCAAATTACAACAGAATGACTGATTAGACGAATCAAGACAATCTTCATATATATAACCTGATATTACTGTACAAGACTAAAAGTATCCCCCATTGCAAACAGATATTAAGAAAACCTTAACAAGAGAGAATCATCAATGATCAAAATTTCACTACCTGCAAAAGAGCTGGTAAAAAAATATTTGTTTTTCAAATGTTTTTATTTTGCTTTCTGTTAATATATCAGACATGTTTAGTTTTGTAATGGCTGCATGTGCAAAAATCAACATAGCAAAAAAAATATAATCAGCCATAAGCCATTAGTGGGAAGCCAAATCATTAAACTCACCTGAAACGGAGAAAGCTACAGTACCAATTAGAATGGTTTATTTTTTAATGACAATTATCTGGTTTATGCCGATAAAAGATACAATAATAGCTGGTTCCTTCAGCAGCTTCTAATACTTATTACATGTACCATGACAGCAAAACTAACTTACTGGTAAATCGACTTTAATGTAAAAAAAAATTGAATTAAAATTTTGCTCCATCATACATGTACGTATTCTACATGTAAATAATCAGAAGTATAACAGGGCTTACTCTAAATAGTAAATTTACGTATTGTACAGGAATTAGGTAATTCGGGTACCGGGTAAATATAAAGTAAAACATAATTGATGTTTTAATTCCAATGAGTGAAAAACATGCAGAATCAAAAAACCTATGTACAGAATTACTTTGCTAGAGACAGATTGCCGATTAAAATTCTAGAGTTTAAAAAAAAAATAAAACTAAAAGAGCAATTATGTTTTGATTGTCAGCACCATTTACATGTGTATATAACAACATTAAAATTTCAAGTGTATTTTGGTTTGTTTTTTGTATTTTGTGACTGTTCCTTCTGCATCTGCAAAAAGCTCAGAATGAAGCAATCTAAAAAATATGTTCTTTACACAAAACACTGAAACCTAACTTACTGGTTTCCGTAGTTTAGACCTAAAGTAGTCATATTTTCTTTTGTAGTCTCTGGAGTATGGTACAGCCTGCAGAATAAACATTGAGATTTTAAATGCCTGTTGATATCCTAGTTACCACTTGTATATCAAAAAGAAATCATTTAAGAAACTTGATCTCTGCATGTACACGTCCATACCATAGTGCATGTGTGTATGCTCAAGAATACGGTAATTCACATACATGTAATACAAAAAAATATATATTCATGAATTCACTGAACATACATGTAAAGAAAATGATCACCATCATCCAGCCCTCTTTTAATACAGAATATCATCACCTGAGAATTAGAATGTTCTATCTGATTTCTGTGGAAGTTTGGGAAAGTGGTGTTAAAAGTTCAAAGATCAAAAACTTTCTGTTAGATTTTTTAATTGCAAAATTCTAGCATGAATCAGTATTTTTTGTTTCTGTTTTAAAAAATTGCATCATTTTTGTTTAAATCTAAGTAGTAGTAAGTAAATCAAGAGATTTAACATGGACATAGAACATTTTATACGGAAATATCTGAAAATTCTGTAAGAATTTAAGTGGGTTTGGAGATAGAACATTAAGAATTGATAGAAATAAATAAATGTATTTATTCTCCTTTAAGTTCTTGGATCATCATTACACGTGACCACTAGCAAACAGCTTGATTGGTTAAGGGAGATAGAACATTCTCGGATTAATGAATTTGCATTGAATGGAGATAGAACAAAATATTACTGTTAATGTTTTCTCTATTCATGAATCAATTTAATATATGATATCATAAGTAGATAGATCTCCTTGAGCCGATTCTTACGATATGCATAACCTATTTTTTGTTAATTTGGCACTTAGAACATTATAATTTTCAGGCGACGATATGTTTACTTTCAGTTTACTTACAGGACCACCAAGTAGTCTTAATCTAGGATCATCCCATTGTGTAGTCTTGTTATCTAAAATAAAGAAGTATTACTGAAGATAACATCAAACATCAACAAATTATTTAAATTCTAAGTACACTGTACTTGTATTGTATGAAAATCTTATGCTTGTAACATACAATGATCTTTTCTTATGCAAAACCCCCCCCCACTAAATATCACAGAATAAATGGTTGCACAACTGGCACGTACTGTGGTTGATGTAGAAAACTCTTCCATCAATATGTGTCCTTTCTTCCCAGCCAGCCTGAAAGAAAAAGCAAACAAAATTCACATACTGTAATATGGATTATTAATATGTAATATGTTAACATTTTACAGTGTCTTTATTCATTTTTTCCACACTGTTATGAACAAGATGTATCATCTCATTAATCCCCTTATTTTGGTAGATAAAATAAGCACTCGTAGTTTAATACAGCTACTTTTAGTACATGTATAAATGAAAGCCAAGGATACTCTGTGATAAATTTGACGAAGATTGGCCAAGGGGTTCTTAAATATAGCCAACAGTTCACAATGTTTGCTCAAATTACACAAATGGCCATAGCATCAACAGTTCTTTGAGGCTTTGGCTCAGAAGAGCTTATAATTAATTTCTCGTAAGAATCTGCTGAATACTGTAGATTACTAATTAAACGCAAGGAATTAATATCTGCATAAAATCGTGAAAAAACACATCGTGTGGATTTTAAAATCTCGCTTTTATTTTTCCGACAGATGTAAACTATATAAAACTATGATATATTTATATTCTTGCAATTTGATACAAAACGACTGAATCGCGGAATTCTACTCCCATAAAATAAAGAATCTACAGTATACACACAGTACATGCTTTCTATAACTCAGTAGGTAAAATATGCACTCACAGGTAGAGGTCCTAGATTCTGAAGGAGGTTCTCATTAGAGGAGCTCCTCCTGACTAGAGTGGGGGTATCCCCTGTCCGTCTGACGCTGGCCCGCTGGTTTTGAGTCTTCCTTGGGTCCTCCTAAACAAACCAATCTAAATTTGTATCAATAAGTCCAAAACAAAATTATCACCATCTTTCAAAATCAAACCACATATGACAGGTGGACATATGGATAGATGGACAGTTGAACAAATGGATAGATGGACAGTTGGAACAATGTATAAATGGACAGTTGGACAAATGGATAAATGGACAGTTTGACAAATGGTTAGATAGAAAACTGCAAGCAGTACTCACCCATGTGGTCATCCTTGTGTTGTGGTCGATGTAAAAGACTCTGCCATTAGGGGCCTTACTGATTGCCCAGCCAGCTGGGAGGGGCTCTTCATCATTAGCAGCACTGGCTCCATCAGCCTGAAACACAATGACTCTACCATCAGACCCTTAGTTCTCGGTGTAAGTCAGTCGCTTGCAAGAAACATACATCTCAAAACAAGCGATCACAATTCTTAAAAATACAGTAGAAACTGTTTCATTTTGCAAAAATATAGTAGATCATTAAAAGGGTTTTCTTTTATTATATTTTGCATTGTAAGATAAGAACTTCTTTCTTCCTCTTGCCCTAATTCTCATTGAAAAGCAAAACAGGGTGAACCTATTGTGCATCTTATTGCCCTAAATAAATTTACAAATCTAACAACAGCAACTACCTAGCTATACACAGAGCATCAGGACTCTCTATAAAAATCTGATTATGAAAATATAGTAACATTTTCTCCAATACTAAGTAAATTCTGACCAAATACAGTCACTTTTTTGGAACACTAGAACATAAAGCGGAATGGAAATTGGTGTATTTATCTGATTTTCAACTTTGAAAATATTTATAATGAAGAAATAACCTGAGAAACATTGACTTTTCAAAGCACTTTTATGGCATATGTATTGGCAATGCAATAGATTGCCAGTATGTCAAATTGAGAGCCCTGAATTGAAGCAAACTACTGCATCTATACTGTTTGAAAAAATCTTTAAGTAAACATGGTGCACATATGCTGCATTTCGCATTCTTTGGCACACTAAACAATTTATCTTTCAACAAATGAATGCAAATTATGAAGATACATGTTTTATCTACTGATAGCTAGAATTAAGACAAATTCAATTTTCTCACAATATTTGTCAAGAGTGTAAGATTTACTTATAAAGTGATACTTGCAGCATTCTTACGAAGAAGTTGTAAAATAAGTCAGGAAAAATAACAATTTTTTATGTACCAGCAACAGGAGATAATCCAGATGAGAGAATTATGGTGATGGTTTTTATAAAGACTGATTCATATTCAAACTTTCAGGTCAGGTTAAATGCAATAGATATTGTCACAAAGATGGAAATCAGAAATGCTGCGCAATTTTTTTTTAAGTAGGCCTATAAAATACATGTAGATGAGTTTGTTTTATATAAAACATATCTTTCTCTGGTTATCAAGTAAACCAACCCCAGTAAACAACTGAGCTACATAAAAAAGTATTTCATGTTTAACCTTTTAAGGAAGCTGGATGGTCAACAAAATAGCCATCAGATCAATCTATTATTTTAAGCTATGATTTGTTTAGTTATAAACTATTGTTTAGTAAAGAAAAAATCCATATATTGTTCTTTTAAATTTATTTGGGCACTTTTCTATATTTTTATAAACAGCTCTTCTTCTAAAGGAGATCAATACAGTATAAAAATGGCCACGACCATCAAGCTCTCTTAAAAGGCTCTGTCACACCTCAACATATAACACTATATTTACATCTACCGAGTATGATTCGCTCTATTTCTTACGGAAACTTTAGTTAATTCATAGCTCTATAGAAACTAACAGGACTGATATCGACACGCCCCGTTTATCAATTGGTCAAAACCTACAGCGACTGAAACTGACAGAAAATTAACAGGATTGAAATCCACACGCCCCGTTTATCTGAAAGCTACACTGGCTACAGCGACCTAAAAAAAACCACGGACTGCACGAAATTAGCATAATGGTATCAGACTCAAATTCCCATAGGAGACGATTTGGCTGTTTCTTTTATCTAACGTACTGATGTACATTAACAGTAATTTAGTTAATTTAACTTACTTTTTACAATCAATATATTAATTTGTTAAAAGAAAGATGTAAATATAAACAATAAAATGCTTTCTTTGATGATTCATGCGGGTTATGAAGGTAGTGATCATCGCAGAAAAAATTTACCTAACCCGCTAACGTGGGTTATGTATTTTTTCCCACTTCATATCCCGCATGAATCTCCAAAGAAAGCATTTTATTGTTTAAATAAGACATTCAACAGTTGGTAAAGATTTCAATCCGTTTGACTCCATTTGCATGCGTTTATTGTCATTCCTGTACTTGTCCGATTTGCCTCATATGTCAGTTGGACCTGAATACCGGTAACAACTGGACATTTACCAGCCATAAAAACAGTAAACTGAAATTGCTCTCACAGTGCAGAACCATTAGTCGCCCTCTCAAAAAACATTTAACATCCATTGGATGTTAATTAGTATTATCCTATAAGATATACGACTTGGGCATTATACTCTAGACTCTACTGTGATTTAATTATCAAATTCAATTCAACAAGACCAACAATACATTTCTTTTAAAAACAATCAAACTTCTTAAAATATGAAAATTGCAAAGCATGATTTAAGAGTATTGGGTTTTGATATAAAGGGGACTAAAACTAATGGGAAACAATGCAAATGCTGGAAATTGTGCAAATCAAGATGCAAACTATAAAATTTATGTTTTTGACTAGTCAGCACATATTTCTGGATTAGTTTTAATTGAGCATCTCCATTCATTGCCATACAGGAGACAGTTAAAGCAGCTTTAAACAGGAAATCAAAAATGCAAGATATATTTATTTAATAAAATCATGTAACTTTGCACAGAATGCTACTACATACATGTCTTTTCCTATACAAATGTGATATAAGAATTGATAATAATTTGAATGGAATCAAAATTATATCTTAACAAGTATTTTCTCTCAAAAATGAAAAACAATTGTGGTACACGTGGTTAAGGGTGACTACAAGCGAAGGCAAACTTACGGTTGGTGTATCTAAAGAGGCGGCACGTACATTTGGCATTCGTCTCTGTAAAATGGTAGGCAGCAGTTGATTTTGTTATCAAATCCTTTAATTTTTTTTCATTTTCATCTTTTTTCAAGCTAATACATGTATATTATGATTATATGGAATTAATATGTTGCCGAGGTCAGGGATAAGAACAATGAGAAAAATTGCTATACTCTTTTTGAAGAGAAGAAATTATCAGGAAGGTTCGGTACCATGCTTTGGCTACATTGTAAGTAATTATCACTTATGTACATGTATGCTAATACTGGAAACCAGCTTTTATTCGCGACAACTTTAATTCGTGATTTACCAGAGATACACTGGTTCGTGGCGACTAATTTTTGCGATCAAAATGTAGATTATCTGGAAAATATGATATGCCCAAGACATTTGTGGACTGGTTCATGGCAAGAAATATTCACGATGACAAGGCTCTCTCGAATCTCGTGAAAATTTCTCGCATGCGAATAAAAGTTGGGTTACAGTTTACTGTATGTAGACCTGCTTAAAGAAGGTCAGGGTTTGATAATAAAAAGGCAAATCAATGGATAAGGATTTACGATAAGTTATCAAAATATTAGGTGTATAAGGACACAATTAATTAATGAGTTTTACCATGAAAAAGTTAGAGAGAGAACTGAAAAAAGTACCGTAACAATACTATGTGTAGAAACAAAACTACATGTAGAAACATTACTGCATGTAGAAAAAATAAGTAGAGTTTATGACCACACTCCTGTTACTGTGGATAAAAAATATAAAAAATTATTCAAGGAAGATATTGCGTAAGTCTACCTCTCTGCTTTCCTCAGGCTCCTCGTGACTTCTGACTCCTCCGGCTGTAGTGGGCAGTGCCATTTCACTGTGCATGCTGATGGTGTCCTCTACACTGACATGTCGCCGTGTACGGAAGAGTTCCGCTGCCTCGTTCCGCCTCTGCTGTGCCTGCGCCTCATCGGATGGGGTTTCTTGACTTTCCCTGTGGTACATTTTTTAAAACAATAACGTTATTATTCAATCCCAAAATGTGAAGTTCACAAGTTCTGTTATTTCAATTAATCTTTTGAACTTAAAATTCTATTCATATATAATTACTGGGATAATTTTACAGTATTTGATACTAGATTCAGATATTTTGTGTTTTTCTACTGTCTTGATTATTAATATTGAATTAATATACTAGGACCTGTACATGCATATAACTAAGCACAATTGATTATATTTAATATCAATTTCCCTTTTTTGTGGGGGGGGGGGGGGGGGGAAGAAAATTGATAAGTAAATATCAGTAACTGCAGTAATTATATATTGCATTTAGCCAATAGACTATCATATGGCTTGAAAAAATCATTCAAAACATTTTTTTTCACCACTATCAATAAAATACATTTCAATGATTATCAAAATCAAATTATCATCTTTTATCAGGGATGTTTTCAATATAAACTGAATCAATTCATTGAACTAACTGGTACAATACTAGGTTGCTTAATTGTAAATTTCCTTAAAATAAAAAATAAAAAAAAATACCCTAACTAAATCCCAATCTTCTTAATTTTATTTGAATAGTTTGCATCTCAAAACGAGGTGAGTTTATTTAGCCTACCCTGTGGGTCGTTCGAACTGAGTAGCTCGCGTCACTCTGTTGACATAGTAGATCCGTCCATTGGAATCCTGACGCTCCTCCCAGTCTGGGGGTAGGGTGGTGCTGCCCGTCCTCTCCCCCCTACAAAGAATACCAACACCTCATACATGTATGCTCTCATCGAATAAGACATAGATCTCAAGTGATACATACTGTGAACAGTCAAAGTTATATACAAATCATTTGGTTTTTTTGCTAATAGTGAGTTGAGAACTAATCTGAAACAGTTAATTTCTGTGAGCAAGTAATTATTTCGTCTTTTTCCAGAAATGCATTTTGTATCAAAACACGATATGTCCGAGCAGAGATCACTCAAGAATCTTACCTATTTTTATTGCATGTTTATAAAACTTGGCTTACAGTAGAGTCAGCACTTCCAGATTTCAAAAGAAAATAAAAATATGAATATAAGGGTTTAAACTTCAAGAATTCAAAGATTTGGACGAGTGTGAGTTTGAGAGACCAAGGTCATAATTTTCTAACTGATATATTGAAAAAATATCAGGACCATGATCACCTTGAGAGTAAAAGACACTCATGATAATTTTTCTTCATGATTTAGGTTAAAAATTTCACAGCTAATAATTAGGAGAGATAAAAATTGGACGCACAGAGAGTGATGACAAATAATTCTTTAAAAAATATATCTTCTGCATTATAGTCCTGAGATCTTATACCAAGCAAAGATTGCTTTTGTCTCCCAAAAAACTATTTACGAATGGTCCAATCATTTGATTGTACCTTGGGGGAGGATCCCACTGAGTTTTGCGAGTGTTATGATTGATGTAGTACTTTTTCCCGGTGGGCTGGTGGGTCCTGACCTCCCAGCCGGGGGGTAGGGGCTCCTCGGGCTCCTCATTAGTAGGACCAGATGCTCCTGAGGCCTCATTCGTACAGCTGATTGTCCTCAATGTTTCTAAAGCATTGTCTAAATCCACCATCTCCCACTAAAATCAAAATCTTCATCAATAATCAATCAATGCTATTAACTACATGTACATGTATCACTGCTTTACATGACCATCGAGATCTACATTGTCGGAACACACAAGTTTTCTAGCCATTCTTCTGCTTTCAATGCAGTGTAACAAATAGAAAACCCTTCGGTTCTGTTGATAAAGTATCTGATAAAATGAAAAAGATGTGAAAGTTCTAATTTATTTTTATGTTGTTCATGGTTTGGATATCATATCTGTGGAATTCAAACCATCTGTAATGTGCAGTTTGAATAAAACGCATCTTCACTTTCTAACATCTTATTGTTTAAACATACATTTAGCATGAAATTGAAACCACCAAGATCTTTACTTTAGAAAGAAACAGTAAAAAATTGACAACATAGAGATAACAGGTAAACCCTTTTACAGTTTTCTTCAAAGTATTCTTAAAGTTAACTAAAATATATCTATAACATTCTTCTTTTTAAAAATTCCGAACTTAAAAGCAAACTGTAAGGGACATGTTCCATATGATAGCAGAGGTTCCATTAACAACAGACTAAGTTGACTTCTTACAGTGGGATCGGTAGAGTTCTGTGCCCCTGATGTGTCAGCTTCCGCCTCTTGATTTTCTTCATCTTCTCCGGTGGTAACATAAGCCAGGTACAGCTCTAAGTTTCCTTTAACTCTGGATCGAGAGCTACATGTACAACAAAAAATAAGCATTGGCATGTTCCTCTTGTAATCTTTTGAAACTAAGGTACATCTGAAACACAGTTCTAATTTAAGCAGTCAATTTTTTACCAGATAAACAATTATGATTTTTTTTTACCAGATAAACAATTAATACGTCTTTCTCCTTTTGTTTTCATTTTTACATCAAATCACATATCGGGTTGTAGCGCAAATTATTAACTAAGGAGTCTGAAACAGTATACATACAGTGGCAGAATATGTGTGTATAATTCAGTTGTTTACATGAGTAGAAAGAGTATACATACAAAGGCAGAGTTGGTTTACAATTAAAGTGTGTACATACACATGACCTACTTACAGGGATGGTGCAGTACATGTATTACTATTACATGTATAACCAAGGAGTGACCTACCTACGTGGGCGTAGTATGTATGACTTTGGTGGGAGGACGTGACTGTCGTTTTCTGTCTGTATTGTTGTGTGATTCAGTGGAATTTCAACCAGTCCCAGGAAATCGTCTCTGGTCTACAAATTGATGAACTTATTTGTAAACAGGGGAAAAAAATTAATCAATGCAACATTGGCACTCTCTGACTCTGAGAGACATTGATGCAATTCTGAGTATGTAATTTTTTTTTTTTTGAATTGAAACAAAGAAATTTAATTATTATGGTTTTTTTTTAATCCCAAATACAAATCTGAGGCTAACATATTTTTCTATTTTAAAAATGTTTGAAAACAAGAGGCCCATGGGCCACATCGCTCACCTGAACAACAGTTCCTTGTAACATTCAATTTGGTATCATATGCTATTTCTATTTTAAACTTTGAAACCCTTTCTGGGGCCCCAGTATTGGTCCAGGGTTTATGGTTGGCTTTAACAATTTAGAATCTACACTATTTGAGGATGCTTGCATAGTAATCTCACAAACTGTAGGATTATAATTCTCGAGAAGAAAATTTTTAAACATTTTCCATATATATTTCTATGTTAAACTTTGAACCCCTTCTGGGGCCCCAGTATTAGATCGAGGGTCACGGCTTTTATAATTAAGAATCTACACAATTTAAGGATACTTACGTAGTAATATGACAAATTAAAGCAGTGTAGTTCTCGAAAAGAAGATTTTTAAACATTTTTCATATATACTTCTACGTTTAAATTTAAATCCGTCTTGGGTCACCAGTATTAGTCCAGGGGTCACTATTTTAAAAATATTGAATCTACATTATCCAAGGTTGCATGCATATTAATCTCACAAATTGTAGCATTGCAGTTCTCGAGAAGAAGATTTTTAAACATTTTCCCTATTTACTTCTATGTTAAACTTTGAACCCCTCTTGGGGCCCCAGTATTAGATTTTACCAATTTAGAATCTACAATAGCCACGGATGCTTGCATAGTAATCCCACAATCTGTTGCACTGTAGTTCTTGAGAAGAAGATTTTCAATCATGTTCCCTATATATTTTTATGTTAACTTTAAACCCCTTCTGGGTCCCCAGTATTAGTCTGGGGGTCACGGCTTACACAAATAAGAATCTTGACAATTTGAGGAAGCTTGCATAGTAATCCCACAAACTGTTGCATTGTAGTTCTTGAGAAGAAGATTTTAAACACTTTCCTTATACACTTCTATGTTAAACTTTGAAACCCTTCTGGGGCCCGAGTGTTGGTCCGGGGGTCACAGGTTTTACAATTTAGAATTTTTACTATTTGAGGATCCTTGCATAATAATCTCACAAACTGTAACATTGTAGTTCTCGAGAAGATTTTTAAACATGTTTCCTATATATTTCTATGTTAAACTTTGAACCCCTCTTGTTGCCCCAGTATTAGTCCGGGGGTCACGATTTTAACAATTTAGAATCTACAATAGCCAAGGATGTATGCATAGTAATATCTCAAACTGTTGCATTGTAGTTCTTGAGAAGAAGATTTTTTAAACATTTTCCTATACATGTTAAACTTTGAACCCTGCCTGGGGCCCCAGTTTTGGTCCGGGGGTCACGATTCTTACAATTTATAATCTTTACTATATGTACAAGCTTTTGTGTAAATATTGGCATTTCTGGTGCAGTG
>WFKH01006014.1:43596871-43612437 GCA_016163765.1 Magallana hongkongensis
ATCAACCAAGTAGCCTGTCTACATTGAAAATATACACTTTTCTAATGAAAATGTTTCCAAATATTTATCATGATTAATTCTCGCTTATGCATATGTGAATATGCATATAAAAATTTAATAACTGCCGAGTAAATATGGTAAATATGTTTAAAGAAATGTATAAATCATTATGTTTATTTACATGAGTATGCATGTTCTTCGCTATAAATATACCTCGGGGACATTCGCTCTAAAAATTCGTACGTAATAGAGGAAAAAAAATCCCAGGATTACCATAAAGTTACATGTTCTTATCACATAAACTAGTAACACCGACAGGAAATGTAACATTGCGTTTGAATTAAAAAATTTTATTACAATGGCATGACGTTTTTTTTTATACATTGAAGGTACTTACGTCTGGTATTGAGTGAGTGAAATCAATGTAAATTTTTGTTTTTATTTTTGTGACACATGATTTCTGAACTGAGATGTTTGCTAATTAAACATATCTAATGTCTCACTTTAATAATCAATTCACAAAAATACGAACTCATGAATTTATTTACATTCTGATTGAATTATGTTAAACTGAAAAAAAATGGAGGGAGGGGGGTGTTTCCTTCCTGCAAGATCTTGCAAATCAAGGTCAAGGTGATAGGTCAAACTAACACCATTTTCAATGGAATATACAGAAATATGGAGAGCAAAGCAGAAAATCTACATAATGTATAATTATATAAATTGCATACGTGGGTTTAATAGCATATAGATACTATAAAGTCGGATGCGGGAATTCAAGATTTTTGACAGGTTTTATTTAGAAGAACATCATTTTTTAATGGCACAATAAAATGCACGTCTATTTAAAGTTCATTAAAAAAGGCTAGTGCATATGGTGTTTTTCTTTTACATTTGTTGTATATTAGTATAAAAGCTTCGTTTAAATCAATTTAATTAAAATCTTCTCCTCTACGATACGCTATACATCGTAGAGAAGCGGATATACAAGTCTAATTTTAATTAGATTGCATTTTAATTATATTTTTTCTATTAGGTATTTGCGACATTATCATGAATACACTTGAATCTAGTGTTTTTTCAAATAGGCTATCATTTTGTTTTGAATGTTGTGTTTTTTATGAAGCAATCTATTTGTAATGAGGCACGCAAACAACATGGAAGGCGCCCTTTTTCGGAATCCTACGCTTTTCAAATTTTATCGTCACCCAATTTATATTTCAGACAACGCAAAAACATTATAGGAAAAGTATTTATGCCGACTAATTTTAAAGATACAGACATGTCTAATTAAAATTAGACTTGTATAATTATCCGCTTCTCTACGATACGCTTTATTTAGCCTATGTTAGAGGAGCGGATAGTCTAATTTCAATTAGATTGGTTGCACTCACACGAATTAGGATTTTGGATGTTTTGCGAAGTTATTGATTTACGATTTCCTTTAGTTTTTTTTTCTTTGTTAAGATTTTCGGTTAAGTCTGCCCCGTTCAAATAAAAAAAAATAAGATGCCACATGCAATAATACAGTAAAACACACGGCACGAGCATTATGTACAAAGAAACAAATTTTAAACTCGCAATCAAATTTTGGTTGACTGTATATATAGATACTCTAGTTAAGCGTTATAATCATAAAAATTGAGAAAATAAAATTTGGATACAATTAGCTCAAATCTTACATGAAATTTATTAGATTGTGAAATTCATCCTCAATTTCTTGTAGACTGTTAACTCAATGCCCGTTTTCGATTGGTTCATTGTGATTGTAAGTTCGAAATCTACAAATATTGATCACACTCTTCCTTGACGTTAGTGTAGTTTAACCTTACCAAATACGGACTGAAAAAGAAGTTCACAAAAGTTTAGAAGCTCTGTTCTTAATAACTTGCATCAATAAAGTAAACACAGATACATGCGCGTATCTAGAGGTGGGGTCAGGGGGATAATGTCCTGCTATAATTGTTACAGCTAGTGAACAACATCCATGAATATGACATCGTGTCGTTTGGACTGCCCCATAATCATGAAGGAGACTTTATTCTTCTTTGTCAGTAAGGCCGCTCAAACTTAATTCTACGTTTACCGTCACTTCAAAATACCAATCCTACGAGGGAGGGCGATAAAATTAAAACAAACAACATTTTCAAACAAATGATTTTTATCCATTTACATTAATACAAATAGAGTGAGTATTCAAGCTTCATGTAGGCTACCTCTTTAATAATTATCTTTCCTGACAATCCCATTGAGTATCTGATATATATAGTCCATAATGTGCTCTAAACATTTCGAATTTCTACAGATTGCAGAATTTAAGTAAAATCAAACTGGAAAAGATCATATTAATATAGGAGTGTGTTTGTTTTTTCTAAATCACAATTTCTTCTAAACCTACGCGCGCGGGTTACGTTAAACATAGAATTAACTTTGGACAGCCTAAATTGAAGAAGGGATGATGCAAGCGATGAAGCGACACCCATACCCTCAATTTATGACAAAGAATTAGAAGCACTCCGGAATGATGGCTCTGATGACAGCGTGGAAGACATAATAAGACAGATCCCTATATTTCAATTCTTTAAGTCTGTGCTGTACCGGAGCCGAGGGAAGATGATGCCAAAACTACCTACGACACCAGAGGAAACCAACCTCCAGGATCCATGGACACAGACCCTAATGCTTGCTCGTGAGATTACTGCTGTGTGATGACAGAGATGAAGCTGGAAACAGAAAACGTGTGTTCTCCACTGATGCCAATCTTCAGAGACAATGTACATGTTCGACTGTGTTTAGTGATGGGACCTTCTATTCCTGTACGTGTACATCTATATTCACCCAACTAAACTTCACACGCAGATGTAGATGAAACAGTTTTCCCTCTTGTGTTTGCCTTGCTCCCCAAGAAGACTTAGCAACTTTACCGACGTCTGTTTTCTCTTTTGAGGACCGCAGTCAACGACAGATATGCTGTGCTCATACCTGAAAGGTGGTTGATTTACTTTGAAGTGGCAGCCAGACATAAAATGAAAAAGAACTTTCTTAATAAATACATGTACTACGATTTGAAGATCTATATGCTTTTTCCTCTACACTAAATGACTTTTGAGGAAAGTCCAAAACTACAGTTTGACCACTGGGTTTCGAGACAATGAGTACTTCCATCGACTAGTGAGAAGAGCTGCCGTCCCAACTTCCTCTGGTGTGGTTTCAGGCCTAAGAGGACAACGATGACAACACCGCTCACGTAATGCGCTTTAAGGTGACCAAATCGGTTGAAAATCGATTAATTGTTAGAATCGGTTGACTCTAACCAACGGATGATCAGCCAATAATCGAATCGGTAACAAATTGTAGTAAATTTATTAAAATGGGGCATTAAATTTTATGCTATTATTTAGTTAAAAATATATAAGTGCTATTTGCACGTACTTATTGAATATTATAAGAGGTCTGCTGTAGATTGCGTGTAAACCAATAATTATTGTGATTAAACGCAATAGGAATTAATTTTTCTATTGAACTGGCCTCGATGAGCTTCCGTAGTATTGTTATCAATTAATGGGTTACATATCTTTCAAGATTTAAACATTTTAAACTCAACAAAATTTAATAAATCTCACTCAAAAAAATACTTCAACAACTGAAGACTAGATTTTAACATAACAAAGATTGGAGACCTGGGTAGAAGGACCTTTGGAACTGTGGAATCGATCATGACGGACCAAGAACCACCAACGCAGTTGAGGGAAGGCACCACAAATCAAAGTTCAACAGAATGTGCAAACGTGTCCACCCAAATGTTTTAATTAGTGCTTATAGAATTAGGCTACACTCATCCAGATCACAGCAGGTGGAGTCGTGCGTCCCGAAAAGGGAAAATATCGCCAGGTGGATTCTCGTCTGCAGAGTCCCAAGGACAAGCTGAGTCAAGGTCAAATGGATTTGGTAGCTCACGCGGACGCTGCATCCCATCTTCTTCATTCTGGAGTGAAAATAACAATGAAGAAAGGTATTGAAAGTACAGGCACCTGGGGCATGGATGACCCCCCCCCCCCATCTTTATCTATCGAAAAAAAATCCGAGGCCAACTCACATTTTTATTTTGTTAAACCTAAAAACTTTATTGAAAATGTAACTTATTCGTCTTTTTAAGCTTTTTATATGACAGTCGAAAAATGCGATTTTGAAAAACATAGCCCTTAGAGTCAAAAAGGTTTTCATTTTCTATGAAATAATACGCAAGTTAGAAGTTTTCATAGGAAGAAAGTGAGTGTCGACTTCAAAATTTTCGTGATTTGTATAAATTTGAAATGGGGGGGGGGGGGGGTGGTCCTGCGTCAAACCTGTGAATGAAATAGGATTCATAGCTATGATTGCGAGATGATTTTTATTAATTGCATTATTATTTAGGCTATACGTTATTAAGTAATAATTGATCAATTTAAAATATGATGATAAGAAAAATAAACCATGCTATATATAGCTCAATAAAAGTCATACACTGAAGGGGAAATTTTTCACAGTTAATTAGTTTTTTTTTAAAAATCATTAAAATTGTATTTTATAAATCATAAAATAAAATATTAATTACTTAAAAAAAAATTAGTTCGGGAACAGAAGCTCAATTTATATATATTTCCTATTGTAACAAATAATTTATTCCTATTCATCTTCGCTAGCCAAGTGTCCGATTCGTTATTCTCATCTGAGAATGAGATGAGATGAGAATGATGAGATGAGATTATAATGAGAGGATGAGAATAACGGATTCGTTATTCTCATCTGAGAATGAGATGAGATGAGATTATAATGAGAGGATGAGAATAACGAATCGGACATGAAAAGGGATTGTAGCTTACCTTTGTTCACCACCTGCACCCTATTCCAACGCAGATCTACCTGTATTTTATCTGTATTTTTTCAAAATGTTAGCTAAGTGGGAAAATACCTCCGAATCCCCCTTCCGCCCCTTGAAAATTGAAACTTATTAAATTCATATAGTGAATTTAAATGAATAGGCCTCGAGCCACCGGCAAACTGTGTAACACTTCTGGATCCGCGCGTGAGTTACAATACATCAAACACGTGTGGTTGTCTTTATTGAAGACAAGATTATTGTGTTTAAGATAATCAATTTTTTAAAAGTTTGTTTCATTGAATATTGATTAATCATTTATCGATGAACATATATTTCGCTACATATGCAAATGACATTTCATGCATTGTAAAATAATAAACCGGTATTCACTCAAAATGAAGTTTTACCCTATTAACATTTGCCACACGTGCTATGCTCATAATTATTGAGCGTGATTAAATTTATTTCTTGTTTCGTATTTTGTTATCAAATTTCAAGTTTATAAATAACCTCTATGCATTGGTTGAAAATATTTTTGTCAACTTTGGAACTAATCCTTTTAATACCTACAAACTTGTTTCATTGGTTTTTTCTATCATATGAAAATTGCCGTATTCAACACTATCAATTATAACAAAATTTTCAACTTAATAGAATTATAAATCAGTATGTACACAAAACACGGCCTTAAGCATATATAATAACTGAAAAGAAGAATAAATTATTTTTTCATATCAAAAATATTTACATAGAAAGGCAGATAACTTCAGTTGTCATAACTGAAATTCCGTCGTTTTGTTGAATTGAAAATAGAGTATCGGAACTTGAAATATTTGATATTACGAGACACTTAATATTTTGTTACTTAAAATAAATCAGAGAAAAACAATTACTTACTCATTCTAACATTAGATAATTTACTGCATTTGAATATACATGTATTTTAGATATGCAACCGGGATAGTCCACGTGTCCGTCTGATGTTACTTGTCCAGGACATATTTCTCTCCCCTAGGCCAATTTTTTTCGCCGTACATGTATTTGGGTCTTTTCAAGACAAGGGGAACTCTCATTTATTACCTCAAAATAAAATCAGATTTTTTTTATATTGCCGAACTCGCGTTTTATGACATTTCCGGCATGTATCTCTATACTCTCCGCGGCCGAAAGTTTTTGCCTTTTCGAGGTTTAGACATTTTACAAATTAAAAGATGGGGAATGCATATATGTTTATCAACTTTATCACAGGGGTACTCAATTTTTGCAATGTCATCTTTTTTGGCGTTACATTTCGTTGTAGTGTTCACTTGGGATAAAAGTATATATAACCGATGTTATTATATATGTCATGGTATGGTGAACAAGGAGTTACACTAGTTCCTTATATATACTCTGTTTTCTCCACATTTTGCTTTATATTTCTGTTTGAAACGCCCCTGATATCTCTTCAGGTTTCAATACACAGCCCAAACTTAAAAGTCTTCAGGGATTTTTTTTTTTATTGCAATTGACATGAAAAGTACCCGGATAATAAGGGACCAGGCAAAATTTATCACTACCATGGGACCGATACAAAACAAAATTCTTATTAAAAAAAGATTTTTTTTATAACATGAAAGTGAAGAATATGATGTGAAATCATTATCTTTTTACATTAAGGAGGGTGGATGGTCAACAAATTAACCATCAGATCTACCTAAAATTTTCAGGTATGATTTGTTTAGCTATAAATAATTATTTAGTAAAGGAAAAAATCCATAAATTTTACTTTTTAAATTTGGGCATTTTCCTATATTTTTATATAACTGTATAAAGCTCTTCTTCCAAAGGAGATCATTACAGTCTAAATATGGCCACGACCATCGAGCCCTCTTAAAGGGTGTCCCTTCAATAGCATAACGTTTACTTGAATAAAAAGTATTTTTAAAAAGTACTTGTGTACTTGTGAGTTGCTGTATTTGAGAGATTGTGTGTGATGCTAAAATTTATGAAATGGTTTTTTAAATGATATCAATTACCTAGAGAGTTAATTTGATTACAAAGATAAGAACACATATAGTTTTTAAAAAGTTATTTATCAAATAGTTCATTTAATTGATTTACAGATGTGCAGCAATAACCTCCCGCCGATAGCCTAGTCTGGTATCATTCATGAACTTAAAACAACCCTTTGTTTAACCCAATTTTCTTTTTTAAAAACCGAGCACTTATTTAACTTAATTTCACATCTTGTCTACATTTCAACACGATACTTTTAAAAAGAAGTCTGTGTTACAAATGTTAAAAAAAACTAAAATGTTTGCCTCATTAAAAAAAAAAATTGCAGTCCACACATTGATGAAAACCCCATGCTAACTGTCCCAAAGTTCTTCAAATTATCTTCTTTAATTACTACAACATATGGGACATTTAACCTAAAAATAACATCTAGTTGGATGAAATGAAAGTTTTATTTAATAAACATGATAAAAAGACTCATTTTTTTAATTGTTATGTATTCATGCACATTTTTTTTAAATATGTGGAAATACATGTAAGATATTTGCATTTGTCAATGAATTTCAATCTGTCCCACAGTTTTTGGTTGTATTTTACATTTTTTTCCGAAAATATGTCATTTGAAATGTAACAAATGTAACAAATTACCAAAATGGCCAATTCTTAGACTGTATAATAAATATTTTGTTGAAATATATGTGTGAGAATTGGCTCCGCTTCTCTTTTGTTACACTTTTAATTATTTAATTTCATTTTAAATAAATTTAATTCTATACATTTACAAATACCGGTATCCTTTACGCCATAACATTTATCAGCATGATGCTGATCAAGCAAAGACACATCTGCTCCGTTGGTCTGTTTAATTCACCTTAAAAAAACCCTTTAGGTTTGAGGTTTACACCACTGCAGGCTTTAGACACATGCACCTGACGTAATATATTTTTCTCATAATAAAAATAAATACCCTTTATCTAATATAGGGTATTTATTTTTATTATGAGAAAAATATATAACGTCAGGTGCCTGTGGCTCACAGGCACCTGACGTTATATATAGCCACATGCACCTGACGTTATATATTTTTCTCAGAATAAAAATAAATACCCTATATCTAATAATACTAGATATAGGGTATTTATTTTTATTATTATGAGAAAAATATATAACGTCAGGTGCCTGTGCTGTGGCTTTAGATTGTGTGCTTTGAACGATATTGGAGTCCTGGATCATGCGCGGATCCAGAAAATTTTTCCAGGGGGGGGGGGGGGCCGGCGGTTATTTGAGTTTGCCGGGGGGGGGGGGGGTCCGAGGCATATTTTGGGTAATTTTATAATGTAATTTAAAGAAATTTGAATTTTGCACCGGGGGGGGGGGGGGGGGGTCCAGACCCCCCTTTAGATCCGCGCATGTTGGACTGATAGACTCGTTCAACCAGACGCTCGGCTGTCTCCGTAAATCTCCGACGAGCAGAGAACCTGGCCCCGAGGTTATAAAACTTTTTTCATACTCGTACTTAAACTCGTACTCCGTACTCCGAGTATATGCTCCACTGAGTACGACTCTAAAACCCGAGGTTATAAAAGTTTTGGAGTACGTTCTCCGCTGAGTACTATTTGGAGTATGCTACAAAAGCCGGTGGAGGAAATTTTACGTCTCTGGAGTAAGATAGAGCACGGTAATTCATGTAAAGAGTCCTGGCATGTAGGCAAACTGTACATGTATTCAGATAAATTATTTATCAACAAAATGTAACACATTATTTACATGTACAGATGTCCTTTTTCATCTGCAAGCATGGATATGTGTCTGCATCTATAATTTTTGAACTTTTGAGCAACAAAGACGATAAATCCAGTGTTACTGGAAAACTTATCAACAAACTGTGATTATGTCAAATGTTTTTGGAAAAAAGGGTAGGGGGCGTAGATATAAACAACTTTTAAAGAAACGAGGTAATTAATCTGGAATTCTCTCTCTCTCTCTCTCTCTCTCTCTCTCTCTCTCTCACCTAATTTCTATCTTCTATTATGCGTGTTATAATTAATTAAAGTGTTATCATTTTTTTTTACATAGACAAGCTTAACTTTAATTAACTGTAAATTACCCGAATACTCAAGCAGAATAAATACATCGATCATACTTAATGTCTCTCCATAAATGTTTATTTAAGAATAAAATTTGATGTCATAACACCAAATTTTATTTTTAAATAATCATTTGTGGAAAGACACTAATATAAAACTTTAGACTATGGGGTCACCGGGACCCACCGTCCTTATACATTCGAGCGTTGATAATGAAAAATATTAAACCAAATAATGCACTTTACGTATACTTAGACATGTCTATGCTCTCGATGTTTAATTTGAAATAAATAATAAAGATCATAAATAATATCATCATGAGGTAGGTGATGTTTCGTGATCAAAATGACTTTGATATTTGGGGGAAAAAATCAAATATTTGTAGATGATTTGAAATGGAAACCCTATACGTTTTGGCAGTAAAAAGAACACATCTAGATCTCTACAGCAAGTATGTAAGGTCATATAGAAAGCCAAAATATGTATGCCATAATTTAAAAATATTGCCAACACAAAAATTGAAAATTTGCAATCTTTTTATTTAAGTTTACATCTAATGCCCTTTAACATGCGTTTTAATTACTTACTGCTGATTCTTGATTAGTTTCTATATTTCCAAGAAAGATTGCTTTTTGTTAACTTTCAGCATAGGTTTTTATTATTTTTAACGGTTTTGATATTTCTAAAAAAAGAAATGAACCTTGTACAAAATTATTCTTAATTATCACATTAAAGCATTTTTAACACTATAGAGGAAAGGCGATTTTAAAAGCCAATATTTTCGACAGACAGTAGCTGCTCTATGAAAATTAAAAGTATAATTATGAAATTTAAAAAAAATGATATACCACAGAAAGTAGAATTCGACCCCTCCCCCCCACACCAACTCCTTTTTGAAATATCTAGTACCAGGGGCGGATCCAGGATTTGAAGTTAGAGGGGGCGCCAGTATACGCCAGGGGATCTGGAGGCCGCCTTGAGGCCCCCAGTGGGTCCAGGGCAAAGCCCTGTTGGTGGCCCAGGGAGCAAAGCCGGCCCCGGAAGCTCCTGGATTCTAGAGATTTTGTAGGGTAAAAATGAAGTGTTAAGACCTGCAGTAATCCCATCAAATCCCTCTGCCTTGCAGAAATTTAAGAAACATTTCCTTTTATTTTTTTTTCCTTTCGAATGGCTGTAAATTAATCAGTTTAAAAAATCGGGACGATGTAAATGAAGTTTTAAAAATGAAAACCATGCCAGATTTTATTATAATAAACATGGAAGAGTCGTTTCAAACACTAGCTAGTATAACCAATTACTTAAAGGTGGGTGACTGGTCACATTTGAACCCAAGGAGAGCGTAACCAAATTGGGTTTTCTATGTACGTTACACCATTGAACCCACGGGTTTTCTTCATACTACACCATTGAAATCAGTCTAATGTAGAAAAATCCCATGAGTTTCCAAAAAAAAAAAATGATAATCAAGACTCGCAAGCTGTACATTTTCTTTGCCAGAAGGAGTATGATTTAACTTTATTTTGACAATTTTAGGGGGGTGGGGGTGGGCACGCCGGGTGCGCCCCCCTCCCCCTTGAATCCGCCACTGATATACCGCTTATTCTATAAAAATTTCCCCTTTCCAAGGTTTGTTGCATGTAACATTAATGATAAATGATCAATAAGTAAAAAATATAAATTGTTATACTTTTATGCATCCCCAATTCTTTGTAATGTTTAGAATTAACCTACATTCTCACTAAAATAAAAGAAGGGACCCTGCAAGTGCATCTGTTTAATATTAACTAATAGCGATACATGTACATTGATTTCTTGATTTTAAATGATGGAGAGTATGGGTCGTATTTGACTAAAAACAGAATTCTTAGAAAGTCAAGGTATTCAATGAAATACTTTTGTACCTACATTAACATGTATATGTACATTATTTTATGAAGCATAATATCCAAAAGTTATTTTGATAATTATTGTTGCAGCTTTCCCTTACTCTTAAATTCACCTCCATTATATCTAGATTTTTCATTGATAAAATGGTAAAAACTTTCCATTTTAATTTATATACATGTAATTATGATTAAATTATAGCGTATAATACAGCAACATTACAATATGTAACAATATAATATGTTTGCACTACATTTTATTTAGATTTAATGTTTTGAGTACAACTTTGAGAAAGCTCCATAGCTTACTCAGAAAATCGCCGTTTTGTACTCAGCCGGAGTACAAGTATGAGTATGAAAAAGTTTTATAAACTCGATACCTTGAGTACGAGTACAATTTGGAGCACGGAGTACGATTTGGAGTATGAGATCATACTCAAGAAAGTTTTATAACCTCGGGGCCAGATTTCTGGTTGAAGGAGACTAGTAAGGTAGAAGTGAATCTCTGCCATTTTCTCCACAACAGCCATATTTCTTATAATCATTATAAATGGATTTTGCGGCGTTATGGAAATAGTACCAGTAGTATTCTACAGTTGGTGTGCCACATATAAGGTAAGTTACCACTAAATATCTTTTCATAGATGAGGGGCAAATTCTATCTTCCATGTGTATGTTGCATGTTATAAGTTGTTATAAGTTAGTCCGAAATATCTGACGTTTTCCTGGCTTTTTTAACGATTTTGATATTTTACATGGCATGTAAAATATCAAAATCGTTAAAAAAGCCACTAGCCAGGAAAACGTCAGACATTTGGGACTAGTTATAATTTTTTTCTTTCATTAGATCTAATTATTCTTGGTTTTTTTTAATTATTAGGCCTAACACCCCCACCCCATAGAGTCATCTTTCTTTACATGCTTGGGTAGATTCAATTTATGGTAACTTTGTATGAAGAAACATTACCCGGGTCGTCAGGAAGGGGTGCTTACGTCACTAATTTGACCTTTATAAATGGATCCATAACATTATTAATAAGATATATTATTTTATGACATATCATGGTATGTTTGCGCGCGCACCTTGATCTATTTTTAATTAACAACGAAGCCATTTTTTTGCTTGTCAAAATTTCAGATAACTACCCCCCCCCCTTTCCCCTTTCAAAACGATGCTATATGCTTGGGTACTTGTACCTTAGGGTGTCATATGCAGGTTATCGATACGCATATACAGAGAAATGGGGGAGGGGGTGGGTTGAGGAAAAACAAATAAATATATACCTTACCTTACTTTTATTATGAGAATTTATAAGAGGTAAGTTTAGAAGAGAAACTTATTTAATCAATGAAAACATTGATTTGGTGATTCATCCTATAAAGAAGACAGCTTCTTGTAGCACTGCAGAAAAGTACATAATCCGTGTTAGGAAGTTTTCTGTAATGCTTGATACTTTCATAGCCCGTACGAAACACTAAGGAAAAATATTTTACTATTTAAGGTTTACGTTTACTCAGAATGAAAAAAATTCCACTGATGATAATGAAAAACCATCTATTGTGTGTTATAGACCCTTCATGGTAGTGTTATTTTTCACTTTCAAAAAAGTAGGTAAATGACCTACTTTTTGAGTTAATGGCCATTGAATATTTTTTGAAATTTAAGAAAAATCCCTAAAAATTTTACACTATGATTGAGATTTTCTTAATTGTGAAGATAATATAAATTGCTAAACTCTTTAAAAAATGAAATACAGTTTATGAATGGCAGTGCCACTAAATAGATACAAAGCATCAAGTTTTCATTCACAATTTTTATAAATATTCCAGTCCGAATTTCATCTATCAGTTTTCAAATCCCTACCCATTTTTGATTCAATTAAACAAAAAACTGAATGATGATAATACTAAAACATATATAGTATTAAACTAAGTATATTGACCTTACTCTGCTGGCGTAAATTTTATATGAGGTCAATCATCAAAATTTTGGATGATGGTGTCTTTTATCGTTTTTAAGCATTTTTCAATATTTTTGTAGTGGGTGCCATACGATTATCTTAATGAAAAAGTGAGATAAAACCAACAGAAAATATGCAAAATTATGTGGACTAACAAATAAAATCTTAACTTTAAATATTATAGTACTACCAAAAATATTTCAGTGAAGAACAAAATCTGAAAAATTTATTCCGCATTTCCTCTGTTTTGCTAAAAGAATTAGACTTTGTTTGAGTCTAATTCCATAATATAGTAAAAATATCGAATGTTATGTCAATAATAATTCATTTCATAAATGGTTTTTGTGTTTAGAACAAATTCTACTCATGGCATTGAACTTTATAACAATCCAAATTTGAGAACTCAAACCCTGAGTAAACAACGTCCTTAATTTACATCCATCTGAATAATTTAAAATAAAATATATATATATATATATATATATATATATATATATATATATATATATATATATATATATAAGTGGGTACATGTATGTAAAGGCGATCAAAAAAAGTTTTCAAAGACATGATGTTTACATCTATGCTCTATTTCTAAAAAAAACCTGATTGTGATTCAGAGCTCAAAAGAAACTGTCAGGGCTGTAATCTACACGATCCACTTCCAACAAGTTTCTTGAATACAATTTTAAAATATGAAATTTCAATTTTTCACAGAATCACAGTCTTTAATGATGGCATCTAGAGATGAAGCACAGATCTTTGTCAGCAACCGGTTTCGTTTTTCTGCAGACGATGCGGGGTCAATCTCTGTGACCCCTGTGTCCCTATACATCTACGCCTGAAATCTAAAAACGGCCACGACATTGTAGATTACACCAGCAAGGATAATGACGACACATGCCACTGTGATTCCCACCCCCAAAACGATTGTTCCGCATACTGTAAATCTTGTGATGCTCCGATATATGCATCCTTGTGTTTCTATCAAACACAAATCGCACGAAATGTCCGAGCTGTCCGATAAAATTGAAGAGCTTTTAAAAGTGATTGCACGGGAAAATGATCGACTTCAGTCATCCAAACATGATTTAGAAAGAGTTCTTGACCACACGACGAAGCTATTGTCCTTGATACCCTCAATTTACAAACAGAGGAAAGATGAAGTTACAGCACGGGGAGAAGAGTGGCACAAACTGATCGAGATAACTGTGAAGAAACTTAACAAGGAACTTGATGACATGCAAAAGGAACACGAAGATGTACTTCAGAAACAAAAGAAAAAGTTTGAAGAAGTGATTTGGAAAGTGGATGAAATAAACGGAAAAACAATAAAATTACAGAAATCAAAGAACGTCACAGAAATGCAGACTTTTGTACCAGTGATTGGAAAACAAGAAACATTGAGCGAGTTCTCTCAGTATTCATTTCCTACATTCTTTGAACGTAAAATAGATGTAAATTATTTGCAAACTTATTTCGGATACATTGATAAAATGCAGGAAAGGAAAACGTCCATAATAGAAAAGAAATTATTAGAAATTGACTTTTCGGTTAGAACAATATTAGAGGTGCCAACAGTAACTTCTGTTATAGACACTGTATTCCCTGCTAATGAAAATAATAAAAATCGTTTGTATGACATTGCCGTTACCGACGATAACAAAGTGTGGATGGGAGGACATAGCGACGAACTGAAGTTGTTTGATCTCCAGGGATACCTCCACCACACCGTCAGCATTACTGGCATGAATTCTTGTCTGTACTTATGTATATACAACAAAAAAGTAGTGTATACTGTCCAACCAACTAAAGACGTGAGAATGATATCTGACACCGACACTGTGGTGACGATGTTCACTACCGGGGACTGGCAGCCATACGGCGTCACAAGCGCTGCGTCCTGTGATCTACTGGTCTGTCTCCGTATAGACGGTCAGTCCAAAATCGTCCGATACAACTGTACCGGTACCGTGCTCCAGGAAATCCAGTACGACTCGCAGTGTCAACACTCCCATCATACGGCTCTTCTGAACGCGGAGAACTCTGCTAAACGCGGAGCAGTGTTAAGTTCACAAGGAAAGGATAAGGTCTTCTATTTTCCTTCAAACTCGCTTATAAAATGTTTAATTGAAACTTCTTTTGGGACTAAATCATAAAGGGATGATACAGCTTTCAAACGGTACAAAATTCTAACAAATGGAGAAAGAAATTTTTCTGCTGTTGGCCTTTAAGCTTTAAAATCGTCGATAATTTTTGTAAACAAAAAACTTAAGTAACAAGTGTGACCGTTCCACGCCATTTTAACCCAATTTCAAAGAATACAAATCTGTCAAATTCATAAATCTACATTCTGTCTAATTTTCAAGTCATTATCTTAACTTTGTAATGAATAATTATCGATTAAAGGGAACATGGTCGATAAAAATTGGATCTTACGAACGCGGAGCTAAAAATGTGTTTGCTCTGCAGAACACGGAGCATGGACCTGTAGAACGCGGAGTCTTTACACACAGCAATCATATTATTAAACAGACATATACCAATGAAAATATCAAAGAAATGACACAAAAGCAATTATTAGTTAAGTTTGAAACCATGAAAACCAAATCTTGAATCTTGAAAAAAAAACCCAAAAAACCACGCATCATATACTAGTTTATACATCCAACTTGGAGACAGTTATGCATGTATCATTACATGTACATACATGTATCTACCGTTTTATAGTCCATTTGCAGTTTTAATCAATATCATATATATATATATATATATA
>WFKH01006014.1:43619096-43629147 GCA_016163765.1 Magallana hongkongensis
ACACACACACACACACACACACACACACACACACACACACACACACATGTGTATATATAATGTAATATGTTGGGTCCGTCACATCCTTCTTGCATCATGTAGCATTGTCACGGACACAGGTTTACTAGAGGTTATTTTCACGATTTGCATCGTTTTTATTTCTAGGTTTTTCCTGGCTGGCTATGATGTTTTTATAGAAGGAAGGTCATTTTTATTTGTATGAGGTTACTTATTTAACGTAAATAGGTGTTATATAAAAATTCATAATATATATATAACACAGATATAGCGAACTACGTAGAAGCGTTTAATAGGCGTTAACTCCAGAAAAGTTTCAGGGTAATGTTTTGACTGACCTTTGTCCAATCAGATCGTAGCTGGGCGGAGTTAAGACATTGCCGCTCGTGACTTGAATGAGAGAGAGAGAGAGAAAGAGAAGAGAGAAAGTGAATTGAGTAAATTATAGGTTATGCCGATGAAGAAATCATCATTAGTTATAAACTGGCAAACAAATTAATTAAGATCTAGATATTACATGTATATCCTTTATTGGTGTAACTTTAAAGCGTTTTAAAGAACGATTGTGAAAATTTCTTTGGCCGTCGACAACAGTGTCTTCATACATATACATGTATAAGAATGACGTAACTAACCAACTAAATTTCCTGACATGGAGTCCGAGAATACGGGCATTAAATATTTTGAAATATTGGAGGTTGATTTCCCCTGGGGTTGTGGGTAGTTTTGGCATCATCTTCCCTCGGCTCCGGTACAGTGTAGACTTGCAGGATTGAAATGTGGGAATCTGTCGGATCATTTCTTCTACGCTGTCATCACAGTCAGCATTCCGCAGGGTTCCAAGTTCTTCATCGTACAGCGAGGGTATGGGCGCCGCTTCATCTCTGCATCTCTACTTCAATTTACTTAGGAAGGAGTCTGCAGCTAAGGCAATGAAGTCTCCTTCATGGTTATGGGGCTGTCCAAAAGACACAAGGATGTTGTCCAAAGTAACAACAGTAGCAGGACATTGTCGGTCTACACATCTCCAAAATGTTCGGTTGTTGTGTCATGTCCTCACGGAATACTTAAACCCAGCAAGAAGATAGAATCCTCCTCTGCCGTTCTCTAGAAAGTTGACTTGCACCTGAAGATTGGCCATTTTGATTTGATATGATTTTCTGAATATCTTTCAACAAACAATCCATAAAACAAATAAGATCTCATAATTTTCAGGCTTTTGATTCTGTAAACTAATGACCATAATTATGCTTATCTATCTAGTCTATATTCTTAAAAACTGCTGATCAATCTCATTTATGTAATTATACCTCCAATTAAAACATTTAATAATCATTTACTTTAATGTTTTAATCATGCATGTACCGGTATTAGTTCATACATATAAAAGGTTAAAAAAAATTGTGCAATTATCTTGCAGGAAATTGATGATTTGTATTTTTTTTAACAAATATTCTATAGTTATTTTTATTTATTTATTCTGATTATAGGCAAAATTAAGGCTTCTTTAAATAAATATTTAAAGAAGACTTATGTTTCAATAAATATTAAAAGTACACATATGATTATATTTATTTAATATTGCCGCTAATCCTCTAAATAAATTTATGCATTGTAGTTTATCATTTATTAAATGCTATCATTTATTTGTTTTCATCAAACTATTCTCAGGTAATTGATTACAAATACATTTACATGTGAAAACAGACTATAGCGTCCTGATCACTCAGGTGTGAAAATCAAAATGTTGGCCAGGTGGGAATTGAGAATTTCAGAATGTTGGCTAAGTGGGAATAAACCGATCAAACATAAGATTGATATTAATATGCATGAGAGGTGGAGCTGACATTATCAGAATGGTTCTAAAATTAGACTAGCATGAATAACAATGCCATGTATAAAAATTTGTGATCACTCTTTCACCATAGCCCTTTCTTTTCTATATGGTACAAGTCTACTATTTACTATGGTTTCAACAATTAGACCACGCCCATGTAAGTACAGAAGACTTTAAATCAATGCTTATTAACTTAACGTGTTCGAAAACATTGTCCTAGTTACCACATAACATGCTACCTTACACGTCACGTAATAGAATTTTGTATTCACAAAGGTCAGTCAAAACAATACGTTGAAACTTTTCTGGAGTTAACGCCTATTAAAAGCTTCGCTATATATGTGTTGTTGTTGTTTGTTTATAATGAGTATAGTAAATACCAATATATATCAATATCATAGCATGCTTTGAAAAGACCCAGATTATCAAATGAAAATAATGTCCAGTGCTTATTTTGCACGTATATTTTACGCGTATATTTTAATCACCATAGCCTTGCCATCGCTATACCAGTGTTAATAAATGGATAAAATATCAAACTACCTTCTGTAAAAATTGTCAAGAAGTAAATTCTGATAGTTTTGTTAAATACTATATTCTATAAATCATGTTACGAAAAATAAAAATTGATTTGCCGGTATTTATAAAACCTTTCCTTGGACTCCTGAAAAGTTAGAGTAACCTCTGATTCGAGTTTTAACATCTAACTGTTTTACATGCAGTTTTACATGTCTAACTTCTGTAAGATCTAATCGACCAATTATACAAAAATATTCATATAAAATAATTTACCAATACAACTAAATTGATTATGATTACTTGTTTATTTCAAAACACTTCCATTGTTTTATAAAAAAAAATATTGCATTGTGGTTCATGACTGTGGTTCGAGATATAAAATTATTTTCCCCTATACATGTATACTTCTGTGTTGAATCTTGAACCCCTCCTGGGACCCATGTATTGCTCCACGGATCACGGCTTGAACAGTGTAGAATCTACACTATATCAAGTTGTTTGCATGGTAGTATCACATTTTATAGATCTGAGTTTCTTTAAAGTCTTTAGCTCATCTAAAAGGAAGGGTAAATTGCATTTCTGACCACCTGTGATTTATCGTCTGTCCGTCCGTTTGCCCGTCCGTCTGTCTGCAAAATTTTCACATTCTGGGCCAAATTCAACAAGACATCCTTATAGGGAGATAATCACAAAACGGTGAAAATAGGATGTGTGTCTTTAATTTTTTTTCTTCCCAGGAACCACTGCACCAATAGTGATTATTAATATTCAGACCAAAACTTCTATGCAAAGTGAAGATTCCAAGTTGTAAAAACAGAGACCCCGGACCAAACCTAAGGCCAAATGAGGAGTTGAATGTTCATCAGAAGTATATTGGTGAAAATCTAGCAAAATCTATTTCTAAAAAACGACAATGCTACAATTGTGATATCAAAATGCAGGCATTCTGATATAGTGTAGATTCTTAGATGTTTAAACGGTGACCCCGGGCAAATACGTTTATATGAATATATAAAAAATAAGTACTAATTTATTAAAATTTTATTCATTATAGTGACTCGTGTACAAATTCTTTGTGTATTTATACACAAAGTACTTCAGTGACAATAATTACATTTAAAATAAGGTACATCCGGCCCATCGGACCTATTATGTCACTTCTGAATAAAAATATAATATAATATCAGTGCAATAAATCAGTCCAGTTGCTCCGTGAATATTTGTGTAATTAACATAATAAAAATTGAAATGCAATAATGAATTAAAAATAATCATTAATGCATATTCGAGCATCTTAGCGAATGTGCTTTGTATAAATATTTTTATACCTGATAATTATTTGAAAATAAAAAATTAATACAATCATATGCCCCAGCATATGGCGTAGTGTATGTGACAGCGTATTGTAATAAAAAATTACGGTAATAAATGTGACGACGATGATAATGAAGACAATTACTATGATAATTATGATTATCTATGAGGATATTTAATAATTTTTCTATATTTTGATAATTGTCGTGAGCATGACAAATTGATGATAGTTGATTTTAATTTTGTATATATACTTGCATTGCAAACATCTCCGATTGTAAAGTTAGTGGGATGTATATATTTAAATGAGACATAGTTTCTTAAAAAATCCCAAATAATATATATTCATGACCGTCATCAAGGTGAAACAAAAAGTGTGCGAAACAGTTCTATATGTGATTTATATACAGTATATAAACAACATGGGTTATACGCACAACGTCATGATGTATCGGAAAAAATTGTAAACTTTCAATATTAAGATCATAAAAATTTCAAAATGAAACTTAAAATGCCCAGGTTAACCATTCAAGACATTAACAGTGGATTAATGAAATTTGAAATTGTTTAGCTAAAATGATGTCTCAATCCTCTAAAGTACAACTGTAGAATATAAAAATGACAGTGAGATTATGCGGCATATATTTAGAAAGCTGGATGTCATTTGTGAGAGAAAGATAAAGATTTGATTAAGATTTCAATGTCCTTCTCGTCTTAAACCTTGAATTTTGAGGATACATGAAAAATAGATTATCAGCAGAGATTAAATTATTTCTCATTCATGTACAAAGATATGATGATATAACGTTATACATAGTTTACAGAATAATGATTTTAAACGATTTATCAAAAGGGTTTTTTTTATTTCATATTTTGGAATGCAGAGTCGGTATGTAAATTGTTTTGACTTTTATAAACATTTTTTAATATTATCTTTTTTTTTTCCAAAGGAAAGTTGGTTTTAATTGGCTTTATGTTTATTGTAGCTTAACACTAGCAGCTCTTCATTATTATAAAAATTCTGAAAAGGTCCAGGCAGCCACCAGAGAAGGGAATCTACAGTACAGCATTGTGTTTCCCAAGCAAAAAAAGGGGGAATTTACCGTAAAGAAAGTCAAGACTCAAAGTACTTATGGTAAATTTAATTAATATAACTTAATGATATCACAGATATGCACATACATGTTATGATTATAATTTATTCAGACAGAGTAAATCAACTTATCATTTTAAAATTCAGATTATGTTGCTGTCCTCATGGACGCTGCAAAAACCCGGGCCATGAACACCAAGATGCCACACTGTGATGACATCGGAGAGGCTCCACCACCACTTTGTGAACAGTTCATACATCCAGCAAAAGAAGATGCAGTAGATCAGATGCTCACACGTTACCGAAGGAATTAAGCCATGTGGAATCCCTGGTATTCACCGTCTTCTGCAGGATATGTGTGGCGGATCTTTTGGACAGCGCAGGCAGGAAGTGGTACGCGAACGTGCTTCCCCAACCATCCCCAACACCACCTGGCAAGCTGTCTATACCCGATGTACCGCATGCGCCTGAAAAAGTTGTATATGTTTGTAAAGATTCATCAATGCTTTTCTGATATCATTGTTACTTATTGCAGACTTATTTTATTTTAATGATTTTTTATTTTCTCCTACTGAGAAATAAAGATGTAATACTGTTATATATATTATGGAATAGTTATGATCATGGAATATATAACATGCTACTATTGCCACATTCATAAATGTCTCCATTTAATTAAATTGTTTTCATAAAGTTAACTAGTTTTCTGTTCATTAAACATGAAATATTAGGTATACATACTGGTTGGATTCCGGCAAGTTGTCATACTGCTGCCTGTAGTGATAGTATGCCGTCCGTAAACTGGAAGGGTGCAGACATACAGGTTCAAAGCCATTGTGCTCTATGATGCATGGCTTCCCAGGATCCTCTTCTAAAACGATTGGCTGTTCGTTCGCCTTAAAACGCGTTCGCCCTTGACGCCGTTCGCCCTACTTTCCGTTCGCCATAGGTCCGTTCGCCCTTGACGCCGTTCGCCATAGGTCTGTTCGCCTTATTTTTATATAGGATTAATGTATTTATATATTTTTGTTTTCTGATCAATTTAAACATTATAAAGAGATTAATTAAAGCAGACATTACCCCCGTTTCCTCTTTTACGTAATAATCACCAATTGACTGACGGTGACATGATATCGACACGGAGACTTGTGAATTGATTTATTTAATTTTTTTAAATGTTACTACATTTTATATTCTTCTGTTATTTTTTGTAATTATTTTAAATTTCACCTCATAATATAACCATATTATAATTATGAAATCTCCGTATATATCTCATTTAGAGATCAATGGATTGTGTTATGTAATTTCTTCAAAGATAGAATAGGTGATAATCATCTGCTTAGCTTCTGAATGAGCCAATCAAAGTCTCAATTTCTTTAATTGTTTAAAAAAAAATACATCAAGCGAATCATTATAAAAACAACAAGACGGTTATCGACAATTTAGGGCAATAAAATCTTACAATTATACCAATTAACGGTACGTTTTTTTTTGACGAAGGAAAAACAGAGAATGACGTTATACTAATAATTAATTAAAGTTTACACGTTTTAAGTTAAAATTAAATGAAAAACTTATGATGTGGTTTATTAAAAAAAAAAAACAAGGTGCGAACGAGGTTTAGGGCGAACGATTATTAGGGCGAACGATAATTAGAGCGAACGGACCTAGGGCGAACAGACTCAGGCGAACAGGTAGATAGGGCGAACGAACCCGATACCTTCTAAAACTGTCATGACTTGAGGGATCTCATGGCAGCACACTGACTCTTCGATGGTTGACATTGAAGGGCAGTTACCACATGTGCACCTATAAAAATTGGTTTTGTCTACATTAATTAGAATTATAGTAGTATTCAAGATTAATAATGTTTGCCAATTAAGGGCTCAACATAATTTGGAGAGTAACCCTCTCTAATTATCAAGATAATTACCGCTTCTAATTGTATTGGCTAAATTGTTGATAATTAATGACGGTGTTGAGAAGCCATTTTGAAAATAATATTGTATAAATGCAATTTAGTATGCATATACAGAAACAAACCGATAAATATTTATAATAAAAATATTGCACAGATAAAAAGAATGATTTATTGGCAAAATATATGCGCAACAGAGTATTTTAACACATACCAATCGCTGTTTCCCAGTCGGTCTTCGTTGGTAGACTCTGGGGATTGCTGGTAAAATTCTTCATCTGAGCTGGCCTCAGGCTCAAAAAGATAAGGCTGTGTGCCCAAGGGCACAATGTCTTCCATTTCCTCAAAACTTGAAGACCCAGCTTCCATCATAATCTCTAAACTCTCGCTGCTTGTGTCGCTTTGTTGACTTGTATTCTCCGCCATCGTCCTCGTTGTGAATGCTGGAGAAAACGTACCCAGGAGAAAACGTACCCAGGAGAAAACGTACCCAAATTCTAGGGTACGTTTTCTCCAGGAGAAAACGTACCCGGGTACGTTTTCTCCAAGAGAAAACGTACCCTATGAAAATCATAAATAATAGTTTTCATAAATATTCTTAAATGACACAAAATAAAATATACAATAAACGTTTGTATCATTTGTTGCTGTTGTTTTTAAATATATAGTCACGTACATAAATTTTGAAGGCAATAATTTTGTTTAATTAGACAATAATTTGTTACATACACATACACGAACATCGCCTGAGCAGTTTAATTAGTCGGCAATTAATTCACCATAAACGAAACCGTTAGATAATTAGTTTTTATTGCAGTCTAATTTGGAGAACTAATTAAATGATGAGTATCTCAAGAAGTCGATAGGGGGATCTCGCATAGAGATACTCATATAGGTAAGACTAACGGTAAATTGAAAACTTAGAAGAAGTAGATTGATTACACTTTATGACAGGTCATTAATTCGTACTAAAATAAAAGTTGCTACAATTATTATAAAGGTATTATTTATAAAATGAATAAAGTTTTATATATTTATGCATTGAAATATGCATTAAAGTAGCATTTGAAAAATATTTAATATGTCTAAACCCTTTAAAAATATAAAGTATTAAATTCATATATCTATAAAATTCATACATTTCTTATATTTATTATGTAAAATAGTATTTAAAAGTATTAAAAACTATTAAGTAGTATATCTATGATTTTCAATGGGTACGTTTTCTCTTGGAGAAAACGTACCCGGGTACGTTTTCTCCTGGAGAAAACGTACCATTGAAATTGGGTACGTTTTCTCCTGGGTACGTTTTCTCCTGGGTACGTTTTCTCCTGACACCCTCGTTGTGACGTCACGCAAGCAGAGCCACTATATCGAGTGTTTCGTATTTGACTTAATTGGATTTCCGGTTCAGGTAAAAATAGACGATTTTGAAGCGCTGTAACTCCGTTAATATCGAACGGATTTCGATGCGGTTTTTTGATATCGTCTTATCTCTTTGATCGCAACAAAATATAAAAAAATGAGTTTGCATTGCATATACCCTTTAAAAGATTTAACACTGTGCCGGATAATTATGCCAGTACCAAGGTGGCATTTTTGCGCCCACTTAAGGCGCATTTCTCTAAAATTTCATTTATGTCAAATGATAGACCATAGCCTAGAGAGTAAATAACCACCTTTGACTTAAGTGTATCTCACCTGACAGGTGAGATATTTACCTTTAAACATAAATATCCCACAGGAAAAAAAATTCCCCTAGGAAAAATCATATTCCTGTGGGAATTTTACAAAATCCTATAGGATAAAGACATTTCCTACAGGATTTTAAAGTTATCCTGTAGGAAATATTTCTCCTGTAGGAAAATATCAAATCCTATAGGAAGTTAAAAAAAATAATTTCCTATAGGAAATTGAAATATTCCTGTAGGAAAATAATTTCCTCTAGGAATTTTAATTTCTTCTAAGGGAATTTTTTTCTCCCATAGGAAAAATATTATCCTGTAGTAGTAAATTCTCCCTTAGGAAATTAAAAATTCCTATAGGAGTTATTATATTAGCCAACAATGTACATGGTAAGTATATATGTCCCTAGCATGACTTAGTCCTAACTAGAACAATTTATATATCTCATTGAAGCTTTCGTCTAAGTAAATGTAGTTTGTAATGTTGCAATAAAAATGTATGCTGGCAATTAAATAAAGTTTCAAAACAATGAAGACAATATTTCTAAAGTAAAACAATTTTTTTTTTAAATCCTAAGAGAAACTGGGTCAATTATGCAATGTCCAACTACAGCATACCCATAGTCAGATAGTTAGTCCGAAATATCTTACATTTTCCTGGCTTTTTTTTTTTATTTCAATAGTCAAAATACCTGGAAAGTAAATTTCAACTTCGTCAAAAAGGCCAGGTAAAACGTCAGATATTTCGGAACTACCCATAGTGTCTGAGGTTTTGTGTCCATCAAAATGATGAACCCATGATATTATGAGAATGAACTACGAAAGCAAGTTTTACGCGCGAAATTCTACAATCCCTCAAGCAAATTATTCACCACACCGGTGTCTTACATTTACAATACCATAAGATCCAAAATACTTACAGCATATGAATTATTTTTGGTTATGTTTAGTGAACTGATTCACGACATCGAAAATTAAATTCTCGGAAAATCATTAACACGAGAAACAATTTACAAATGCATGATTCAGTCCTAACAGTGTGGCAGAAAATCTTGTTGAAAGATATTGCATCATTGTTCTTTCCATACTAATAATAACGTAACGGTAAGCGCTTATAAGACTATGACAGGTGTTGACTAAAATCAGAACATGTAAGTGGGGGAGCTAATGCACGATACTATCTGTTTTGCAGTTATTTCGTTTTAAAATATCATAATAATCAATCAACACATTGCCATGAGGACGTCGGGAGAGCAGCGGCTTTCGTCGTCTCCGTAATGAAAAACAGTGGTTTTTTTTGTTTTTGAGTTTTTTTTTTTGTTTTTTTTTACATAAATTACATGTGTTTATTAGAATACTATTGCAGTGTATTTAGTGGTGAATACATTGTTCAACGGCTGGAGCAGCAGAGTGTGATTATGAACTCTGTTGTATACACAGACGTGAAGAGGGAGTAAAGATATATACATACTAAGCTAGCGTATGTTGACAATTAACCTGGTATTTTACACATTGGATATATTTTAGCAATAACTGCACACGTGCAATTCTGTTATTTGATCAGGTGTAAAACTTTTCTCTTACTTTGTAGCAAGAGGTTACAACTTTACAACCCTGTTTTACGTACTTTCCAGTGTAAGTGCATGTATATCAAAGTTAAAAGG
>WFKH01006014.1:43637737-43661073 GCA_016163765.1 Magallana hongkongensis
CGGTAGTCGGAGATAAAAGGTAAATAATAATGCGTATTTATGAATTCATGTCAGCTTTAAGTTAAACCAGCCATTCTCAAGTTATTGATAACATTATGGAAGGTGTTGATCCCTACGCTTTCATTCACTGACAAGTGCTATTCTATTGGTTAATAATTAAAGAGCATGTGCTACACTTTGAATCCATTAGCTCAAGTTCTCTAGGCAACAGGTACTCCTTTTAAGCTCAAGTTCTCTAGGCAACAGGTACTCCTTTTAAGGTCACCTGAGTCTTTTTCCCTATTTCTGCACATTTGAAAGAAAAACTGAATTCATAGTTATTTAGACAAGGAAGCCATCTACCAAAATTGTAAATTTCATGTCCCCCGGGGTAGGGGTTTTGACCCGAGGGCGGGGCTAAAAGTGTCACATAGTGTAAATGTGTAATGTTTAAAATCTTCTTTCCTTTTCCCAATCTGATTAAAATCAGCCGTTCTGATACGCTACCGCTCTCGAACATCTGAAACAAGCCGCTTAGAGAGACCTTTCGATAAGCCAATCAAATTGTGGCTAGCAAAACTCTGCCAGCAGATAATTTCCCATATATTTACCTTGCTGTTATTTCACCCGATAGTCTTTAAGAGACAAGGATTCTCATTGGTCAAAAATGTCACGACCTTATATTTAAATATTTAGATTGTCGGGTCGTTCGGACGTGACCTCTAAGCGGCTTGTTTCAGATGTTCGAGAGCGGTAGCGTATCAGAAAAGCTGATTTTAATCAGATTGTCCTTTTCCTGGCATTGAACAGAAACTCACTGCATATTTAGATAGCCCTCTTCCGAGGTTGTTAATTTCATGTCACCCGGTGTAGGGTTTTGACTCTAGGGCGGGACCAACATTGTCATATAGTCTTAATGCATATAAAGTTTAAAAATCTTCTTCTCTACTTCTGCTGATACTAAATAGAAACTGACTGCATATTTATAAAGATTATAAAGCCGTCTATCAAGATTGTAAATTTCATATCCCCCTGATATACTATGATACTTATGTCACTGTTCAGGCTTGTTAACCTCTTATGAAAAAGGTTGGCGGAAATCAGGGATTCAAAATATAAAGGATATTGAAGGTCTGAAGTGCAATCTTAGACTAAACATCGTAATTAGAAGGGTGCTTAGCTTGGACAGTTTATCAAAAAGTTAGCGTCTGACCAACTACGACCCTGAGTCATGACGTCAGAACTAGACACAACTGATTCGTGAAACGTGATGATATTGCTTAGGCTTCCTAAGCTGCGATCCTAACTTTCACCTGAACAGAATGTGAACATACATAAGTCACACTTTTTGGTCATTAATAGAGAATTTTCATAATTATGAAATAATTCTTTCTCTTATTTCAGATGCATTATCATATCCATTTTGAAATTACATGATCACCAGGGACTCGTTTCACAAAGCATTTTTATGACTTAGTTATATCTTAGGTAGGACTTTTTTCTAAATCCTTTACTAATCCATTTCACTATTTCTTTCGTATCTTTTGAATTTGTTATGCCTTATTTGAAGACAGGTAAATCGATGTCATAATAAAGAACTTACCATGGCGATATGTATGTTACATTGAAATAAATTATATACGCATTAAATTTAAACAAAAAATAAACTTGTAAATCCCCTCCTCTACGATACGATATAATTGCATAAAAACTTCAATAATAAATTTGGGACATTTTTTAACTCAAATTTTAAATTTCAAATTGCATGAACTTTTTTAGATTGTGAAATTCATCCTCGATTTCTTGAAGATTGGTAGCTCGTTTTCGATTCATTTATTGTGGTTGTAAGTTTGAAGTCTGGCACCCACTTATTCATGAATATCTGAAAGAGTTGCTTCCCCCTTTTTTTGGGAGCATGTAAAAAATAAAACGACTAACAAAATAACACAGTATGCCTTATCTCAACTCCCACTCAACCCCCAACCCCTGGATTAGAGTTTTGAAGAGAGCTGGGGATAGGGTTTTTCATATATATTTCTTTGGCTTTGTTTTGCTTGCAATCATTGCAGTCATTGCTGTCGATAGATTGGGCATATTTCGGTACTCGTTCTCAGACAAGAACTTTAAAGCTTTGTTTGTTGCCACTGATTCTATCGGTCATGTAATCATAACAGATCATCCTGGAAAAAAGATTCACATACGCCATTATGCTCTTATGCTCCACGGTAAAAAAAACTCGGGGGGTGGGGGGTGGAGTCTTGAGGCGATTTCCTCTGAATTTCAACGTGTAAAATACTATTTCAACAAGTATAATGAAAATTTAAAAAAAATAATGGAGAGGATATTCTCAAGACAAAACAAAAATAATATGATATATTCATCTTAATTTTGAGCATTTATAAATGTATTTGCCCATATCACACAACTATTTGATAGTCTTTGTTGAACAAGTTTAAAGACAGAGGGAGTTTCATAAAAAAGGGTTTTTTTTTCCATAAATCTTTCTTATCTATACTACTAATTATATTAAAATAATAGACTCGAATTTTTGGGCTTTAATACCGAGAAATCGGAGAAGTACTGTCTTTTGTTTTATATCTTTTAAACATCATTGGTACTTGAAGATTACCAATTTGTTTTTATTTTTCCTCAATCAAGCTTCGCTAATTAATAATCAACAAAAATTTCTTTAAAAAATCCGGGAATCATCTGGATTTTTTTGATTTTACAATCTTGCGCATGCGCATTACGTTCACACTTAATCACGGGATGCTCTTTAGTTCATGTTTCCACAATATCACATTTGCATGGTTAAACTCAGAAACGATAATACAAATAAGTGTAAATTTTCATTGGAAATTTGCAATATATTCTGTTCATCAAAGAAAATACGGGAGATAACTCTAACTCAGTGCATTTAATATGAAAAATCCCGAGAGTTCCGAATGTCAACATGGTGTGAAAAAAAAAGTTGGTGAAAAAGTGTTGAATTCTTCATTAATCATCTTCGCTAGCCAAGGGTTTCTGAGGAGCGGTGCGGATCAGAAACCCTTGGCTAGCGAAGATGTTCATTAATATGAATTAAATTTTCAGATGAAAGGTATTTACAGCTTCAAAATGGTTTGTTATGAATAATTTGACTGTTATTTTCAATGCAGCTTCATTAATTTTCTCTAAAATCGTTTCGGAGCGATTCTGCAATTTTTTGCTACATTACGGGTATATGGGAGGCATTTTAACTGAAGGCCTGTCCCGAGACACAGTTAGATTACTCTAACTAAGCAGAGTGTAGTAAAATTAGTGGCGGATTCAAGGGGGGGGGGGGGCGAAAAAATTAGTATTCTTTATTTAACGAGCGTCACAAAATGTCATTTATCTAAACATTTCTATTCATTAAATTATTTATAAAAAAATAAGAGCAGATATATTTGTTTTACTTTTCGAAGTATATATCTGACTTTTTGGAATCGAGAGCATGAAAAATAAGGTCTGGTGATCAATGAAAGATTTTCAGCGAAGGCCCTAAAACCCTGTATTCCGTTCGTTTTTTATGAATGCAGAATGTAAAAGCAGGACAAATCTACATAAAGCCAGTTGCAGTCTGTAGGTGGAAGCAATTATTGTTTTCAAGGACACACGAGACGTTCCTCAATTTTATATAATTTTCCTTGATATATTATTCCTTATTTATTAACATTTAAACCTGTTAATTCTCAAATATTCAGGATACATTACCAAGCTATTTTTGGAGCTAGAATATTTAGAATTTTCCTTAAAATAGCATGCAAAATGCAATTGAATGCCTATAAATAAAGTCATAGTATAAATTTTGAATTGAACACTTTATATCCAAATAAAAAAAGTATCATATAACATGAAAATATAATTATGGAATTACTTAGTGGAAATCTTCACATTGTGGGGATAGGAAAAAATCGAAGAAAATGGAAGATAGGTCGCGTCTTAATTAACACTCTAGAGATAATTTAATTCATGGAACATGTTTACAAAATCAAAATTATATAAACCAAGCAAGAATTAGAACAAGCAGACTCTTAAATTTTTAAAAAGTCCAATTTATAACTATACAATTAAACTGTTGCTGAATTTGATTTAGCAAGAAAAATTACCTTTTACAGAATTTTTTAATTATCCAAAGTCAATTGTAGAATTGGAATGTAATTTGAGAATAAACTATGAAGTGTGTTGTACTCTTGACTAACTTCAAATCAAACTCTTAGTTTGAAAAAGAAAAAGAACCAATCTTGGGTGTATTTGGTATTTTTTAGGTGTTGCCATGTATGTTGCTAGTATGAACTAGAAAAATATGTGTGTGTTATAGGATATTTAGTTTCACGACATTTTGAATCAGACATTAAGCAGTTTGTAGATAAAGGTTAAATGAATACGGAACATCACGAAGGAGTTGCTCTCCCAACAAAAGTTGTATGTGGAGATTATCTCATTTTCCATCGATGTTATGGGGCAAGCAATGTGTTAGCAACTGCTTTATGTTTTACCTTTTACATAATTTGTAAAAAATGCACCATCTCTGTCAAGGCATGACTTTGATGCAATATTGGAAGCTGGTGATATTTCATACACTTCCCTCCAAACAAAAGTCAGAAAAGTTTTTTTTACTGATATCAGATCTACCAAATCATGTAAAGTTTAGACAGAAATATTAATCATATGTGAAGAAAACTTTTGTGGGCAGTATGGGGATTACTGAAAGTTCAGGTCTTGAAATGTCACTTGAAACTTGTTTGAACAGAACATTAGCAGGGACTGAAAATGCTCCTATCAATTTCCATTTTGCTGTTGCCGTTAAGCATCAAGGTGGACATTTTTATGCTTTTGATTCTAACAACAGAAGTTCTTATGGCCTATGTGCCCTAAAGGAAAGTGTTTTGTTTCAATGCTTATTTTTTCAAGATTAATGCCATTTTTGAGAAGCATTTATCAATCTATATAAGCCACTGAACTGCATGAAGTTCAATACGAAAGTTGTGAAATAACTCTAGGATAGTTGTATACCAGACCCCATAATCAAATTGTTAATATTAATGAGTATCGGAGCAGTTTTATTTTGAATACTATTTTCAATACATCATAAATGGCAGGTGATTCACTTTAGGAAAGAGAATTTCTGAAAACTATGTTGCTAAAACAGTACTTATCCTGTATTCGTGCCAAAGTGTGATCAAGTTTTTGTACTGAACAGTCATTGTTTCATATTTTTTTTTTATAAAGTAGCAAAATAAATTTTTAATCAAATGCTTTTGCTTTGTCATGCCCTCTTATTTGTTTGCATCACTGGCAAGTCATGTGCTCATTACTGCAAGATTTTAGAAAACTGGATTTCTCTACGATGTAGATGACCCATACTGATTTTGAATTTAAGGTTAAAACTCTTAAAGAAAATATTGAAAACTTAATATTATGACATCCTTTCACGGACTACCATTAAAATTTAAGGATAGCTGACCCATATTTTATTAGAGGTCCAAGATAGCAACCAAATTAACATAGGAAATACTGATCACTTAGTTTGTTTAAAATATAATACCAGTATCCCCTACTGTTGTTACTGCAATCTGTTTAAGTTTGAGTCAAATTAAACATTTAAAAAAACTATCTTGAGATTCCTTCAATTTATCAATTGCTATCAATATTGAAGTCTGAGACCAAAGTTATGTATCTAACTTGTAGATGTTATACACCCATAGTAGTGCCTCCGTCTGTCAGTACTTTCGGTACTTTGATTGTTGGGATATAAATAATTAAGGAACGAAACTGGAGGTGGTGGTATCAAGTGCGGGCTTTCTAGTCTATGTCTACGTATGCAAGCTTACAAAGATAAGAAGTCATAGTTATGATTATAGTCTGTGCTCGGCTTCACCACTATAAACATGGTTGATAGAAAACTCTGGGGAATATGATTTACAAGGTACACAGTTATGTAAACAACGTTTGAATTTGAAACTTACTGTAATTTTAAAGATTTCATACAATCATTTTATCAGTTATGATCAATTCAGATACAAATTTTACAAGTCATGTTACGACATGATGTTATGGCATGACTTGTATGCACCTCTTGTTCTTATCGCATATGTAACCGGAACCAGTACAACAAGGGCAATAACTCTTGTGATCGAACTAACTCTAATATCAAATACTGGCTCAGTTAAAAGTCAACCCAGGTAAGGGGGTTTCTGAACTATGGTCAACACTTGAAATGATAACACCAGTAAGATTTAACACAATTTATTAATGTGTATAGAGTTGATTTAAGTCAAGGATAGCAATACGAATTTTATAATAATAGAAAGATTGGAAATTAACAAACAGAAGTACAAAAAGTGAAAACTACTATGAAAATAGGTATAATCTGAATTTATAATGAACTGACATTACAATGGACTATTAATGATTTAATTAAATTCTACAATTAATCTAAAAAGATAAGAAAATGCAAAATGTCAAATAATTGCCAATTATCAAAATATGTCCCTACTGGGCCACCATAGAATCTAAAAATAGATTCAAATAATAGTAGAAGAGGAACGAGCTACATCTTGATGCCTAAAAATATACCTCTATGAAAACAAAATAAGTCTATACATAATAAGAGAATTTTCCTTATAATACTGCTATCTAGAACACCTTGAACCAGGACTTGGTAAGGGAAAAATTGAGCTTACATTTGAAAACCTAAAGAAAATACCGTTAAACTTGAAATCTGAAATATGCCCTAACTTCTTAACTTAAACAAAAATCATGCTTTACCCTAAGCTGATAGAGAAAAAATCCATTTAGAGCTTTAAAACCAGGAGGTTTATGTGCTAAGAAAAGGGAAACCTACCATAAGGTAGTTGATCCCTTACTAAGAGAAGAAAACTAACCAAACACTCTCTTACATATACCTGGATTCTATTCACTAATTTTAACCAATGAAATCCAAAGAAAGAAGACTGACTTAGCCAACCAGAAACTAGCTAACTTATATATTAAGGCAAGAGTGACAACATGGATACTATTTCCTGTTTCTCAAAACATGTGTACTATAAATTATGAAAAGTACTGAAAAATGAATAACCTAAAGTAAGTTTTTGAATTGTATATGAAATAATAAATTGTTGAAACTGTCAAGTATATTAATATAAGAAAACTGTGTTAACAAAAAATCAGAACTACTACACATATATTATGCTAGCCGAGATGGAATACATGTTTAAAGGTGCTAGTATCTCAGAACAGTGTCTTCACACTTAAGAAAAATCTGAAATTATAACCGGTGACTGGTTTTGGTTAGGTGGATATAGTGTACAGGCAAGGGGAGGCAAAGAACAAAAGAAATTCATTACTGGTGACCTTTAGTCTGTTTTAGAACGACCACGGATACTGTGAATGTCTGAGTATGCCGCCTCGTAATGACCACAAAACTCGGCAGCTAGTTAACGGACTTTATTTTAATCAAAAAGACCGCCATAAGAACTACAAAAACAAGAAACACTAACACTGACTAACAAGCACTAACATTCATACACACACGGGACATACTAAAGACCTGAAATACTAAAGACCTGAATGACCTGAAATTTTATATATATAAAATGATATTGTTCTATGTTCTTTGGCAAACTAGGTGACTAAAATTGGTTTTTGTCTTATTTTCATGTGAAATGTGTTAGAAAAATATCGGGAAATGACATCCTTATTAATTAATCAGAAACACAAAAGCCCTGAAAAGTTGAATTGACCTGAAAATTTGAGCTAACTTGAAATTGTTGTTGAATTATATTTCATGAACTGACTGAATAAAAGATAACGACCAAAAGTGCGAGTGTTATCTTATCGACTAGAAACTTGAATATACAGTCAAACTTCGTTATCTCGAACTAGATGGGACTATTTGAAAATTTTGAGATATCCGAATATTCGAGATATCAAGGGTAAAATACTTAAAAAATAAGTGGTTGGGACTTGCAAATCACTTCGACATATCCATTGTATTCGAGATATCAGTGTTCGGGATATCGAAGTTCAACTGTATAACGAACTCGGATATAGCGAATTTACGGATATAACGACAGAAGAAATTTGAAATAAGGTTAAGTAAAGAAAAATATTTTTTCTCTCTCGTCAATTCATTTCAATCATTTACATATACTAATAATCACATCATCACATTGACATCTTCAATTCTGTTAAAATGAGTTAAAATGAAGCTTGTAAAAGTTTCAATTAATAAAATTAATAAATGTAATCTTGATAAGTTATTTTCAAAAAGTCACTATTTTTGCGTTATCTCGAAAACATCACTCTAGATGAAGTAGATGGGAGACAGGAACTGCGTAGCCCATTTACCAAAATGGTTAATTCGAATTACTTAGGACGGACAACAGCGTTAGCTAGATGATTGATAATTGCTTCGTTGGTTACATGTTCCTTCTGAAGAAACTCAATAAAATTGTACTGGTTTGAATGGAGGGGGCAAGCAGCTCCTATTGAATTTAGGATGACATCCTTCCAGCGGATTCGTCGTTCTTTGTCCATCATTGTCAAAATGCAAATAAATTTCAGCTCATTAGATGGCGTTCAATCAAGGTCTCGGTAACATAGTCTGTGAAACACAAGACTTATCGGTTATCATCTTCGTTGTCCTCTAGCGCCTAAAACTGACGTCTTACACTTGATGTTAGGGGACAAGAGGAAACAAAATCATTGAACTAACATGTTTTAACTAGCAATTAGTAATTATTAAACGGATCATTTGTGGTAGTATGTTTAACTTAGTGTTATATGCCGGAATATTATCTTTTATTAATATATAGTTTTATCTACAATTATCGTCCAAAAATCTTTGATGATCAACTGATAAATACCTGCATCACATTGACCAAAATTATCATAACTTATAAACAGTATTTTAATTGTCAATGAGGCTATGATTATTTATGGACTCATTCACAATTGAAGTTGCTGATTTATAAAAGACAATACATTTTTTAAAAAGTACTATTTATTATTGTGTATTAGAGTTTAAATCAGATTTTAATGAACATTTTTATTATTATTTTTTTTTTTACAGAGAACACAAGGTCTCTAATGATGGCATCTAAAGATAAAGCCCAGTATTTCGTAGAATGTGATCTGTGTCAGCAACCAGTCTCTTTTTTGCTGCAGACAATGCGGGGTCAATCTCTGTGAACCCTGTGTTCTCAAACATTTACATTAGAAATCTAAAAACGGTCATGATATATTTGATTACACCAGCAAGGATGATGATTACTCATGTTTCCGTGATTCCCATCCCCAAAACGATTGTTCTGCATACTGTAAAACTTGTGATGCTCCAATGTGCATTCTTTGTGTTTCTATCAAACACAAATCGCACGAAATGTCCGAGCTGTCCGATAAAATTGAGGAGCTTTTAAAAGATATCACGAAGGAAAATGATCGACTTCAGTCATTCAAACATGAATATGAAAGAATTCTGGAACACACGACGAAGCTGCTGTCTTCGATATCCTTGATTTACAAACTGAGGAAAGACGAAGTAACAGCAAGGGGAGAAGAGTGGCACCAACAGATCGAGAAGATCGTGAAGAAACTTCACCAGGAACTGGATGACATGCAAAATAAACACGAGGATGTACTACTGAAACAAAAGAAAGAGTTTGAAAGAATGATTTGGATAGTGGATAAAATGAACTGTAAAACTATGAAGTTAAAGAAATCAAAGAATGTAATAGAAATGCAGACATTCATACCAGTGATTGAGAAACAAGAAATACTAAACGAGGTCTCTCAGTGTTCATTACCGAAGTTCTATGAATGTGAAATAGATGCAAATTATTTGCAACCTAATTTAGGGTACATTGAAAAAATGCACGAAAATAAAACCTTGCTTTTTGCAAAGAAATTTAATGAAATTGACTTTGCATCTAGAAGAATATTGGATGTACCTACAGTTATTTCTGTTACAGACACTGGGTTCCCGGTTGATGATGATGATAATCGTCTGTATGACATGGCCGTTACCGACGATTACAAAGTGTGGATGGGAGGAGCAAGCAGAGAACTGAAGTTGTTTGATCTTCAAGGACAATTCCTTCACACCGTCAGCATTACTTGTAGAGGCATGTACTTATGTGTGTACAACAAAAAAGTAGTGTACAGTGGAATAAAAGATGTGAAAATGATATCTGACACCGACACTGTGGTTACGATGTTCACTACCGGGGACTGGACGCCACATGGCGTCAAAAGCGCCGCGTCCGGTGATCTACTGGTCTGTCTTAATAGAGACGATTAGTCCAAAGTCGTCCGATACAGCAGTACCAGTACCGTGATCCAGGAAATCCAGTACGACTCACAGTGTCAACCTCTGTACAAAGAACCAACATATATTATGTCACTGAGAATGTCAACGGGGACATCATTGTAACTGACTGGGAGAAAAACGCAGTCATTGCTGTCGATAGATTAGGCATATACAGATACTCGTATACGAGAAAGGACAGTGATTTTGAAGTTTGCTCAGTCGTAACTGATTCTGTCGGTCACGTCATCATGACAGATTATACCGAGAACAAGATTCACATGCTTGACAGAAACGGGCAATTCCTGAGGTTTATCATTCCTGAAGGAGGAATAAAAGAACCACGCGGCGTGTGTATTCTTGGTGACGGTGAGATGATGGTGGAAGAGTGTGAGACCGGAATCGCCCAAAGAATTAAATACTTGGAAAAGTGATAATTTATCAGATTTATTTATCATGTTTTATTCTAAAGGGGTAAAGGATATTTTTGAACAATTAAATTATCTAAAATGTCTTGTGAAATAATAGACAATGAATACCGTTATCATAGGAAGTAAGATTTTCATGTACGAATATTAATTGTAAGCGGTGAATTACATAATATTTTAATTTTTTCTATACTTCCATCGATAGAAATACAGCAGATTTAAATAAATTAAAATGATTATATCATATGCAAAAATTTTCGATTAAGTGTGCCTTTGAAAAAAGACACTTCTAAACTTAGAGAATAAAGCGATATAAAACTACATTATGAAATAATCCATTTACCATTATCATTATGGTTCGAGCCCCGCTGTAGTACCTTGATGTTGTAGATGTTGTGTGTTGTGTCCTTAGACAAGGCACTTAATCTACATTGTCTCGGTCCATCCAGCTGCAAACTGGGTACCGGCTTACGCTGGGGGTTAACCTGCGATGGACTGGTGTCCCATCCTCGGTGAGTTAATTACTCTCATCCGTTAGCACCACGGAAACCGGAGATAAGCACCGGTGTATAATAATGACCGGGGGTCATTTTTCTACGCAAAAAAATGATCCCCAGCTGTAGCAAAATTGGATCATTTTGCCAAAAAAGGCCGAGGAGTCAGGTCAGTGTTCCTCATGTTATACATGCAAAATACTGACCCACGTAGAAAAATGACCCCATCCCAACAAATCCGTATCATATTTAAAGGGCTTGGCTCGAAGTGTCAACATATGGGTAATAAAATCGCCCTTATAAGCCGCTATGTTATGATACAGTTAATACAGTGCAACTATTATCACCGATGATGCAAAATTGTAAGCTATTATTACTTATTAGGTTTGTTACTGACTGACTACAGAAATATTTCGGGTTGATCAGTGATTCACAGTTAAAATTCACTTTTAATGCCTCCCTATTCAACCATTAGATTACCTAAAAATAGGACTATACCGGCGAAAATGAGTAAATAAATAAATAAATAGTTAAAAAATCAGCTTTGAACACAATAGAATTATAACCTGAAAAATCTCATTCAATTTATAATGATAATTCTTATAGAAATATGCAAAAATGATTCAATATAAAGCCTTAATTGCTTAGTTGCAAGTCCGATAGCTTACTGCAAAAATCTTGAAAAATGTCAAATTGAAAGGAAAAAGGAACCGACAAGACTTTTCAAATTAGAGTCAAGATTTCTGACACAATTAGTTTGCAATAAAAACTTTGTAAATATACGAGGAACAACTTTACATATGAATGGCAAGTATTTTAAAAATAATTCCAAAATCCCTTTATGACGTCTTTCATCACTAAAACACACTTTATTCCTACAACGCCCCGCTTCGATATTTTAGATTCAAAAGGAACCGCCATCTTAACATCTCATGTAAACAAAACAAGCAAATTCCGATCCCGGATGTAATAAATAACAAAACTAAATGAGGAGGAAATATTTCTGAAATGCTTATTTCTTAAATTAGTGATTTTTCTCATTCCTTTCTATAAATTCTATTGTACTGAAAATTGCTATTGTGATAACAATATGGCCGCTATGCAAATTAGTAAAATGTACACCATTTCTCCATATGTTTCTTTGATCGCTTTTACATAAATATACCTATGTGGCAATATCATTAGTTACTATTAACAATTTTTATTGTAACTGATTCAATGGCATTTTATGAGCAGTTAACTCATTCATAATTAAAAACACAGGATTTACCTTGGTAAAGTCATAATTATGAAATACTGTGTATGAAAAATATGATTGAAGTAATACAATATGAAATTTCAATTTTTACAGAATGCACAATCTTTAATTATTGCATCTAAAAACGAAGCCCAGCATTTCGTGGAATTTGGTCTATGTCAGCAACCAGTCTCGTTTTTCTGCAGACGATGCAGGATCAATCTCTGTGACTCATATGGAAAACTTTGTATAGAAATTTTCGTAGAAATGATTCGGAAAGTGGATGAAATGAAAGGGAAAGGTATGAAATTACAGAAATCAAAAAACGTCACAGAAATGCAGAAATTCATGCCAGTGATTAAGAAACAAGAAACGGTTAACGTGTTCTCTCAGTATTCATTTCCGACATTCTATGAATGTAAAATCGATGCAAATTTTATGCAAACTCATTTCGAATACGTTGAAAAAATGCAGGAAAAAAAACCCCTCGCTCTTGGAAAATAAATTCAAAGAAAGGGAGTTATCGGGTAAAAAAATATTAGAGCTACCAACTGTTACTTCTATCATAGACACTGGGTTCCCTGCAGATGAAATTTATAAAAATCGTCTGTATGACATGGCTTTTACCGACGATAACAAAGTATGGATGGGAGGAGCAAGCACAGAACTGAAATTGCTTGATCTCCAGGGGCACCTCCACCACATGGTCAGCATTACTTGTGGAGGCATGTGCTTCTGTTTAGTGTACAGTGATGTAAATAATAAAGTAATGAAAATGATATCTGAAACCGACACTGTGGTGACGATGTTCACTACCGGGGACTGGACACCACACGACGTCACAAGCACCACGTCCGGTGATCTACTGGTCTGTCTCCGTAAAGACGATCAGTCCAAAGTCGTCCGATACACCAGTACCGGTACCGTTCTCCAGGAAATCCAATACGACTCGCAGTGTCAACCTCTGTACAAATGGGCGGTTTACATCACAGAATGTCAACGGGGACATCATTGTAACTGACTGGAAGAAAAACGCAGTCATCGCTATCGATAGATTGGGCATATTCCGGTACTCGTACTCGGGGAAGAACAAGAACTTTAAAGCTTTATCAGTTTTGTTGGTCATGTCATCATAACAGATCATCCGAGGAACAAGATTCACATGCTGGACACAGAAGGGCGATTTCTGAGGTACATCATTTCTGAAGGAGAAATAAAAAAAATCCACGCGGCGTGTATATCCTTGGTCACGGAGAGGTAATGGTGGGAGAGTGTCTAACCGGAATCACCAAAAGAATCAAATACTTAGAAGAATGAGGATACATCTGTTTTATTTATCGATTTGTACTTATTCCAAAGGGATAATTTTGAATGGTTAAAATTTTAAAATGTTTAGTGAGATAATTGACAATAAATAGCCATAATCGGACATCTCAAATTAGATATATATGTAAAAATAATGCATGTAAGCGGGGACTTAAGATAGAATTTTAATTTTATTGATATTTCCATCGTTATGTATACTGCACATTGTTTTCATAAATTGACATGATTATTTGCAGAATATATTAAGTGTGCCTCTCAAAAAGACATTTCTAATCTTGAATGAAACGTTATCTGCTAAATTATCAAGAAATCACGCAATCCATTTACCAGATTTTTTTTCTCCTGTAATATTATAGATTATTTGATGAAATGCTCAAATTAGATTTTAAACGCAATTGATGTTCTGTTCTTACGTTTGTGTGTTGTTTTCATTTCTGTACCCCGATCTTTTATACATGTACACATTATATATATACATGTATACATGATTTTATTTGTGAAATTTTTATAGAAGAAAACAATAAACAAAATTAATAAAGCTAAAAGTTATGTCATGCGTAAAGCCCCTGTCACAATGTCACGATTTTGAGCTACGATAGTGCACGAATTCAATAATCGCACTTATTCGGGGTCCATCGTAAAGATATTCGTATACTTTCTTCCTTCGTCGCAGCAAATCGCCAAACGCGGCGATTGTTTTGAGCATGTTCAAAACAATCGTGCCCACAGTACGATTATTAAGTATTCGCAGACTTCCGCAAGACACTCGCACTACACTCGTGCACATAGTCGCAATAAATCTTCGACATTCGTAGGAAACTCGCGAAACTTCGTCGTACTTTCAATGCTACGAATATCCTACGATCTACCCAAGTATTCTACGAGTTCATGCGATTGTTTCTCGAGCCTTCCCCGATTGTCCTCCGAGTGAATGGGAATGTAGTTCGATTTGATGCGAATACAACACGAAAACAGGCGATCGGGGGCGAGTGCAATACGACAACCTTGCGAGTGAACTACGAGTTAGTACGAAAATACGAGACTAATTAGTGTTTTGGAATAGTATTCTTCTTTAGACATTTAAGTACATCGTTTAGTAATTATGTAAATTACATACAGAACCTTTTCTTTCGAAATTTTACGGGTACATGTACTTGTAATTTCTTCATTCTAAAAAAAATGAATTTTGTTTTTCATTGATAATCTTATTCAGAGAATAAATCAAACATTTCTGCTGCCGTTTTAATAATTATTCAAACAATTCATGAACTTAAACAATATCACGATCTTCTTGTTCGTTTATAATTACAATAATAAACGTCCGTAAGCAAATTATTAAAACAATTTTGCTCACAGTTGCAAACATTGTCACTGAATGGATTTCGTTGGTAATCTTAACTCGCAAAACATCTACATGTACGTGTTTTCATATATCCTTCATAATCTATAGGAATATAACTCTGATTGCATTATTCAACTTGTGAAATTAAAAAATACTTCCAGGTAAGTATTTTATGCAAAAATGCAATCATTATTTCTTTAATAATCACTTTATAAATTAACACACCAGGGCCAGATATATAATCGTAAAAACTCGTATTTATTCGTGGGAATATCGTTTACCAATCGTACAATTTCGTACACATTCGTAAGAGTTTCGTATAAAAATCGTCTTCCATCTTACCTGCTCGTAGGAAATTCGCAAAGCGTTCGTTACTTAATCGCCAAAATTCGTACACGAATCGCCAGAACTCGTCCTGTTATCGCAAAAACACCGTACATTGTCGAGCAGACATTGTAGTCAGATCGTACTAGATTCGAAAAAAGCACCGTCTGTAGAATTATTGCAAGACTGACCTGGCGAATAATGGCGATTTTTAACTTTTAGTAATTCGTGGGCAATCGCAGTATAAATCGTGACAGTGTGACAGGGCTTTACCAAAAGGGTTAGATTAAGGCAAGGATGTAGGTCCAATTTTAGGTATTCAAAGAACAAAAAATCTTTTAAAGCAAAAATGCTTTTAATGTAGGATATAGGTGAAAATATTTTAAATCGATGTTTCATATTTATTCATATTATAAGAGAGTAGAGCAACAGTCTTATTTTTTATTTTATTTTTTTTTGGGGGGGGGGGTGACAATTTTTAATAGAAATTAGAGTAATAAATCTTAATGTAGATGATGCAATTTGTGAAAGAAATGTGAAAGCAAGCCACATGTGTAGTTTACAAAATTTTTAAATTTTGTTATATCCTTATCCCCTGTGTTGAGATGGAGGTGGGGGGAGTGAGGTGTGGGGTGAGGTTGTTGTTCAAGTCCCAAATTAACATTGTAATATTTAGAGAAAAGTTTTCTTTAAAGCAAATCGAAGCTTTTCATTCGTAAAATTGTTATAAAAGGAAATTTAAGATTAATTCATGTGATGACCGCTTTGAGTTAGAGAATGGTCACTTCAAACTTTGAGTGTGGTGGTGGTGGTGAGAATTGAATTAAAAATGGAGGTGTAAAGTAGTAAAATTATAATTATAGCAAGCAATCGTACCATTTTCCCCCTGATTGTCACAATAAGAATAGTTAATAGAAAAAATTCTAGTGAAAGAAGATCAAAGCCATAATTTATGAGATTCAAATAAAGAAGCAATCAAGTGAAGCTAATATAATAAAAACTGTCAAGTTAATTCATAATTTAATCTCAGATTAAAATGCCAATATGAAGGGATGTCCAATTTAATAAAGAAAATACCCTTTACTAAAGTATACATATAAAAGTAATCTAGAAATATAAAATTTAAAAAACATAAATGAAAAAACAAATATTACAATTTGTGGAAATAATATCAAATCACGCAATTATTAAGAATTCTTAAATTCATGAATATCATTTCATTTTTGTAAAATTGAACAAAAAACCTAAATACATAAATATAATATAATTAATAAATATAAAGAAACGGTGGAAAATTGTATTTAACAAAGTAAAGCTTAAAAGCAATATTCTTTCGTCAAACGACATTGCTGCTCTAATGAGCAATGTGGTCCATTGATCTTTTGTTTAATGATTGGACGGATTCTTAATAACCAATGGAAAACTTTGTATAGAAATTTTCATAGAAATTTGATTAACCCTAAAATAATGTGTTTGTCTTTCAGGTTGAATATTTACTACAATTATTAAGCGAGTATGTGACGTTGTATTTAACAAAACAATTTCAGTTGTAATTAACTGTAAATCTGTAGCTCTACGCAACCATGTACAATGACTCTTGGATTTTTAAAAAAATTTTTTTTGGGGGGGGGGCAGACCTATTTCAAAATCTTGCTAGGAAAAAAAAATGGAAAAACGCTTCATAGATCCTCTGAATCCTAATCCGTCTGGGAAGGAGTGTTCGCAGTGAATTACAGCCATTATCTCATAATTTGATCGACCCATGGACTTTCTAGATAATTTCTAACGCTACCGAAAAAAGTGGAGAGGTAGTTCTTAGAATGATTATTTTTCTACAAGTAAATATTAGAAAAATTATTTTTATATGTGAAAATTAAAATAAAGTTCAAGGGAGGAAGTGGGAATTGTCATGTCAGTGTTAAATATGAGGTATGCCGTGAATTTTTCTATAGAAATAACAACAGAAGGTAGGTTGGCGAATTCCTGTGGTGGAAAGATTTACGTCCATCTGAGTTGTAGCATTGACAGGAGTTATGAATGAATGCTAGAGGAATCGTACCCTTGAGAATTCGTAGCCTTATAATAGGGTAAAGGGTTCTAGTTTTCCAGGGTATGGCTTTTCCTGATACCTTAGGGATCTCCCTGGGAAATTAAATCTTGTTAATTCAAAATTACCAAAATAGACCTCGTACCCTAAGAACCAACTGACCCCCCCCCCCCCCAGCAAAAAAATTATGGATCGGCATATAAAACTCCATTCCCTTCAGAAAAAAGGCATGACTAGACTTTTCCCTAGGAAGAGAGAGAGAGAGAGAGAGAGAGAGAGAGAGAGAGAGAGAGAGAGAAATGTTTAGATAAATGTCATTGACACGACAAGTCAAACGATTCAAATAAACGGGAAAATATTACGATTTATAAATCGATCATAGCTTACCTTGAAAAGACCTGGTTATCAAATGAAATTAATATCCAGTGTTTCCTAGTAAGTCATGCGATATTTTACACACCTAAGCCTTGTCATACCAGTGTTGATAAATGGAGAAATAGATCAAACTATCAAACTACGTTCTGTGAAAATTGTCAAGAAGTGAATCCTGATAGTTTTGTTAAATACTATATTCTTTAAAACATGTTACGAAAGATAAAAACTGATGTGTCAGTAGGAATAAAACATGCATTCCTTGAACTCTTGAAAAGTCGAAGTAAAGTCTAATTTCAGCTTTAACATTTTACAGTTTTACATGGAGTTTTATTAAAGCAACGTGTGCTTTTCTTTCTGTACATATAGGCAGTACGTCAGTGACAATAAATACATTTAAAATAAGATACACCCGGCCCATCGGACCCATTATGTCACTTTTCAACAAAAATATATTACATATATTTTTGTTATATAAATATGGGATGATCATGATTATCAATGAGGATACTAAATCATTTTTCTATATTTTGATAATTGCCGTGAGCATGACAAATTGGTGAAAGCTGATTGGAATTTTGTATACGTGCATTGCAAAAACATCTCCAATTGTAAAGTTAGTGGGATGTATATTTTAATGAGACATAGTTACCAAATAAGTATCAGTTAATGAATATGCATGATCGTCGTCAAGGTGAAACGAAAAGGATGTGAAACAGTTCCATATCTGATTTATCTACAGTGTATAAACCACATGGGTTATACACACAGCGACATATTGATGCATCGGAAAAAAATTGTAAACTTTCATTTTTCAAGATCTTTTAAAAGCAATTTTAACAATGAAACTAAAAATACCCAAGTTAACCAGTCTAGACATTGAAAATTGTTGAGCTAAAATTGTGTTTCAGACTCTTAAAGTACAACTTCAGAATAAATCGTGACACTGAAGATTACGCAACATATTATTATAAAGATGGATGTCAGTTGTGGGAGAAAGATTTGTTTATAGGATTTCATCGTCTTTTTCGTCTTAAATCTTGAATTTTGAAGATACATGAAAAACAGAAAATTATCAGCAGAGATTAAATTATTTCTAATTTATGCATAAAGATATGATTATATGTACATAGTTTTCATACTAATTATTAAAGACGATGTATATATTTTTTTTTTTTTAAGATTTAAAAGATTTCATACTTTTACAGCAACGTTCCGACACATAAAATTTAAGAAAACTAAGCGAACTTATATGTTACAGGTTCATGCTAAGAAAACTTACAATGCGAAATAATGAAAACCAACTTCAGGTATATAGATTTTGCATTTCTCAGAAAGTAAGCTACATAATCTTCTTCGTGTCATGCATTAAACAAAATTCCTTATGAATTATTAGTCATATAGATATGGAAGACATTTTTGTTACGTATCAGGTGGTTAACAAACACACTCCCCCATCTCCTAATTCTCTTAGACCAACACAAATTCTGCATGCAATGCAAATTAATGTTATGAAAATTTAACGAACAATTTCATGTCCAAAAAATCCCATAAATAAATGTACATGCTTAAAATAATTATTTAGATATGCAGTATACCATTGATCACATGTAGACGAAATACATACAAAGAGTAGTTTATAGCTAAATTCGATGCAGAATAGTTTTCAGTCGGCCACTTGCGAATGAAAGGTGACGCAATACTTAGTTAACAAAATATTTTTTTTCCAAACGTGTTAATATTTCTATGAACTTTTTTAAATTAGATAAAATGATAAAATGTTCTATTTTCAGAAAGTAAGTGCTCTTTTAGGGAAATATTATAAGGCAAAAGATGATCGTCTTTATTTTAAGATTTATTGAATTTAGGTAACATTTAAAGACTATAGATGCTACTAAATGCATTGTGGATCATAACAAATCCATAACAAAACTGTTCAATTGCTGAATCTCAATATGAAACATTAAGATGCTGCAGTAGCGATTGAAAATATGGCGGTTGATGCAATATTGTTCCTCATAAATTTCTATGAACAGATCTGTGCGTTTCGAAAAGGATTTTGGTGCTTTGTTTATAGATGCTCTAATGGTTTGTGTTGGTTCCACAGTCTAAAAGAGGATAAAAAATCGTTCATGATATAATAATTTAAAGCATATACTTTATGCATGTACGTAATTGGTGAATAAATATAGATGTATAGAAATTATATTGAAAATGCAAACATATGAAGAAATATTTTAAAGATTCAATTAGTGATGTAATTTAATAAATTAAAGTCATATTTAATTAAACAGTTTATATAGTCGTTTTCTCATTCTTCACAAAGCTGGAACCTATATATAGATATTTGAGTTAAGTTTGTTTGTAAATAACATTGAATTTATGGTATTAAACAAAAATGTACAATTTATTTCAGGTTCATTTTTGTGGAAAAAGTTGTCTGAATGGAAATAACATTAATTAAAAATAACTGATTAATTCCTATTTATGTTTGACTTTTACTTGATGGTTAATTACTGACAAGTTTATCTCGAGAAAGGAAAACACACATTATCTTTAGAAATGTTTATATATTTTTAATGAAAGTATGTGGAACTGTACAGAAATAGCTCAGATATACTTGAAATAGGAATGATGGTTTTTTATGCCTTGTAAATTATGAAATACATGTATAATGAAAGTTCAATAACATTTTCATTTTGACAATATGTCATTGATATGAAAGGAGAAGAGCGTACAATGCAAGTCGAATCCCCCGCACCTACGATTGTACACCTCATCAGTGGCGGATTCAAGGGGGGGGGGGGGCGCCCCCCGCCCCCCCCCCCCCCCTAAAATTGTCAAAATAAAGTTAAATCATACTCCTTCTGGCAAATAAAATGTACAACTTGCGAGTCTTAATTATCAACTTTTTGGAAACTCATGGGATTTCTTTACATTAGACTAATTTCAACGGTGTAGTATGAAGAAAACCCATGGGTTCAATGGTGTAAAGTACATAGAAAACCCATTTTAGTTACGCTCTCCTTGGGTTCAAATGTGACCAGTCACCCACCTTTATGTAATTGGTTAAACTAGCTTGTGTTTTTAACGACTCTTCCATGTTTATTATGATACAAGCTGGCATCGTTATCTTTTTTCAACTTGACTTCATTTACATCGTCCCATTGAACTAGTTTTTTAAACTGATTAATTTACAGCCATTCGTAAGATAAAAAATAAAAGGAAATGTTTCTTATATTTCTGCAAGGCAGATGGTTTTGATGGGATTTCTGCAGGTCTTAAATCTACAAACCTTTAAAATAATTTTATTACTTTTAAGTATTATCACGAGAAGAAATATCACAAAAGTATAAATATGAAGACTTCAACTTTACCCTACAAATTCTCTAGAATTCAGGAGCTTCCGGGGGCTTCGCACCCCTGGACCCCCATAAAAATAAAAGGAAATGTTTCTTTATATTTCTGCAAGGCAGAGGTTTTTAATGGGATTACTGCAGGTCTTAAATCTACAAACCTTTAAAATTGTAAATAATTGTTTTACTTTTAAGTATACTCGCGAGAAGAAATATCACAAAAGTCTAAATATGAAGACTTCATTTTTACCCTACAAAATCTCTAGAATCCAGGAGCTTCCGGGGGCTTCGCACCCCTGGACCCCAACCAGGGCTTTGCCCTGGACCCACTGGGGGCGTCAAGGCGGCCCCCAGACCCCCTTCCTTAAACTGCGCCCCCTCTAACTTCAAATCCTGGATCCGCCGCTGCTCATATAAAAGAATCTTATATTTGAAGGTGTGCATCAGTACATGTATAATACAGAACTGCATTACCTGTTCATTAACAAACATACATTTATGCATGTATTTTTCTTCTTAGTTTCATTTCAATGTTTAATTTCTTAACATTACAACGTGATTTCAAACAATCGCTGACTGTTGTTTATTTAACATTATTTGGATTGGACAATAACATTATGTATTATTTGTCGTTATCTGTAGGGTTTTATATATTTTCCAAAATAATTTTATTATATAAAAATTTGGGAAAAAATGGTTTAAAAGGAAGCAAAAGCGCAGAATTTAAAAAGAAAACGCCCACTATGATTCGAACACCCTCTAAGCCGAGACGTAGTCTACGGTCCTCCGCTTATCACACTAAGCTACGTTGACATATATCATTCCATGTGAATAACTTTTATAGTATGAAAATTATAAATAAAGTTTAAAGCTTTTGTGAAAACCACGAATTTTGACCCATAATGGATCTAGACTCCACTTTAATAAATCAATAATAAAAAGAATGAAAACTTATCCTTTTAATAAAAGTACATTTAGGATGGAGTCTAGACCCATTCATACCCAAAATTTGCAATATAGCACAATAAATGGTATAAATTTAGGCATAAAACGTCCTGTAGCTTAATTTGGAAACCTTTATCTCTTGTGTTTACAGAATGAATGCATGTTATTGACATGCATCGTGAAAATTATAGTATAAACAATGTATACAAGCCAAAATAGATATTTTAGCAACATTTGAACAAGTTCTTTTTCATTGCTCCAAGTTGGGGATATACAACGCTTTGTACGTCCCTGTCCTTTTACTTTGTTTGTACTATTACATCGCAAAATGAAATCGTCAGTTAAATGTTTGATTTGATTTGATTTTGATGGTTTCATGATTTTGTATTCTTTTTGTTTTGTTTTTGGTTTTGTTTGCTTCTATATTTTGGGGGTTTTTTGTTTTCTGTTTAGCGAATATGGCTTTTTTTTAACCCATTATTACCAGTAATGTAGAAATTAAGACCCAAAAAAATTGTCAATTTAATTATAATTTTTGAAAAGTTATTTCCACGATGTTAAGTTAAAACAGCCTTCTCAAGTTATTGATAACATTATGGAAGGTGTTGATCCATGCGCTTTTATTCACTGACCAGTGCTATTCCATTGGTTGATGGTTAAAGAGCATGTGCAAAACTTCCTATCTGTTATCTCAATTTCTCTATGCAACACCTCCTCCTTTTTTGTTACTGCAATAGGTCTGCAGAAATAAGGAATTGTAAATATAGAGGATAGTGTAGGACTTATGTGCAATCATAGACTTAGGACCGCAAGTAAAAGGGTGCTTAGCTAGGGTAGTTTATCAAAAACTTAGCGTCTGACCAACCACGCCCCTGAATCATGACGTCACAACTAAACACAACTAGCTACTTTTTATTGGTTCGTGAAACGTGATAATATCGCTGAGACTCCCGTTTTGTATTTAAAATTCTTCATTATTGCTTTTTTACAGGAATAGAGCGTAATTTGATTGATCTTAGGGAGTGCAACATCAATCGATCTATAATACTTTTTTCAACTTAAGGACCGCGATGTCATTATCCTCTGCGCACTAATTTTTATTTTATTTCTTTTTTTTTTTACACTTTTTAAATCCAAAAATAATAACTTGCATTTA
>WFKH01006014.1:43661173-43687660 GCA_016163765.1 Magallana hongkongensis
TATCAACTGATAAAAAAATACCGATCATAACGTGTGAAAATTTTGAATAAAAATTCGTACCTGATTTTCGTGCCTAGGCGAGCTCTAAGAAATGGCGCCACTGGCGTAAAACAAATAAATAGGGCACAACTTCAAACTATAGTCTACCTATCCTGAAAATTTCATAATCATATCTCTGATAGTTTCTGAGATCAGCTCTGCACAAAATAGGTCGTAAAAACTACAAAATGGCCGATAAATCGGTACCGGAAGTGACGACAACAAAATTTTTAAAAACATATAAAATTCAGATCATGCCTCATCATCTGTGAAAAAATGGTTGAAATCGGCCGAATAGTTTTCGAGAAATCGCGTGCACAAAATCTGGAAAAAAAAAATAATAATAATAATAAGAAACAGTACGAAAACTATAAGGTCTTCCGTTGGAAACGGAAGACCTTAATAATAAAGAAACAGTACGAAAACAATAAGGTCTTCCGTTGGAAACGGAAGACCTTAATAAGAAACTGTACGAAAACTAAAAGGTCTTCCGTTGGAAACGGAAGACCTTAATAAATGAGAGAACAAATATTAAAATTTGTGGAAATAATATCGAATCACGCAATTTTTAAGAATTTCAAAATACATGAATATCATTTAATTTTTGTAAAATTGAAAAAAACCCTCAATAAATAAATATTATTAATAAATATTTAAAAAAAACCAATGGAGTTTTGTATTTCACAAAATAAAGCTTAAAGGAAATAGTCTTTCGTCAAACGACATTGCTGCTGTAATGAGCAATGTGGCCCATGGACCTTTTGTTAAATGATTGGAATGATTCTTTATAACCAATGTAATTGGAATGATTCTTTATAACCACTGTAAAACTTTGTATAGAAATTTTCATAGAAAATTGATAAACTCTAGAATAATCTATTTGTCTTTAAGGTTGAATTTTTACTACAATTATTAAACGAGTATAAGTGACATTGTAACAAGTAAAACACTTTCTGTTGTAATTAGCTGTAAATCTGTAGCTCTACGCAACCATGTAGCGTGATTCTTGAAAGTTTTTTTTTTTTGGGGGGGGGGGGGGGGGGGGCGTTGGGCAGACCTATTTCAAAATCTTGCTGGAAAAAAAATTGTAAAACGATTCATAGATCATCTAATTCCTAATCTGTTTGGGAATGAGTGTTCGCAGGGAATATAATTACAGCCCAGCATTTTCTAGGTAACGAAAAAAGTGGAGAGGTAGTTTTCAGAATGATTATTTTTCTACAAGTACATAATGGAAAAAATATTTTTATATGTGAAAATTAAAATAAAGTTAAAGGGAGGAAGTGGAAATTGCTACTTGCCCATCTGGCTCTTATCTCTCGACAAATTTTGGTAAATGTTTTGTTCAAATCTGCAGATATCTTGCAATTATTTTTGACGTGACGTTATACATGCAATTATTTGACTAGACTACTATTATATCTGACAGGGGTATAATACGTCACGTCGGTGTTAAATATGAGGAGAACTCGTAGCCTTATAATAGGGTAAAGGGTTCGAGTTTTCCAGGGTACGGCTTATCCTGATACCTTAGGGATACCCCTGGGAAATTGAATCTTGTTAATTGAAAATTACTAAAATAGACCTCGTACCTTGGAACCAACTGCCTCTCCCCCACCCCCCGCCGCAAAAACAAAAAAAATGAATCGGCACATAAAACTTCCTTCCCTTCAAAAAAAGGGCTTGGCTAAACTTTTTCCCAGGAAGATAGAGAAAGAAATGTTTAGATAAATGTCAATGACACGACAAATCAAACGGTTCACATAAACGGGACAATATTACGATTTATATATCGATCATAGCTTAATTTGAAAAGACCTTGGTTATCAAATGAAATTAATTTCCAGTGTTTCCTAGTAAGTCACGCGTATATTTTACACACCTAAGCCTTGTCATCACTATATCAATGTTGATAAATGGAGAAATAGATCAAACTATCAAACTACGTTCTGTGAAGATTGTCAAAGAGTAAATGCTGATAGTTTTGTTAAATACTATATTCTTTAAATTATGTTACGAAAGATAAAAATTGATATCCCCGTAGGAATAAAACATGCATTCCTTGAATTCTTGAAAAGTCGTAGTACATGTAACCTCAAGTTCCAGCATTGCCATCTTACAGTTTTACATGCAGTTTTAATAAAGTGACATGTGTACTTTTCTTTCTGTACATATAGACAGTACGTCAGTGACAATTAATACATTTTTAATTACACGAAATTTATTAGATTGGGAAATTTATCCTAGATTTCTTGTAGATTGTTAGCTCGTTTTCGGTTCGTTTATTGTGATTGTAAGTTTAAAGTCTGGCACCAACTTTTTCTCACAACAGACATTTTTCTTAATTTTACAAATTTATAAAAATTAATATCTGAAAGAGCTGTCTCCCTTTTGGGAGCATGTAAAAAATGAAACGGTATATTAACAAAATGATACATTACAGTATGCACTACCTTCACCCTCCCCCCCCCCACCCCCACCCCCACCTCCCGATCAGGGTTTCGAAGAGTTTCGGGAAAAGGGTTTTTTCATGGGTTTTTATATTGCTTGTCAAATTTCAGATAAGTCTGACCCCCCTCCCCCCTAAAACAATGCTACGGCTATGTACCTCCCTCAATTTATGACCAAGAGCTAGGACCACTGGGGAATGCTGACTGTGATGACAGCATGGAAGACTGCTGAAAGTTTGTGCTCTACCGAAGCCAAAAGCAGATGAGAGAAAACAAGATCCATGAACGCACAATCTTGTTTACGAGAGATTCCTGTTGTATGACGATAGAAAAACAGAACAGTGGTGATGTCCACTGATGCTAATCTACCGAGACTTTGTACATCATCGACTGTCTGTGTTAAATCGGGCCTTCTATTCCAGTGTTCATCTATATAACCCAACTATACACTTCACATGCAAATATAAATGGAAAGGTCTCCACAAACAAGACTTTTAAAAAACTTATAGCTGCCTGTTTTTCCTTTTGAGGAACTCAGTCAACGACATACCTGATGTGCTCTCACCTGAAAGGTGTTGATTGACTTTGAAGCGGCAGCCAGAAATGCTGTGAAAGAAAACTTTTCTAAAGCTACGATTCGAGAATCTATATGGTATTTTACTGCACTACACTTGTATTTAGAGGAAAGTTCAAATCTGCGGTTTAGAAATAAGTATAAAAAAATTATATAATTAAAAATTGAAACGTATTAAATTCATATAGTGAAGTTAAGTGAATAGGCCTCGAACCACTGGCAAACTGTGTAACACCTCTGGATCCGTGCATGAGTTACAATTCATTATACACGTTTGGTTGTCTTTGCTGAAGACAAGATTATTGTGTTTATTATAATTTTTTTTTAAAGTTTGTTTCATTGAATATTGATTAATCATTTATCGATGACCATATATTTCGCTACATAAACAAATGACATTTCAAGCACTGTAAAATGATAAACCGATATTCACTCAAAATGATGTTTTACCCTATTAACATTTGCCACACGTGCTATGCTCATAATTATTGAGCGTGATTAAATTTCTTTCTTGTTTCGTATTTTGTTATCAAATTTCAAGTTTATAAATAACCTCTATGCATTGGTTGAAAATATTTTTGTCAACTTTGGAACTAATCCTTTTAATATCCACAAACTTGTTTCATTGTTTTTGTTTTATCAAATGAAAATTGCCTTTTTCAACACTATTAATTATATAAAAAATTCAACTTAATGGAATTGAAAATCAGTATGTACAAAAAATTAAAATGAAAAGAATAATAAATTATGTTTTCATATCAAAAATATTTACAGAGAAAGGCAGATAACTCCAGTTGTCATGTTGAAATTCCGTCGTTTCGTTGAATTGAAAATTGAGTATCGGAACTTGAAAAATTTGATATTACGAGACACTAAATATTTTGTTACTTATAAGAAATCAGAGAAAACAATTACTTACTCATTCTAACATCAAATCTAACATCAAATAATTAACTGCATTTGAATATACATGTATTTTATATATGCAACCGGGATAGTCCATGGGTCCGTCTGATGTTACTTGTCCAGGACATATTTCTTTTCTTTAGGCCGAAGTTTTTCGCTGTGCATGTATTTGGGTCTTTTCAAGACCAGAGAAACTCTCATTTATCACCTCAAAATAAACCAGGTCTTTTTCTTTTCTTTTTTTTTTTTATAAAACTCGCGTTTTTTTTCCCAGTATGTTTCTCTTCTCTCCGCGGCCGAAAGTTTTTGCCTTTTCAAAGTTTAGACATTTAATAAATTGAAAGATGGGGAATGCATATATGTTTATCAACTTTGTCGCAGGGGTACTCAACTTTTGCAATGACATCTATTTTGTGCTACATTTTGTTGTAGTGTTTACTTGAAATTGAAGTATATATAACTGATGTTATGTGTAATGGAATGATGAACAAGGAATTACACTATATCCTTATATACTCTGTCTCCTCCACCTTTTGCTTTATATTTCTGTTTGAAACGCCCCTGCTATCTCTTCAGGTTTCAATACACAGCACAAACTTAAAAGTCTGCAGGGATTTTGCATTGCAATCGACATGAAAAGTACCCGTATAGTTAGGGGCCAGGTAAAATTTATCACTAACATGGGACCGATACACAACAAAAATTCTTATAAAAATTGATTTGTTTTACATCATGAAAGTGAAGAATATGATGTGAAATCATTATCTTTTTACACTAAGGAGGCTGGATGGTCAACAAATTAACCATCAGATCTACCTAAAATTTTCAGATATGATTTGTTTAGCTATGAATAATTATTTAGTAAAGAAAAATATCCATAAATTTTACCTTTTAAATTTGGGCATTTTTCTATATTTTTATATAGAGCTCTTCTTCTAAAGGGTATCAATACAGTCTAAATATGGCCACGACCATCGAGCCCTCTTAAAGGGTGTCCCTTCAATAGCATAACATTTACATGGATAAAAAGTATTTAAAAGTACTTGTATACTTGTGAGTTGCTGTATTTGAGGGATTGTGTGTGATGCTAAAATTAATGAAATGGTTTTTTAAATGATATCAATTACCTTGAGAGTTAATTTAATTACAAAGATAAGAACACATATAGTTTTTAAAAAGTTATTTATCAAATAGTCCATTTAATTGATTTACCGATGTGCAGCAATAGCCTAACCTGGTATCATTCATAAAATTAAAACAACCTTTTCTTTAACCCAATTTTCTTTTTTAAAAACCGAGCACTTATTTAACTTAATTTCACATCTTGTCTACATTTCAACACGATACTTTTAAAAAGAAGTCTGTGTTACAAATGTTAAAAAAACCTAAAATGTTTGCCTCATTAAAAAAAAAATTGCAGTCCACACATTGATGAAAACCCCATGATAACTGTCCCAAAGTTCTTTAATTACTATAACATATGGGACATTTAACCTAAAAATAACATCTAGTTGGATGAAATGAAAGTTTTCTTTAATAAACATGATAAAAAGACTCATTTTATTAATTGTTATGTATTCATGCACATTTTGTTTTGGTTGAACACAAGCTTAATAACATTTATGAGGACTTTTTCATGCCTAGTGTTTTGATCTCTTCGTCAATGGCGTTGTAAGGATGCCACGAATACAGCTGGATATTTTTTCATGATTTACACTATTTCAAGTACTTATTTATACCTTATATTGACCAGCCTTGTACTTTTGAATCATTTCTATTAGTTTTAGGTTAGGCAAGCTAGCTTTTATTCAGTAAAATGTGTACTTGGGATTTCAATTTTTCCTGGGTAATATTTTTTCTAACAATGCTTAATGTTTTTCAACGAAAACATTTTCATTTGAATGTTTTCATTTAGCATATTTCTTCAATTTTAATGTAAATTTTTTATATGTCATGGTATAAACGAAATTCAAACTCATTACATATATATAGTACTCGTTCATGTACATATCAACATTTTCAGATTGAATTGGTTAAAAAAAAATCCCTTAGAAATTCTTCAGTATTTATGAAAGAAAATTAAATTAATTATAAAATATAAAATCATAATCTTAAACAATACACTAGATTACTACTCCAATGGGTACTAACTGTTAATTTCTCTCATATACAAATTGTATTGTAAGCTGAATATCAATGTGCATTCTGTGCTCTTTTACTGAATCAATCCGTTTGATTTTTTTTCAATTAAAATTTAATTTTATGTCATCAGCATAATATGATTGCTAATGATATATTAATTTATTCTTTTTTTTGTTTCGTCACTTCATCGGTTGCTTGTTTTCTTCAACAAAGTAAAATTTACAATGTTTGAGTTATTGTAAATATATCAGGTACAGGCGTCCTTTATTTCTGATGAAGTACAAATTTTAAATTTTATTTCATTCTTCTCAATTTACATATTCATAGATTCAATATGCTATTATATTTTGACGAGATTGAGAAACAAATTGTGAATATGTGTGTGGGTTGGGTTGGGGGGGGGGGGGTGTAGTATAGAAAGACAGACGCTTGACGTAAAAACTTATCCTCAAATATGTACGCAAGTTTTCACACTATAGTAAAATAAAAATAAAAATTATCTACCGTTAAAAAAAAATTCACGTAAGTAGTCCTTCTAAGGAATTTATCTGGGCATCCTTTTCTTTCAATTTTATTATTTAATTTCATTTTAAATAAAGGATGACTGCACTTAAGGACATTTAAAAATTGCGACAAAGTAAATGTTAAAAATTGGCATATTTCTTTTAATTGTAGGAATTGCCAATGTCTTAACTGCAACTTCATGTAATTACATCAATATAAAGTTCATGTTTACAAAGAACGAAGCCGTTTTCATAGGTAGGGGTCATTACATTTATTAAATCTCCAAAGGATAATAAGGACGCCCACTTTTTCACAGACTTAATACATAGTCAGCGCGTGTTTGTCTGTTGTTCTCCTTTTAATGGTAGTTGTATATTTATATATATAAGCTTATGATAAAAGGAGATCAATAGACAAAACATGCGCTCATGGTTAAACAGACAAAATACTGTTTCTTCTTGTGTTCGCGTTCTCTGTTGTAAACGGTAAATTTTGACTTGTTGAATATTATAATTCACCACTTGATTTCTCACCCCAGTTAACTTTGTGGTATTGTTTGTCCATATTATTTCAATTCATTCCAATCGGGTGATATATACTTCATTTCTTTGAGATATCTTTAAGAGATTATCGGTTCTGTGCGTTACTGATTAAATTTACTTGTTAAATCTTTTCGAACACGTAAATTGTTGATCAAATGTAAATCATTGATGGCTGCTTGTGCTGGCGGATATTATATGTTAATTTTTTTTTCAAAATGGCAACATGCAGCAGCAGGGGAGAGAGAGAGAGAGAGAGAGAGAGAGAGAGAGAGAGAGAGAGAGAGAGAGAGAGAGAGAGAGATGTTCAATTATAGACCGCTATTCTAATCTTAGACTACTCATTACAATATTAGATCAACCTTCATTGCATATTTATAAGTCTTATCATCAATCAAGGGCAGATAAGTCTCAATTCAAGATATTTGCAGAGCAGTGAGGGTAAGTAAACAACGATTTATTTTATTGCAACGCAGTTTAAAACCATTATGACAATAAATTTCGATTGGAAATTGACCAAACTATATAACAAATGACTTGAAGTAAAATTGAGCGAGGAATAAACGTAACAACAGTGACCGAAAAAGGGCCCAAAATACGGCGTTAAGTGCAGTCATCCTTTAATTCTATACATTTACAAATACCGGTATCCTTTTGAGTATAATGCTGATCAAGCAAAGACACAACTGATCCGTTGATCTGTTTAATTCACCTTAAAAATATAACTTTAGGTTTGAGGTTTACACTACTGCAGGCTTTAGGTTGTGTGCTTTGACCGATATTGGATCCAGAAAATTTTTCCAAGGGGGTCCGACGGTTATTTGAGTTTGCCGGGGGGGGGGGGGGGCGGGGGGGATTTTTTGGGAATTTTTAAAATTGTTTTTAAAAGAATTTGGATTTTTAGAGGGGGGGGGGGGGTTGGCCCCCCCTCCCCCCCCCCCCTTCTAGATCCGCGAATGTTGGACTGATTCAATACATGTATATGGAAACTATGGTAGGATTTAATGACCCCTGGGGGGTCAAAAAGAGTACTTACGTCACTACATTCCTTTACCTGCACATGCAAATAGTTCCAAATGAATAATAGAACTTACAAAGGGTAGTCAACGTACAAATTAGATAGTGTTAGACAGTGCACATGTAGAACGGAGAAGGCCAGCAGAATTCATGATCAGTAAAAATTAAGAGATTACTCATCAAGGCGTAATAATAAATGTGTAAAGAGACTAATTGTTCAAACCGAAAGTTGATTTGTAAGGTAGAAGTGAATCTCAGTCATTTTCTCCATTACTGTCAGATTTCTCATAATGGATTTTGCGGCGTTATGGAAATAATATTGAGTATCAGTAGTATTCTACAGTTGGTGTGCCACATATAAGGTAAGTTACCACTAAACATCTTTTCATAGATGAGGGGCAAATTTTATCTTCCATGTGTACGTTGCATGTTATAATTTTTTTCTTTCATTAGATCTAATTATTCTTGGGTTTTTTAATTATTAGGCCTAACACCCCCACCCCATAGAGTCATCTTTTTTTACATGCTTGGGTAGATTCAATTTATGGTAACTTTGTATGAAGAAACATTACCCCGGTCGTCAGAAAGGGGTGCTTACGTCACTACTTTGACCTTTATAAATGGATTTATAACATAATTAATAAGATATATTATTTTATGACATATCATAGTATGTTTGCGCGCACCTTGTTCTATTTAAAAATGACAACGAAGCCATTTTTTTTGCTTGTCAAAATTTCAGATAACTACCCCCCCCCTCCCCTTTTAAAACGATACTACATGCTTGGGTACTTGTATCTTAGGGATGTCATATGCAGGTTATCGATATGCATATACAGAAAAATGGGGAAGGGGGTGGGTTGAGGAAAAACAAGCAAATATATACCTTACCTTCCTTTTATTATGATAATTTATATGAGATAATTTTATAAGAGAAACTTATTTATTCAATGAAATCATTTATTTGGCGATTCTTCCTAATCCTTTCTGCACAGCTACATGTAGCATTGCATAAAAATACATAATCCGTGATAGGAAGTTTTGTAAATTTTTCTGCAATGCTTGATACTTTCATAGCCCGTATGAAACACCAAAGAAAAAATTTTACTATTTAATTTACATCCAACTGAATAATTTAATAAACTATATATAAAAAAGTGGGTACACGTATGTAAAGGCGATCAAAGAAAGCTTTCAAAGACATGATATTTACATCTTTGCTCTATTGCTAAAAAAATGATTGTGATTCATAGCTCAAAAGAAACTGTCATGACTGAAATCTGCGCGATCCACTTCTCACCAGTTTCTTGAATACAATTTTAAAATATGAAATTTCAATTTTTCGCAGAATCACAGTCTTTAATGATGGCATCTAGAGATGAAGCCCAGGATTTGGTTGAATGTGATCTTTGTCAGCAACCAGTTTCTTTTTTCTGCAGACGATGCGGGGTCAATCTCTGTGACCCCTGTGTCCCCATACATCTACGCATGAAATCTAAAAACGGCCACGACATTGTAGATTACACCTGCAAGGATGATGACGACACATGCCACTGTGATTCCCATCCCCAAAACGATTGTTCCGCATACTGCAAAACTTGTGATGCTCCGATATGCATTCTTTGTGTTTCTATCAAACACAAATCGCACGAAATGTCCGAGCTGTCCGATAAAATTGAAGAACTTTTAAAAGTTATTACACGGGAAAATGAACGACTTCAGTCATCCAAACATGATATAGAAAGAGTTCTTGACCATACGTCGAAGCTATTGTCCTCGATATCCTTAATTTACAAACAAAGAAAAGATGAAGTTACAGCACGGGGAGAAGAGTGGCACAAACTGATCGAGATAACTGTGAAGAAACTTAACAAGGAACTTGATGACATGCAAAAGGAACACGAAGATGTACTTCAGAAACAAAAGAAAAAGTTTGAAGAAGTGATTTGGAAAGTGGATGAAATAAACGGAAAAACAATAAAATTACAGAAATCAAAGAACGTCACAGAAATGCAGACTTTTGTACCAGTGATTGGAAAACAAGAAACATTGAGCGAGTTCTCTCAGTATTCATTTCCTACATTCTTTGAACGTAAAATAGATGTAAATTATTTGCAAACTTATTTCGGATACATTGATAAAATGCAGGAAAGGAAAACGTCCATAATAGAAAAGAAATTATTAGAAATTGACTTTTCGGTTAGAACAATATTAGAGGTGCCAACAGTAACTTCTGTTATAGACACTGTATTCCCTGCTAATGAAAATAATAAAAATCGTTTGTATGACATTGCCGTTACCGACGATAACAAAGTGTGGATGGGAGGACAGAGCGACGAACTGAAGTTGTTTGATCTCCAGGGATACCTCCACCACACCGTCAGCATTACTGGCATGAATTCTTGTCTGTACTTATGTATATACAACAAAAAAGTAGTGTATACTGTCCAACCAACTAAAGACGTGAGAATGATATCTGACACCGACACTGTGGTGACGATGTTCACTACCGGAGACTGGAAGCCATTTGGCGTCACAAGCACCGCGCCCGGTGATCTACTGGTCTGTCTCCGTAAAGACGATCAGTCCAAAGTCATCCGATACAGCAGTACCGGTACCGTGCTTCAGGAAATCCAGTACGACTCGCAGTGTCAACCTCTGTACAAAAAGGCGATGTACATCACCGAGAATGTGAACGGGGACATCATTGTAACTGATTATACAAAAAAAGCAGTCATTGCTGTCGATAGATTGGGCATATTCCGGTACTCGTACTCGGGGAAGGACAGCGATTTTTTTGCCTGTTCAGTCGCCGCTAATTGTGTCGGTCACGTCATCGTTACAGATTATCACGGTAACAAGATTCACATGCTGGACAGAGACGGTCGATTCTTGAGGTACATCATTCCTGAAGGAGGAATAAATGCACCACGCGGCGTGTGTATCCTTGGTCACGATGAGATGATGGTGGGAGAGTGTCTGACCGGAATCGCCAAAAGAATCAAATACTTAGAAGAATGAGGATGCATCTGTTTTATTTCTCGCTTTGTACTTATTCCAAAGAGATATTGGATAATTTTGAATGGTTAAACATTTTAAAATGTCAATTAAAAATAATTGACAATGAATAGCCATAATCGGACATCTCAAGTAAAATACACATGTAAAAATAATACATGTATGCGGCAACTAACGATGAAAATTTATCGATACTTCCGTCGTTATAAACATGTATATACCGCACATTGCTTTTATAAATTGAAATGATTATTTGTAGAATATCTTTATCAAGTGTGCCTCTCAAAAAGACATTTCTAAACTTGAATGAAACTTTACCTACATGTACTTAATGAAAAAAAAATCACGCAATCTATTTTTTTCTCTCCGGTAATATAGTAGAAACGCATTTGATGAAATGCTCAAATTAGATCTTAAATGCAACTGATGTTTTGTTCTTCCGTCTGAGTGCTGTTTTCATTTTGGTGCCCCAATCATATACATGTGTATGCATTTATACAATACATATATTTATGAATTTATATAGAAGCAAACAATGTACACAATTAATAAAACAATTTTAAATTTTGTTTTATCTTAATCCCCTGTGTTTAGATAGGGTTGTTGTTCAAGTCCCAAAATGACATTGTAATATTTAAATAAAAGTTTTCTTTAAAGGATATTAAAGGTTTTAATTCGTGAAATTGTTATAAAAGAAAAGTTGAAATTTATTTATGTGATAACCGCTTTGAGTTAGAGATGGTCACTTCAAACTTTGGGGGGATGGTGGTGAGAATTGAATTTAAAAATTGAGGCTTAAAGTTGTAAAATTAAAACTATACAGCATACAGCATTCTCCATTTAATTGTACCATCCCTCCCCAAAGGGTCACAATGGAAATAGTTAGTAGAACAAATTCTAATGAAAATTTAATAATAATTTACTTCGGAATAGAACCTATGTTGAAAAAGTTAAAGAAGTTATTCAGTCAGTTAAAGATCAATATAAAAACTCCATAGATGAGTCTGCATTTTTGGAAATTCCTCTCATGGAAATAAGGGGCTTGACTATTTCGTATTCATCTTATAGGAAGAAGAACACTGACAAGATAAAAAAGCAACTGATATCAAAATAGTAATGAAGTTGATCTTCCATTGTTAGAGGAAAAACAAGCAGCTCTAGAAAATTTAAGAAAAGAAAAATTACGAGGACACTTTATACGCTCTCGTGCAAAATGGGTAGATGAAGCAGAAAAACCTACTAAATATTTCTGCCATTTAGAGTCTAGAAATTTTCTTAATAAAATTATTTAAAAAGTTGTAGTATCAGAAGAGAAGAATTTATAAACCAGTTAGAAATTATGGACGAGGTTAAATCTTTTTATGAGAAGCTTTTTTAAAAATGCAGACTATGAGCTTTCTGATATAGATTTAGAATGAACTATCCAGCCTCATAATATTCCAAAATTAGATAAGTCAACATCTAAAATTTTAGATAAAAACTTCAGTGAAAGTGAAATATTAAGTGTTTTAAAAGGCATAACAAAAATAACAAGTCGCCTGGAAGTGATGGTTTCACAGCTGAATTTTATAAGTTCTTTTGGGCTGATCTTAAAAACTATATAACAAAAGCAATTAACCAAATATTTTTACGTGGAGAATTGCCAGTGTCTCAGAGGTTAGGAGTTATATCATGCCTACCTAAAGGTGACAAACCTAGGCATTTTTTAAAAAACTGGCGACCAATTACACTATTGAATATTTTTTACAAGTTAATATCTGGATGTGTCAGTCCTAGGATAAAATCTACTCTGGATTTACTTATTTCTAATACTCAGACTGGTTTTATTCAGGGTAGATACATTGGTGAAAATACACGATTTATTCATGATCTTATGTCCTATACAGAAGTCAACAATATCCCTGGATTGCTCATGCTTATTGACTTTGAAAAAGCCTTCGATTCAATTTCATGGTCATTCATTTATAAGGTGTTACTTTTTTGGATTTGGAAATCATTTCATCAAATGGGTAAAAATTCTCAATACAAAGTTTAAAGCGGCTGTTCTGCAAAGCGGCTTTCTGTCACAACAGTTTGAAATACAGCGAGGATGTCGTCAGGGTGATCCTGTAGCCCCGTATCTTTTTATTCTTTGCGCTGAAATATTGGCTATACTAATTGAACAAAATAAAGATATTAGAGGTATTTTTGTGAATGATAGAGAACATAAAATATCCCAGTATGCAGATGATACATCCCTCATCCTTGATGGTTCTGCTTCATCTTTATTTAATGCTCTTGAAACTTTAGAATTATTTTCAAAAATATCGGGGTTGAAAGTTAATAGCTCAAAAAAAAAAATTATATGGTTTGGTTCCAAAAAAATTTCATCTGAAGTCTTTCATCACTCTAGATGGAAATTAGATTGGGGAGCCATTGAATTTGTATTATTAGGTATTCATTTTTCTGTTGACATGGAACAAATTTCAGAATTAAATTATAATATTCAAATTCCGAAAATCACTGCACTCATCCAACAATGGGAAAGGCGAATTCTTACTCCCATAGGAAAACTTACTGTACTTAAATGTCTTATTATTCCCAAAATAAACCATTTACTTATTTCATTACCAAATCCAAGAAAAGAAACAATTAATTTTTTGAACAATGTTTGTTTTAGATTTATTTGGAAATCAAAGTGTGATAAAATTAAACGCTCAGTGGTGACACAAAACCTCTTTACAGGAGGTCTGAATATGGTGAACTTGAATAATTTTATAATTTCTTTGAAGTGTTCTTGGATACAAAGACTAGTGCATGGGCACAGGCACCTGACGTTATATATTTTCCTCATAATAAAAATAAATACCCTGTATCTAATAATACACAAGGTACCCATCGCCGCCATCTTGGATTTATTTCAAACTGTCACATCAGCTGGAAGTTTTGCTTGAAACTCGTCGGTAAAATTATTTTGCGATCCTCTCCGTCTCCCGATCGGTCATTCAACATCTAAGCTTACAACCAATTCAACCAAAACGGTGCATTATTCCTGTCATTAATAAAAATCACCCCTCAATCTGCATCTATTGCCCTTTGGTTTTGGCTTATTGGTTGTAAGCTTAGATGTTAACATCTGGTCCAGTTTGGTTTAATTCTAAAAATAAGGTGGATAAAAAGCCTGTGTTTTATAAAGAATGGTACAAAAGAGGTGTAAAAATTGTGAAAGACTTTATATATAGAAATGGATCATTTCTATCAAAATCTGATTTTGAAAAGAAATTTAATTTTAAAATATGTTTTATGCAATACAACAGTATGATTAGTGCTGTAGCAAAGTTTGTAAAAGGTTCAAAGTTCTGTAAGGAAACCTACAGCAATATCACTGGTCATTTTATTCCTTATCATTGTGTTGAAATTCTTTTATACAAGAAATGTACCAAGCATATTTACAAACTTATTAAAACTAATATAGAAAGTATTGTACCAACATCAATTAGAAGATGGAATTCCATTATTGTACAAAGAGGATATTCTGAATTAATTTTACAAGATGTGTTTAAAGTATGTTTCAAGGTCACTACAGACTCCTCTATACAGTGGTTACAATATAAAACATTACATAGACTTCTTCCAGTTAAAGCTTATTTGAAAAAGCTAAAATTAGTTGATAATGACACTTGTTCTTTCTGCAAGAGTGAAGTTGAAACCATTGAACATATTTTCACATCTTGTCCTACTGTTCTTACTACCTGTAATAGCTTGAGTTTGCATATTTACAATACTGTCTCAAAGAGAGTTGGTTTTAATATAATCAATATATTATTCGGAGAGGCTCCTCTCTTAAAGTCAAATTTAGTCATTAACTTTCTAATTTTATTTACCAAACAGTATATCTTTTAATGTCTTTGTAATAAAAAAAAATCCCAAACATTGCTGGGCTGATGTGCCATTTACATTTTAGATATGAAATTGAAAGATGTCTAGCAATTAGAAATTCTTCTTTTTACAAACATATTACAATATGGTCTGAATGGAAAGTTCTTTTTTGTAATATATAATATATACAAGAGCAGAAGTCATATAGATTTTTTTTTCTGAATGTATCAACTTCATAGTATAATTACTTATGATCTGCTCTGTGTTTGTGTATGTATGAATGTGAAAAATGAAATTACAAAAAATTGCAAATAAAAAAAAAATTCTAATGAAAGAAAATGAAGGCCATATTTTATGAGATTCAAATATGAGATTTATGAGATTCAAAGCAATCAAGTGAAGCTGTTCTATATAAAAAAAAAACACAACTTTTAAGTTAATAAATTTATACTTTGATCTAAGGTAAATGCCACTATGGGGGAGGGGGGTGTGCCTAATTTTATTAAAAAAAACAAAACCATTTACTACTATACATATAAAATAATCTACAAAGATAATTTAAAAATTAAGAAAACGGATACCACAATTTGTGGAAATTATATCAAAGCAAGCAATTTTTAAGAATTTTAAAATTCTGGATATCATTTAATGTATGTAAAATTGAACAAAAAACTAAATACATTTAAATATAATATTATAATTTAATATAAAGAAACGGGAAAAGAATTGTATTGTATTTAACAAAGTAAAGCTTAAAACGCCATATACTTCTGTCAAACGACACGCTGCTCTTATTACCGATGTAGCCTATGGACCTTTTGTTAAAGATAAGACTTATTCTTTATAACCAATGTAAAACTTCGAATAGAAATTTTCTTAAAAAATTGATAATGTAACCCCCAAAATAATGTGTTTGTTTTTTCATATTGATTTTTTATTACATTTGTTAAGCGAGTACATGTGGCGTTATATTTAACAAAACAATTTCTGTTTTAATTAGCTGAAATTCTGTAGCTATACGCAACCATGTAGCGTGATTCTTGATTTTTTTTTTAGGGGGGGGGGGCAGACCTATTTCAAAATTTTGCTACGAAAAAAAGGGAAAACCGCGTCATAGATCCGCTAAATCCTAATCCGTTTGGGAGGTAGTGTTCGCAATGAATTACAGCCTTGAATCTCATGATTTGATCGACACCAGAACTTTTTAGATAATTTCTAACGCTACCGAAAAAAGTGAAGAGGTAGTTCCTAAAATAATTATTTTTCTACAAGTAAATAATAGAAAAATATTTTTATATGTGAATATTAAAATAAAGTCGAAGGGAAGAAGTGGGAATTGCTACTTGCCCGTCTGACTCTTATCTTGGGGCAAATTTTGGTTAACATTCTGTTCAAATCTGCAGATATCTTGCAATTATTTTGACGTTACGTTAAACATGCAATTATTTGACTAGACTACTAATATATCTGACAGGGAAAAAGTACGTCATGTCAGTGTTAAATATGAGGTATACCGTTATTTTTTTCTATAGACATAACAACAGAAGATTGATAGGTTGGCGAATTCCTGTGGTGGACAGATTTACATTCATCTGAGTTGTAGCATTGACACCCATGGATCTAAAGGAGTTACGGATGAATGCTAGAGGAATCGTACCCTGAGAACTCGTAGCCTTATAATAGGGTAAAGGGTTCGAGTTTTCAAGGGTACGGCTTATCCTGATACCTTAGGGATTCCCCTGGGAAATTAAATCTTGTTAATTAAAAATTACCAAAATAGACCTCGTACCCTTGGAACCAACTGCCCCCCCCCCCCCCCCGCAAAAAAATTATGAATCGGCCCATAAAACTCCCTTCCCTTCAGAAAAAAGGCATGGCTGGACTTTTCCCCGGGAAGAGAGAGAAAGAAATGTTTAGATAAATATGTCATTGACACGAGAAGTCAAACGATTCACATAAACGAGAAATATTATGATTTATATATCAATCATAGCTTAATTTGTAAAGACCTGGTTATCAAATGAAATTAATCTCCAGTGTTTCCTAGTAAGTCACGCGATATTTTACAAACCTAAGCCTTGTCATCGCTATACTAGTATTGATAAATGGAGAAATAGATCAAACTATCAAACTACGTTCTGTGAAAATTGTCAAAAAGTTAATGCTGATAGTTTTGTTAAATACTATATTCTTTAAATCATGTTACGAAAGATAAAAATTGATATCCCGGTATGAATAAAACATGCATTCCTTGAACTCTTGAAAAGTCGTAGTAACCTCTAATTCCAGCATTACCATCTTACAGTTTTACATGCAGTTTTTATAAAGTGACATGTGTACTTTTCTTTTTGTACATATAAACAGTAGGTACACCCGGCCCATCGGACCCATTATGACACTTTTGAACAAAAATATATTGCATATATTTTTGTTCAAAAGAACAATATTACATATCATGCAGCATGCACAGTGCGATATATCAGTCCAGTTGCGATTCGTGTATATATTTAACATAAAGAAAAATGAAATGCGATAACGAACTAAACATATCTGAGCATCTAAGTGAGTGTGCTTAAATATTGTTATACCTAATAACAAATTGATAATAATAAATTAATACAATAGTATTAGTATGGCGCAGTCTATATGACATCTTATCGTAATCAATAATTGCGATAATAAATACGACGACGATGGTGATGATTATGATAACGACGACGATGATGATGACGACGACGATGATGATGAAGACAATGATGGGGATGATTATGATTATCAATGAGGATACTAAATCATTTTTCTATATTTTCATAATTGCCGTGAGCATGACAAATTGGTGAAAGCTGATTGGAATTTTGTATACGTGCATTGCAAAACATCTCCAATTGTAAAGTTAGTGGGATATATATTTTTTAATGAGACATAGTTACTAAATAAGTATCAGTTAATAAATATGCATGATTGTTGTCAAGGTGAAACAAAAAGTGTGTAAAACAGTTCCATATCTGATTTATCTAGTGTATAAGTATCACTTAGTATCACTGACTTCTTCGACACAAGAATATAGAGCGTCCAGGCTACTTATAAGATAGCGTCTCATTTGAAGTTGAAATTGCTCTTTCCATCTGACTAGAAATACTATGCGCAGTTGACGTTCTCGAATCATTTGTATTCATTACAGGACAATTATCACTAAATGTGCACTGGATAGAAAAATCGACTGGTGAGTGGTCTGAGAATTCCGTCAAGTCGTTGACTTTGAAGTGTAATATAAGAGACAGTGAATTTGTAAGAACAAGATCGACGACGGATCGACCATTTGGACCACAGTAAGTATAACTTTCGGTTGGATCGGACTTGTGACGACCATTGACAATACGCAAATGCGATGATTTGCATAAATTTATAAGTTTTCTACCAAATGTATTTATTTTTCTGTCCATAGTTAATCTTGGTCCTGGCTCGGTATCGGGTATGTAGCTCATAACTTCTGAGATATGGTTATTTCGGAGAAAAGAACATCGCTGTCAATGTAATCGAGTAACGCACCGGTTCTTGCGTTGAAGTCGCCTGTGACGAGGATGTTTCCAAGTTCAGTATATTTTGTAATGCTGTCGTTGAGCGTCGTAAATAGGTCACAGTCGTAAATGTCATGAAATTTGGAGTCGGCTGGTGGTATATATATGGATATGGATCCAAACAATAGTGTCATATAATATTTCTTTTATTTTAACATTCTTGGATAGTGTATTTTTAATCAAAATTACTATTCCTTCTCCTTGTGTGCGGTTATTTATTCTTTTTTTCCTATGATAAGCATGAACGTTATAACCATCAAGGGAGATATTCGAATGTTCAGAAATCCAGCACTCAAGAAGAATACAAATATCATACTCCAGTAAATACGACTGAAATTTCTTATTGCCTGACGTCATGACGTCAGGCATATCTAAGGTTTAAAAGTTACAACATCCGAAACAGTGCAGTCAACAATGGAAGCTAGCAATATCATTTTTCATTGAAAAAAGATTTATCAATGCATATTAATAATGTGACGACCTTCAAATTCGCAATTAACGAAAACGTTGTAATGGATGTAACAATTTAACAATAGTGAGCAAGTGTTTAAAGCAAAAAAGAGGTTCACTGTGCACGTGTGTAATTCGGGCTGACTATATTAAGGTATCACACCGGTAATCGACCAATCAAAATGAACTTAGTCAATTGTAGTTCCATATATACTTCAGAATTATTTTTTTCCTTGAGTGCATTTTTACATTTTCCTTTACTCAGTTTTAAAAATTTTTGTACCACTGAGAAGGATATTTCATGTATTTTGTTAGATGATGATCTTTTTTCACAGGGACTACTTCTTTCAGGGCACATGCAGCAGCTTCCTTGGGAGTGTGCAGTCTGTTTACATACAAACAGAAAACACGTGGTTTTGAGGGTAGACCTGTTTGAAGCTAGATATTTTGAGAAAATGCCGTATCGTGTGCCCTTTTTATGGTGTTAGCTGATGAGATAGGTAACAAATAACATTTCCTCCGAATATTTTGTCATGAGAAATACAAACTGATTTTTAAGAATTTTTTTCCCTCTATAGTGTTATATAGTGAAAACAATTACCGGTGTGATACCTTAAGTTAGGAATTGGAAATCTGGGAAGAAATTAGACAGTTCGTGTTAGAAATATTCGAAGACGTTATGAAACCGGTCAGTTTCTAGGTCAAACTGCGCATCAATGTATTGGAAGACTGTCATTGGGAATCGTCTGCAGCCACAGTCCGGAGTCCGCGTATATCTTCCCAACTCTCTTAGTGAGATTGAAAAGTAAATATATTGGAAGTAGTTTGCCACCAAACCATAAAAATCAGAGAGCTATGTCAACAAAATTCCAACTATAAGTATTAAGTTGGTGTACAGTCATTCATTGCATGTACACCGCTACACGCTTATCTCGTCACCTAGATGTACAGCCATAAACATAAGGCTGCAAACTAAATGTGCACCCGCATAATATTATATTGTTCTGAAAACTATTTACCTAGTACTTTAAAAGATTGTGTATTCACTTTTGCCGTAAAAGTAAAATTCCGCTGGCTGACTTTCTTAGCTTTTTAAAAAGCTAACCTTGTTGCTTAAAAATAGATAGCGCTGTTTGAACGGTTGAAGGGGAGGGGGTGTCATCACAACAAGTTATTACCTAACGAGGCAATTAAAGGCCGGCACATTAAACATTTGTATTGGATGTAAAAAGCAGCATTGAGCAAGTTCACTGTACACGTGTGCAATCCAATAGAAAGGCCCCTACATTTGAACGGTTAAGGGGGGGGGGGGAGGATCGCAATTTTTTACAAGTTGTACCTAATGATTATAATATTACACGGTAGAATGTAAACTATAATTGTGTTCGGTTATCATTTCTTAACAAAATTGCCAGTTTGTATTAAAGTATTTACTAAGTATTATTACGTTAGCTTAATATTCATTTGAGAAACGAAGCGGGCATGGTCGTTTACTGTGCTTTGAGGGATTTCATTCATTGTAAAAGGGCTGTAACTTCCGTGTTTTACTCAATGTAAATAATTAGTGCATAGTTATCGATTGATTCTTGCTAAACTAAAGTAAAATTAATATATAACAAGTAAAAGTTGTTACTAAAAAATGCAAAAAAAAAAAAGAGTTTTATTGACTCCACAGATACGGGTATTATGGAATGCACCCAACTCGGTGGGCAATTCCAATCTGCATAAAACGAGGCACAGGATTAATTCTACTCCGCGCCATATTGTCAAAATCTTAGGAGCAGTCCATAATTTTACGCGCCACTACAGTGGAATAATCCATGATGGGAAGCTAAGCATTATTCTAACAATTGTGTTGTGTTCGTAATTAAGTTTTAATTGCTATCTTTTTATTTTGTTGGCGGCAAATAAAGTTTAAGAGAAAATTACATGTACGCAAAATATTTTAGGTTCAAAATAAATAATATGTAAAATTCATTTAAAGTAAAAACCCCCCTTAGTAAAGATAATTTGAAACAGTCCAACTTTAGAGACGCGCATTTGGAAGACTGCGAGAAGAACGAACTACAAATCAAAGACAGATTAAAATTCATAGAACCAAGTTCTTGCAATGAAATAAATATGTTTAGTCAGGCAAGCTTTTTGGAAAGCTATTACTTGTTGCTAAGTTTATTTTCTAAACCACCATTTACATTCCAGGTACGGCATTTAATAACACCCCACAGCGACCCCTATTGGTTTTCATCGGGAGATTCATCGCATGGAGTTACTTGTTTGCCATTTACATATAGTTTGTCTTTCACGAAACGTGCTTTCTGGTTGTTTTCTTTGGCTCTCCTGTATTGCGGGAGAATTAGCTTTCGACGTTCGCGGTACTCTCTCGGTAGCTGCTCGCTTATACTGTAGTCGGTATCTTTGAGATAGTGGCGTGACTTGCGGACTATTTCTCTGTCATGAAAGCTTTTGAATTTAACGAGCATTGGGCGCCTATTTCCTTCTTTTGCTATTCCAACACGGTAGACGCTTTCTAACTGAATTTGTTCTGGTTCTCGAATACGCAAGTTGTCTTTGCAGAAATTTTGGATTACTTTTAGGCAATTTTCGGATTCGGTTTCCTATGTTATAAAACAACAAATTATCTCTCATTGCGTTGCACTTAATATTTAGGAGCTCATCTTGAATTTTGACGTTGTCGCGTTGGAGTTTACTGTTTTCGGTTTTTAGTTGTTCAAAGTCTTTTTGAAGCTTAGCGATGATCTCTGTCTGGCTTTTAGTGCTGTTTTTAAATTTGGACAATGATTTTTCGAAAGCTTTTTGACTAGAAGAACAATCTTCGACCGTTTTTGTTTTATTTTCTAGCTGGTTGACCCTGCTTGTAAGGTCTGAAACGGATTGGTTGACGTGCTTTAATGCATTTCTAGTATCGAAAACCGCGTGTTCAATTTGATCAAGTTTCTGCATTCTGATCTTAATGTCGCTGACCTGTCTGACTAGTAGCTGTGCCCAGGGTGGCGCGGTGCTAACTATCCGTTGATCTATAGGAGGGGATGGAGGGAATGCACATATTGGAAAACCGGGTGGAGAAGGCGGGAATGTAGGGTAGTGTGGCATACCTTCACGTTGTTGAATATGAATTGATGCAGAGGGGTAATAAGGTATACCCGCTTTCCCATGCTGACCGGAAGCTTGTGTTTTGACCGACCCATTTTGTATTATGTCACTGTTGCTATTGTTGTTGACAGTATTAGCATCTGCGCTATTATCAGGGGTCCCTACATTATGCGTTAAAGGGCTTTTTTGATCGTTGATTCTTTTAGGGGACGTTTCAAAATCAGTACCAACAGAGCTCATATCTGATCTTCTACGCTTATTTTCTTGCTTGGTGATCGATTCGTTTTCCATTCAATAGTTTGTACACAAAACACAATACTCTATTTAGCACACACAATGTCAATATATGTAACGTTCTGGTTCGTGAACTCGAACACTCTCTGATACCTAATAGGGCGGTGCAGTGAACCATGAAAAACAACCAGTACAGTCGGAATTTCTATATTCAAGTCTATACGACAAACAGTTACTACTTTTGGCACATAAATATTGTCAATGAAAACCAAAGTTCTTAGCTGAGACCTCACTTAACTCACAAGCGCATGGACTTCCTTTCAATTCCTCTTCGGAACATCGGAACACCTGACCGTACTGGCCGCCATTTTTCACTACTCACTCTATATTGGTCCATCGAAAAAAATGTAAATTTTCAAGAGTTTAAAGTTTTAAAATGAGACTTAACATGCCCAAGCTAACCATTCTAGACAATAAAAGAGGATTAATGAAATTGAAAACTGTGTCTCAACCCCTTGAAGAACAACTTCAGATTAAATCATGACACTGGAGATTACGCGACATATTATTATAAAGCTGGATGTCATTTGTGAGAGAAAGATTAAGATTTGTTTAGGATTTCATTGTCTTTCTCGTCTTAAATCTTGCATTTTGAAGACACATGGAAAATAGATAAATTATCAGCAGATATTAAATTATTTCTAATTCATGTATAAAGATGTGATTATATGTACATAGTTTTCATATTAATTATTAAAGATGATTTATCAAAAGGTTTTTTTTTATATTTTAAGATTTAAAAGATTTCATACTTTTACAGCAAAGTTCTGACACAAAATATTTAATTAAGAAAACTAAGCGAACTTATATGTTACAGGTTTATGCTAAGAATAATTACAATCCGTAATAATGAAAACCAACCTCAGGTATATAGATTTTGCATTTCTCAGAAAGCAAGCTACATAATCTTCTCCATGTCATGCGATAAACAAAATTCCTTATGTATTAGTACAGGTAGTCATATAGATGTGGAAGACTTTTTTTGGCTACGTATGAGATGGTTAGCAATCACACTTCCCCATCTCCTTATTCTCTTTGACCAACACAAATTCTGCAAATTAATGTTATGAAAATTTTCCGAACAATTTCGTGTCAAAAAAACATAAACAAATGTACATGCCTAAAATAATCACTTAAATATGCAGTATACCATTGATCACATATAGGCGAAATACACAAAATGAGTATCGTTGCAGAATAGTTTTTATTCGGTCACTCGCGAATGAAAGGTGACACAATACTTAGTTAACAAAATGTTTTTTTCCAAACGCGTTAATATTTCTATGAACTTTCTTAAATTAAATAAAATTGATAAAATATTCTATTTTCATAAAGTAAGTGCTCTTTTAGAGAAAATATTATAAGGCAAAAGATGATCGTCTTTATTTTAAGACTATTGAATCTAGGTAACATTTAAAGACTATAGCTACTACTAAATGCATTGTGGATCATAACAAAACCACAACAAAATCTGTTTAATTGCTGAATCTCAATATGAAATATTAAGATGCTGCAGTAGCGATTGAAAATATGGCGGTTGATGCAATATTGTTCCTCATAAATTTCTATGAAATGATCTGTGCGTTTCGAAAAAGATTTTGGTGCTTTGTTTATAGATGCTCTAATGGATTGTGTTGGTTCCACAGTCTAAAAGAGGAGAAACAATCGTTCATGATATAATACTTTAAAGCATATACTCTATGCATGTTCGTAATTGGTGAATTAATATAGATGTATAGAAATTATATTGAAAATGCAAAGATATGAAGAAATATTTCAAAGATTCAATTACTAGTAGTGATGTAATTTAATAAATTAAAGTCATATTTAATTAAACAGTTTATATTGTCGTTTTCTCATTCTTCACAAAGCTGGAACCTATATATAGATAATTGAGTTAAGTTTGTAAATAACATTGAATTTATGGTATTAAACAAAAATGTACAATTTATTTCAGGTTCATTTTTGTGGATAAAGTTGTCTGAATGGAAATAACATTAATTAAAAATAACTTATTAATTCCTATTTATATTTGACTTTTACTTGGTGGTTAATTACTGACAAGTTGATATCGAGAAAGGTACAAAAAACCACATTATTTTTAGAAATGTTTATATATTTTTAATGAAAGCATGTGGAATTGTACAGAAATAGCTCAGATATATTTGAAATAGGAATGATGGTTTTTTATGCCTTGTAAATTATGGAAATATAATGAAAGTTCAATAACATTTTCATTTTGACAATATGTCATTGATATGAAAGTAGAAGAGCGTACAATGCATGTCGAATCCCCCGCACCTACGATATTTAAACGACTTATGTACACCTCATATAAAAGAATCTTATATTTGAAGGTGTGCATCAGTACATGTATAATACAGAACTGCATTACCTGTTCATTAACAAACATACATTTATGCATGTATTTTTCTTCTTAGTTTCATTTCTTTGTTTACTTTCTTAACATTACAACGCGATCTCAAACAATCGCTGAATGTTGTTTATTTAACATTATTTTGATTGGACATAACATTATGTATTATTTGTCATTATCTGAAGGGTTTTATATATTTTCCAAAATAATTTAAAAATGGTTTACCTAAAAGGAAGCAAAAGCGCAGAATTTAAAAAAAAACCCGCCCACTATGATTCGAATGATTATGAGAGACGTAGTCTACGATCCTCCGCTTATCACACTGAGCTACGATGACACATATCATTCAATGTGAATAACTTTTATAGTATGACAATTATAAATAAAGTTTAAAGCTTTTGTGAAAACCACGAATTTTGACCCATAATGGGTCTAGACTCCACTTTAATAAATCAATAATAAAAAAGAATGAAAACTTATCATTTTAATAAAAGTACATTAGGATGGAGTCTAGACCCATTCATACCAAAAATTTGCAATATAGCACAATAAATGGTATAAATTTAGGCATAAAACGTCCTGTAGCTTAATTTGGAAACCTTTATCTCTTGTGTTTACAGAATGAATGCATGTTATTGACATGCATCGTGAAAATTATAGTATAAACAATGTATACAAGCCAAAATAGATATTTTAGCAACATTTGAACAAGTTCTTTTTCATTGCTCCAAGTTGGGGATATACAACGCTTTGTACGTCCCTGTCCTTTTACTTTGTTTGTACTATTACATCGCAAAATGAAATCGTCAGTTAAATGTTTGATTTGATTTGATTTTGATGGTTTCATGATTTTCTATTATTTTTGTTTTGTTTTTGGTTTTGTTTGCTTCTATATTTTTGGGGTTTTTTTGTTTTCTGTTTAGCGAATATGGCTTTTTTAAAACCCATTATTACCAGTAATGTAGAAATTAAGACCAAAAAAAATTGTCAATTTAATTATAATTTTTGAAAAGTTATTTCCACGATGTTAAGTTAAAACAGCCTTCTCAAGTTATTGATAACATTATGGAAGGCGTTGATCCGTGCGCTTTCATTCACTGACCAGTGCTATTCTATTGGTTGATGGTTAAAGAGCATGTGCTAAACTTCCTATCTGTTAGCTCAATATTTCTCTATGCAACACCTACTCCTGTTTTTGTTAATGCAATAGGTCTGCGGAAATAGGGAATTGGAAATATAGAAGATAGTGTAGGACTTAAGTGCAATCATAGACTTAAGACCGCAAGTAAAAGGGTGCTTAGCTAGGGTAGTTTATCAAAAACTTAGCGTCTGACCAACCACGCCCCTGAATCATGACGTCACAACTAAACACAACTAGCTACTTTTTATTGGTTCGTGAAACGTGATAATATCGCTGAGGCTCCCTTTTTGTATTTAAAATTCTTCATTATTGCTTTTTTACAGGAATATAGCGTAATTTGATTGATCTTAGGGAGTGCAACATCAATCGATCTATAATACTTTTTTCAACCTAAGGACCGCGATGTCATTATCCTCTGCGCACTAATTTTTATTTTATTTCTTTTTTTTTTTTACACTTTTTAAATCCAAAAATAATAACTTGCATTTA
>WFKH01006014.1:43687760-43729218 GCA_016163765.1 Magallana hongkongensis
TTTTTTTTTTTACACTTTTTAAATCCAAAAATAATAACTTGCATTTAGAAAGAACATCAGTTCAACTTTGTTCTTTTATTGCCTGCGGTCTTAACTTTCATCTCTACAGAATATATATGAATATACAGAAAGTCTCACTTTGGGGTTATTAATAGAGAATTACATAATTATGCAATAATACTTTCCCCTATTTCACATGCATTATTCTATTCATTTTAAAGTTACATGATTACCTGAATGTAAGCACTTTTAACATTCTTATAAAGATTGCCTTATCCAATAATATTATGTGCTTTTAAAGTAAGATATCAAATAATGGACATATTTATATAAGTTTATCAAAATTCAATTCAATTTCTTTATTGCATAAGAGGTATGTTTTATAGCAGTATTACAGGGTTAAAATAATAGAACAAAACAGACAAAAAAAGAAAAGTCAGTCCTTATAAACCTATACCATATACATAAATATGAACCCAAACCCACATGTTAACAACATTTTTAGATTGCATGGAGAATGACAAATAGATTAATGAAAAATAATTATGTAATGATATTAAATATAAATAATGAAAAATAATCAAAACAGCAATTGATACAACATTAAATGTTCAAACTATTCTGAGCGCAAGAGCTTTATAAATGATTTTTCCTAAATTACACAATTCTTTGACATTGTTTACACTTAATAACTGTAATAATTTGTAAATAGATGGTTTATATCAACAATACTTTTTCAATAACTTTGATCGTAATGTAATATACATTGGCATACAAGTAAAAAATGATATTCATCTTCAATTTCAATTTCAGTAGTGCATGTTTGTCTCAAGCTTGGTATATTTATATGTCTACCCGTTTCAATAAACAGATTATGCGAGGACATCTTCATTATGGAAGTACATTTTTTGTACCACTTTGGAATTGATTTTTCTTAATAATACTGTAAGCAAAAATTATCAACTAAATGCTTGTAAATATAACATTTGTATTTTGCTTTACAAGGTTCGTATTTCTAAATAATACTGTAAGCAAAAATTATCAACTAAATGCTTGTAAATATAACATTTGTATTTTGCTTTACAAGGTTCGTATGAAGTGGGCATTATGTTTTTGCTGTATGACTGGCAGACAAATACGACTGTTTCAATTACTTTGATCGTTCCCCATGTAACTAAGTCACAAATAATGTAATTGTTCCTTAACAAATTTTTGTCCAGCTTTGACAATTTTGCTTATCATTTTCACAAATACAATATGACTTATCATAAGCAGCTCTTAATATACTATTTTCAGACTGCAATAATTTTAACCAGAATTTAAACATTGGATAAATACGAATAAGATTAAAAGGTAGACCCATTGCCTCAAGTATAACATAATATTCCAAATATTTTCTATTTGTGTAAAGTTGTATATAAATTTTTTTATTTAAAAAATGTGGTTTTTTAAGTTCTCGTGTCTTCAATATTGACAGTTCAAATCAAGGTAAGAGAATTAAAACAATAAATAATTTATCTATTCATTAGCATTTTCCACGGAGGCTGGATAACAATATCGTGATCATGCATGTACACAAAACTTTGACACAATGATTGATCATTCATTAACATGGGACTTCTTGATTGACTCTGTTAATGCCTGCCCATGTTACACAAACTGAAGTCATATAAAACAATATAAATCTTCCGAAAATATATCAGTCGTACACATGGCACGTTGAACGAATTAGCTGCTGGGATTCAATATTGTAAGGTAAGTTTACGGTGAGGCGTATGGATGATTGCATTGTTTACACAATGAATGTATTTGGCCTCTTTTCATCTTAGAAAGCATCGACTTATTCATCATTTCTCTGACGTTCAACAGAAAGCAACAAAGGCATAACTTTTCAGAAGAATATATAATATAAAATACATTTTTTTAAAAACTAAAGTCAAAATAGCAACAATAAAGTCAACAATTGGAAATATGTCGGATTTCGTTAAGCAAAAGCAGTCTATTTAATTTTTTTAATGAAAAAATAAGTATGTCCCTTTCTATTCATGCGCGGATCTAGGGGGTTCGGGGGGGGGGTCGGGGGGTTCCCCTGTTAAATTCATTTTTTTTAAATTCACATAGTAAATTTAACTAAAAGAGGCATCGACCCCCCCCCCCCCCCCCCCCCCCCCCCCCCCCCACCCCACAACTCCCCCCCCCCCCCCCCCCCCCCCCCCCGGAAAAATGTTCTGGATATGCGCATGCTATTGACCGACATTTTATTTATATCTTATCATTATTGGAAATAGAAAAAAGACGATAGTTATATCGAGTTAGGTTTTTGTTTTGACAGATCAATTATATTATGCGGTTTATTCTTTAAAAATGCATCCAATCATTATGTCAACAATAAGCAATTCAAAAGCATTTGAATCGTAATTGGTTCATACAGTTTTTAAACAAATTAGCATATACTGTGGTTGATATAAGATTTATGACCAATATTTGACTCAAATCCTACCTAAATTTACAAAAGACTTCTTACATTGTCGCCTTTCAATTTGATTGCTTTTCTTTTAATAGAAAAGGGACTTTTTTAAGACATTATGACACTGATTAGTGAAACTTTAATTATTTCAATAAAGTTTGTGCTAACAATGTAAATTATGCAAATGGTGCTTTTAAACGTCTCTCAAAATCAAAGTTGACCAAAAAGGTGTACGTATCGTGGTTCTAAAGTACATATATATTGTGATCTACAAGAGAGTTACCAGTCTTATACTGAATTATTATAACAAAATTGTTATACTGTGAATTGACAATTATGTTGTAAATGTAAAAAATAAATCAACTATGAAAAATAAGAAAATGTTTTGTTTGACAAAAGTGCCTTAAAGGGGTATGGTCATGATTTGAGCTGGGTATCATTTTCTGTTTAATGTTTACTAAGGTACATTTACTACTCAGCCAAAAATTGAATATTAGTTGTCGAGTTTTAAGCGAGATACAGTGCTCAGAATTTTTTATTATGTAACCAGGCTCGTGATATGTTTTTGTTTACATTGGTCGAATACTTACCGTTTACAATTATGTTATATGCAGATTTTTTTTTCTCTATGTTAGTTCGCTAGAAATACAAAAAAAGTTTCAAGTGTTTTTCGTTCAATTTTGTTGTAACCCCGATCACCAAGTACGTAAAAATTTTCCAATTGTTTATATAACACTGTATCTCTGTATCTCGCTTAATAACTTGACAGCTGATACTCAAGCTGTGGTTGACCATTAGAAATATTTTAATAAATCATTGTAAACTTGAAATAGAAAAATAGAATTATTTGAAAATGTTCAGCTCAAATCCAGTCCGTTGCCAAAAATAGCAATTGCATTACATTGTTAATTGGAGAAATCCTCATTTATTTTCAAATGCGCTTGACATTGCATAATTGCATTGAACTTTCTGACTGACCTTCATTAGTTTGATACCATCGATTTTTTGTTATATTTATAATCAAGTAGTTTCTGTCCCGTAAAGCTCATGGCAGATAAAAGTATTTAACTGAATCAAAAAATTAATGAGACGGGATACAAATAGACCTAGCTGCAGATCTGTCGCACACTGGTCTGGAAAAAAAATTTGGATAAGCGACCAGTTACCCATTAAAAAAGTGTATATTTAGTGCGCACAAAAAAGTGTGCTGTTTCTCGAGTCAGTTTTTCGTGTATTACAAATATTATTAACCGTGTGTTCTTTACATATTCTTTTACTACCTCCACAACAAAATGCACTTACAAGTCATGCACGAAGCGTGTCGGACCGAATTGTCTTGGCATCCAAAAATATAAATAGGTGAAATATTCAATGCTCTCAATTTTATAAGGCCCAGGAGGGCGAATAACAATGGGTTTAGGGGAATGCTTTGTTGTCAGTGGCGTAGCTAGACCAGAAACGAAGTGCATGCTTAAAATGGCAGGGGGTCTGGGGGCCGCCATGAGGCCCCCAGTGGGTCCAGGGCGAAGCCTGGTGGGGGCCCAGGGGGCGAAGGCCCCGGAAGCTCATGGATTCTGACGATTTTTAACACTAAAAATCATCGCAGAAATTGAAAGGAATGCTCACTATTTGAGCATATTTTTAGGTAGTTAAAATTGTTTTGGTTATAGTTTAGGCATAAAATAAAATCACAAAACTTATTAAAAGCTAAAAGAAGAAAAAACTTTTGACGTTTGTTTTTGACCCACTCAAAGCTTTTATTCTTAAGTTCATTTTCACCTAGTTTATGGTAATGAATATCTCAATAAAGCTGTGATATTCTATGGGGGAAATTTAAAATGATGTGTAAAACTAAGTATTAGTTCAAATGCAAAATAAATCTTTGCTTTATTAGGTACATGCATTGTGTACTGTTTCTTTATATGGTACTGTAAGATCACATTGCGTGTCTATATTTGGTACTTAAGACGTCTTTGTTTAGCATTGATAAATGTGTCGATGACCGCTGGGATAACCCACAAAGATTCAGGATAAAGTAGGATCGGGTGACGGAAACGGGTTGATGGAATAACTAAGTATGGACCTTAATACTTGAATTCTTTTTTTAATTTTTTTTTCACTTATTTATTTTTTTACGGAGTTTCTTCCTTTTTTCCCCAAATGATGTGCATGCTCAGGCATATAAGCATACATGGTAGCTACGCCACTGGTTGTAGTGGTATTATGGGATAGCAGCTTAAATATACGGAGAAATAAATCGAGAAATATCGCACGATTTGTGCGCAATGAATACACACTTTTTTCAACGGGTGGCACGGTAATCTCCAGTCCTCCAATTAATTATATGTCAGACCAGCTACAGGTCTTCAGCTAAAATTGACCCCAATCTGATGAATTTGGGGTATGAAAATTTTAAGGAGCTGTTAAAATCCAAGAAATGGCTTTTGTGTCCAATATATTGATAAAAGTTGAAAGTAAAGATTTTATAAAGCTTTAAACCTACTGGAAAAGAAAAAGGAATAAAAAATTATTGGGAAATGATAAATATGCCAAAATATCTACAATATCCTATTTAGAAATGCTTAGAAGGTGTTAACTTTTGACCAACAAGTTACTTAAAAAAATACATTTATTCACAAAGAAAGTCGTTATTTAAACTTTAGATGAAACTATTTAACTCGCAAGTCAAATTCTGCCTGTGAAGTCTTCTTGCTCCTAAATCTAGTTAATAATATTCCCCAAAACCTTAAAACCACCACCTATTGGTTGGAAATTAATGAGCTAATAATTTCATTGAAAATCGTTAGATTTATTGCTTATAACATGGTGTACAACAAAAACACAACATAAATTAATGTGTAATAAAGATGTCATTTAAATGGATATCAATCATCGAGCAATTAAGTTCTAATTATACATTCCCATTACTCAAAGCATGCCAAGAAAATTTGAAACTCATCCTAATCAATTGTCATAAATTACTCGTGCATATTCGACATCAGGAAAAGGCAGTAAATCAAGTCTATTTATATAATGAGATAATGATAAGCAATGACGTTTAATTCACTACATATAAGAGAATGAAACCACCTTAATTATACATGTACATGTATATGTTTTTGTATTGAAATTTGCTTTTGGGAAATGGTTACATACCGGTCATTTTTTTTTTTTTTAGATATTCATGATATAAGATGTTATAACAGACAATATTATGTTTAAAACAATGTAAATGGGGACAGAGGACACTGCTCACGTGACTTTTGTTGATCACATGACAGTTTTTATAGAAGATATAACTATAGGTAAAAAAACAGTGGAGACGTCAAGTTGTTTGAATCGTTTGTATAATCCATGGATAAATTAAAGACGACATCTCCAGTTTGATTTGTGCCCCCAAAAATCCATTTTTTTCAGTTCATTTTTAGTAGGCTGTCATAATCTGATCAATTGTGGTATACAAAATTTCTCCGTTAAATGACAAGAGAGTGGCCATAAAATTCATGTATGTTATAAAGCACGTTAACATTGATATAAAAAGAATTTAAAGAAAATTCCATTGAGTAATTTCTATGTGTTGTCACATTCTTTTCAAAATTTAGAATTAAAAAATTGCAAAATTTGAAGAGTTGATCTTATTAGTTTCTTCATTGAACTATATTATCAATACTTAGAAAGGACAATATTTTAATTTATTTTAAAATTTCATTCTATTCTTAAAATTATTGAATACAATTTGCAAATAAATTTCATGAAATTAGTTTTCTAATTCTAAAAAAACTGAAATTGTCATTAAAATTTATAATGCCAGAAAAGGGAGTAATTCATAAAAAAAAATATTGCAAGAAAGTGGCCACGAAAATAATATATGTTGTATATGATGATCTATTTTAAATGCAAATAAAATCATTGACTTATAATTGTATTTTTACGCTGCACCATCCTGATCCCCCTTAAGCATCCTTTTTTGTTAATAATTAACTCGTTTTCATTTTTGTAGATTATGTTTGCCTTTGTGGTTTTTCTGGCAGCAGTTGCCTCCCTTCATGCTGCTCCCAAACACATAGGAGAGACAGATCTTACAACGTGGCCTCTCTCAAACAACAATACAGCATACGATAAGCACGATGAGGGGTCGTACCTATCTGCGTTGGAAAAAGCAAGTGAAAAAGAGGCTTCAATCCACGCGAAATTCAAACATACCATCGCTCTTTTTAATAAAATCATCAAACAGTTGCCAGTGGAAAAGAGGGAAAACATAACAAATACCTTACGATATATATTTTTAAAATTGAAAACGTTTAAAAATAAGTCTTCCGCCGCAGACGATGGTGATTTGGAAAAGAGCTTTGAGGGCAAGAAACCGAAAGAATTGAATATCAATAAATCGAAATCCATTAGCAACAGCACAGATTTAGAGGCCAGGCATCCTGCAGACCATAGCACATTGAACAACAATACTGATGGTTACATGCTTGATGTACTTTCAAGCAAACACTTAGACGCAAAAACGAAACAGTTCTTAAAAGATTTACTATCGGCAAATAAAACATCCACGGATACACTAATCAGCTTACCCCCTATACATCCTTTGATGTTTGAATTTGACAACCAAGGAGTAAAACGAGAAAAAATTAAGAAAGATGAGGATGAAAGTGAGGAAGAATATGATAACGACAATGACAAACATCAGGAGGTGAATACAGATTTAGCTGACAGGATTGATTTAAATGAAGATCCAATCTCTAACTTTGCACAGTTTCCAAACGGAATCCTTTTTGATGACGAGAACGAAGTTCCTCTACAGAACAATCAAAATATTCTACCAGTGTCGCAAGTTGCATCAGCGAACACTTGGAGTCATATTCAACCTGAAAAGATAATGCATGGGAATATAAATCCTGAGACTGCTTTTAATGATCTTCTGGCAAGCTCTACGCAAATGGATGAAAATACAAATCTGTTCAGCGAGTTAACAGATATTTTGGGTTTCTCGGAGGAAGAAAATGAGGCTGCTGAAAAAGAGCAAGGGGGTAGTGGCGATCTTACAAAAAACACTTTTTCAAATCAGGTAATGCTTTCAAACGCCATGGAAAAATCATCTGATGATAATAAAAACAAGGATGGCAGCAAAGAACTTAATGAAAATTCTGTTTCTGAACAATTTCTACATCCAAACTCTATTCAGAAAGCTATACAAAACGCAATTCATTTCGAAGATAATCATACCAGGAATCCCAAACGCTCACAAAACGTTCATTTATCGTCAAATATAGGGTCAGATCGTAACTTGGTACACAATCTACCTAAATCAAAAATACCAGACACCTTCCTGGCTAGTTCTTTGCAAAGAATTCACACAATGGATGCAGACAGCCATTTCAAAGAAATTCCGGACCCAGAAAAAGAAATAAAAGCGCTTGAAAATCTACTGAAACTAGTAGAAGGATATTCTGGACCCAAACATCAACATGCACGATCTTTCCAAGATCAAAACAACTTTTTTATACCACTGGATGATGACAAAATGCTTTTGCAATATTTGCAGAGCGATGGTGGTAACGCGATTAAAGAAGATGAACAGGGGAGTGAAAGTGTAGAAGAAAATGTATTACAAACAAATGTTGAAAATAGAAATGGTAATCTTGTCCTAAAAGGAAATTCTGCGAACGGAGGTGACGAAGAAATTTCATCACAATCCAGGTCAAAGAACATAATTGCCGCGTTATTCCCAATGGAAAAACAGCCGGAGGTCAGTGTTATCAATTTTTCAGGCAGTCAAACAGAGCAGAAAAAAGAAAGTAGCGAAGAGGTTTTAAAAGAAAAACCAAGCATTTTCAGACATGATGTTCTAGCTCAAAGCAGAAACTTTGAAACGAAAGGAAATGAGGTGGAACTAAATACTGAAAACTCTAAAGAAAGTGAAGAAGCAGGCACTTCCGTTGTTCTTTCAGGTAGACAACAGGGGCATCACAAAGTAAATAGTGACGTAGAAAACATCGAATCCGCTGAGGCCATACGAAATCTTGAACAAATCCCGGAACATAGTTGGAATAAAGATTCAAACAGCAAAACAAGGGAATCTAGTGAAAGTAAGGAGAGCTCTGGAAGTGCAAATCAAAGATCAGAAAATAACGAACAAAAATCTAGTAGAGGTCAAGATACAGTCATTGATTTAAAAAGCTCAAGTAAATCTGAAAGCAATGAACAAGACTTAAGTAAAACAGAGGTTAATATTCAGGACTCAAGTAATTCAAAAAGCAATGAACAGGATTCAAGTAAATCAGGTAGCAACGAGCAAGATTCAAGAATATCAGGAGGCAATGCAATAGGATCGGTCAATTCAAAAAGCAATGAGCATGACTCTAGTAATTCAGGAAGCGAGGATTCAAGCATTTCAGGAAGCAATGAACAGGACTCAAATATTTCAGGAATCTCCGAGCAGGATTTGCGTAATTCGATGAGCAATGAGCAGGACTCAAGTAATTCGGAAAGCAATGAGCAGGACTCGAGTAAATCAGAAAGCAATGAGCAGGACTTGGGTAATTCAGGTAGCATTGAACAAGATTCAAGTGACGAAAATCAAGAAAGTAAAGACAGCGAAAGTCAAGAGACACGACCTGTCTTGTTTCCTCCCATCAATCATTTGGATAATATTGGGGACAAATTGACTCGAATTGATGAATCTAAAAGTGAAAGCAAAATTAGGAAAGATGTGAAGCCAACCAATGTTATTGTTAGAGATCATAAACCTGATGTTTTACGACGACAATCATATCCACAAAACGATATCCCAAAGGATGATTTAGTTTTCCCAATAGTTCAGCCAAAGGACGACAAGCGTTACGTCCCGAATTTGCCTGAAGACAAAAGAATGTTGCTCGATATACCAGTTGATAATCCAGTAAGAGATATCAATGCTAACTGGAACTTTGATGAAGTTAATGATGATCTAAATTTGGTTACGCCAATAACGAGTGACAACGATCTGTTTATTGCCATTCAAAATATTGAAAGACATCTTCCAAAAGACATGGAAAGAAATAAAAGGCAGAACCATTACAAAAAGAAGACATATTATGATTATAATGGTATTATAAAGTTAAATTCAAAATATCCTAATAGCAAGGGAATCAAACATACAAGATATTCAACAAAGTACAATGATCCCGATTTCTATAATATAAAACGGACATACGGAGGTATTGATAATATCAAATTAACGAAATACAAAAAGATTTTACCATATATGAAAAATTTATACAGAAGCGATGTAGGTTACATTGAACCAGAAATTTACAACAGATTTTTACCATATGCTGATGATACCGACGACTATAGGGAAGGGCAGATATACAAGGACTCCTTTGGATATCAAGGCCCAAATTCCATGTATAAAAAATCGACATACAGTGGTCACAGATTACTGAAACTGACTTCAAACGAACTATACGAGCTAAATAAGATATACACGGACTCCTTAGGATACCAAAGCTCAGATTCATTGTATAAAAAATCGACGCACAGTGGCCACAGGTTACTGAAACTGACTTCAAAGGAACTAGACGAACTAAATCAGATATACAGAGCCACCAGCCAATACAGACCAGCCCCGTTTTCAAAATATAGAAACCATCACTATCCAGTTTTTCGAAGTCCCCATCGCATTCTGAACGAACAGATGCGGATTAATGGAGACAGAAGCACTGATGGAATATTTTATGGTGGAAGAAGTTTGTTTGGAAGAAGGCTTTTTGGAAGAAGAATATTTAACAAAGAAATGACGAGACACAGTGCATTCACCAGACAAGGATTTCACGAGCACTCCAGAACAGAACATTTATCGGAGAACAGGGACTATTTCAATCCAGACATATATACAAGAAGGCACCAGTAATGTCTCTAAAACTTCCTTTGCGTCATATTTAGTTTCACATTGTATATCAAGTAGTGTCAGACTTTTGTTCATCTTCAACTTTTATTTATTCAAATTTTTGAAATCCTTCACTTTCATTTTGTTTTAATTTTGTTGCCATAGACACCCTGTCAAGAACATGTCATTAAAAAGTTCAAATATTCTCAAAAGAAATATATGGGTTTGTAATATTTGTTCATTAAAAAAAATGAACAATTTAAAATTTGCAAGCATTTAAAAGCCATGACTCAAGCTCTGAATTATTCAAAATACAAGAAATCTTCATGAAAGTGTAATAATTTGTCTAAAGTTCAGTCGTTGGTAAAACATGACTATAGCGAAGCCCCAGAGAAAACAAAAACCCCTGGTACGTAATATCCGATGTTTGAAATACAAGAGTTTTACACAGATAATTTTTACCTTGACCTTGATTTAGGAAATTTGTTCAAGGTCAATGGTGTCAAGGGTGCATCTTTTACCCAAATGAACCCCAATGATACCCCCAATGATAGTACCCCAATGTTATTGTCCTCTAGATATTGTTGTTTCCTGGGGGTGAACCGGTATGCGTGGGGTGTGGTTGCTAAGTACGCATGTGTGCATTTTGATATAAATACCTTTGCAGATTTTTTTTTTTAATTTCTACGGCATTTACTATTATGATATGAATCTTCATATATAAATAATAATTAATAATACCCCAAACGAACTAATCTTAATAAGACACAAATGAAACTTACAAAGTGAAAAACTTTTTAAAATAAAATAGCCCTTATCAAATCATGTCACTTCCATTTATAATTGCTTTGTATAGTATTTAACCTTGTAAAACCTTGTGATTCCTTATTACTTATTTTAATTAATTTTCAGCAAATGTAGGATTCAATATTAAACTAGTCATTGATTGAATGTATTGGAGTATACATTACAAAATCGTTTCGTAGTGTTATCACAGTCAAAGACAATGGAAATTCTTAATATATGGGATGTGATACAGATTTTGACATGTATAATTGTTTCTATCCTATTTAGACTAGTTTTCTGTCTCAAAAATGACGTCGTATTTTCCACGTTGAATTTAGAATGGTTAATTTGGGTATATCAAAGTTCATCGGGGTATCATAGGGGTTCAATTTGATATCATTGGGGTTCATTCGGGGTACATAAAGCTTATATTGGGGTATCATTTGGATTCATTGGGGTATCTTTGGGGTTCATTGGGATATTATTGGGGTACATAAAGCTTATTGGGGTATCATTGAAGTTCATTGGGGTACATCTGGGTACCAATGGGGTTCATTGGGGGTGATATTGGGTTTATTGGGGTACATAGGTATTGTTGGGATTCATTGGGGTATCATTGGGGTTCATTTGAGTACCGATGGGGTGGATTGGGGTACATAAAGCTCATTAAGGTATCATCGGGGTTCATTTTGGTATCATTAGGGGTTCATTTGGGGTATCAATGAGTTTGGTTGGGATAAAAATGGGGTTCACTGGGCAGTCATTGGGTATAACACTTTCATAATAAAATAACGCTGTAGCGTAGTTGAGATTTAATTCATTTATGTAGGATGTTGGTACATAAAATCCATTAAGGGTATCAGTTATGTACATATTTAGTATCATTGGGGTATTTCAAAGTTCATTGGGGTATCATTGTGGTACATTGGGGTTTTCTGGGGTAAAAAGACGCACCGCTGCACACCTTTTACCCATGAACCCTCTTTGGGTGATGGTTGAGCCAGATAATGACTTTTGACAGACAGTTAAACCGCAAAATGGAGCCCTAATACATGTACACGTATCATATTAAATCAACAAATAATTCAAGAATATCGGTACATGAATTCACTTTATTGAATAAATCTTGATTTGCACTAAAGAAAGTTCACATTAGATAAAAAAACATGTATTATTTGTTACTTAAGGTCTACTTCTTGATGTCACATTAGAGATAAACAGTGTACCATTCTACAGACTATCATACTTTTAAAAAGGGGGGCCAGGTCTTGGCTTACGTGGTGTTTAAGGAGAGCTTTTAGCGAGAATAGTTTCAGCATTATTAGTGGATGTGTTAGGATCGATCAATTGAACATTGCTAAAAATTCGTTTTTACCTTAACTTTAGATCGGATGTACAGCTTATCATTATTTAAAATAGAAATCTTAGTATCTCAAAAATTGATTCTCTTTAAACTCATATTTCAAGTTCGTTTGTTTTCTTAAAATAAAAGATATCTCAATAGAAATTCTTCTCACAGAGTACTACTTTGCTGGTAAAATTTTTATTAAAAAAATGTGCCCTTTAATTGGTACACTGTGTAGGCATTTTAAAACAACCTTTAAACAAACATCAGTATGTCAGATTATGAAATAGATTGCAAATACTGTTTTTGTACCAATATGACCCACATGACATTGTAATATCAAATAAATAATATACTTTAAAGAAAATATCTCGATTAAGCTTACTGGTACATGAATATATGTCCAAAAACATAAACCGGTAGGAAGAAAATTACAAATGAATGTTTTTAGTTTTCATATTAAAAAAGTCCAAATGTGGCATTGAAAAAAGGAGATTTTCATAAAAATCAAATCGTGAATTTTGAAAAAACAATGATAACATATAACATAAAAACTTAGATAAAAGGATATTGCCATGTTTTCCCTCAAAACTTGTTGCAAAAAATAATGTGAACAGTTAGCATTCATTAAATTCATTAAATCTTGTGCTTCAAAAGCTAATAAAAATTTGTAGTTTCTGAATAGTCAGCATTTCAAAAAGACAAAAGTCAAGCTAAATTCAAATGATACAATTGACATCTTCCATAGATGAATGTGTCTCTTGGACAAATAAAATTCAAAGTAATAAAATTAATACTACTAACCTAAACAACAATATAAAATGAATCTACTCTTTATAACTACACTACTTTTGATTAAATCCTATTCCAAAGGAACGTTCCGTAGAGCCATTATTTTCTTAAACCTACAGATTGTAAAAACAGATTTTGGAGCATGTATATTAATGAAACCAACCAAAATAGTACAATTTTGGCCGAGAAGAAAATGCACCAAAAAATGTAATTACAAAATGTTTTTAGCTTGCAATATGCGACATATTTGAACAATGGTCTAAGCAATCAAAATAATATAATGGTACATGTATATAATTAGTTTTCCAATTGAATTAAATCTAAGGTTTCAATACAAAACTTTGGTGATGATGTTGACACACAAATCATTAAAGACACTTCAATATCTGGTGTTAATACAAATATTTTTCATACTCTCTAGAACTTAACTAACATAAACGTCAGATACTTCATCTGAAATAATTTCAGCACATTGCTAAAATATGCATGTTTTCATCAAATAATAATTATCCATTTGTCATATCTTCTTTTACATTAAATAATAATTTAGCTTGCATTTTCTATCAAGATGGAATTAAATAAAATTGACAAGTAACAAAATTATCAAACACACAATCTTTCAAATACTGAAATTTTTTAAACAAATTCTAAACTTTTTTCTTTAATGTTTGAATTGGTGGGTAAAAAAGATTAAGAAGCATAGTAATTAAAGAACTCTACATAAAATGGGGAGACCATAATACATAGGAAATATATATCTTATAACGAGTCTTGCGAAACAAAAAGGAATATGTTCACCTTTACAAACACATAATTTCTAAGACCCATATGTTCTTTCTTGGTTTCCTTTAATTTGTAATCTTCCAATGCTTCTCGAAATTACTCTCCCATGTGTATATTAAGACCTTGTTATGTCATACATTAAGATTATGCACAAATATTGGTTTAAAAAGACTGTAAAAAAGGAAACATATATAAAAGAAAAAGGTTAAAAGATTTAACTACATGTATGCCCTAGTTGTAAGGATAAAATTAAATAAATGTTTAAAAAAAATCAAAATATACAGCATTTGCTCAAATTAAGTGTGAACAAATAACGAAAGAATTACTCTTTCATTTTATTTCTACACATTATTTCTCAAAAAGTTTGAGCCTGTGTTAATTATCAGTAGGCACACTTAGAACATTTTAAAGATATTATAACACATTAAGAAAAAAATCCAAATGCCCACGAAGCAGATTGTCATTCAAAAATACTGAATTCTCATTCAAAATTGACAGAATATGATTTTTCAATAATTTCAATTTTTAACTTTAAACTTGATAAGAGGAATATTTAAATCAAGACATGATAACATGTAAAACATTAAACTAATGGAAATAAATCACATTCAAATGATAACAGTTAAGCTTCAATAATATAACTGCAAATATACATGTATATATATTGGATAGCAACTTAAAAACATGTGCCCTCTTCCAGCACCACATAATTATCAAAGAATTTCTAGCAATTAACTTGGTTTTATGTTTAAATCAGAATCATTTTCAATGTCTTGAATAAATGTCAATATTACAAAAAAAAGTTTTCAAGAATCATCTATCTCTATTCCATCATGACATTAAAATAACATGTAGTTGGTTTACAGTAGTTTGCAATATTAATAATTATTAATATTTTACTGATATGCAGAACATAATTATTGATGTTTTTCATGTCCCCCAACCCCCCCCCCCCCCCAAAAAAAAAAAAATTTCATGGTTTATGCTAAATATTAACTTCAATTACTCTTGCATGAAATGCTTTAAATTTGCAACACACCTGCCATTAATATTCACTAAAAACTAAAATATAAGACACCCCCTCCCTGTTCTACTTCCCCCAGCCCTCTCAAAGACAATCAATCACATGTGAGAGAAATCCTTAAAACATGGCAAATATTAATTTTATGTAAATCAACATCTTAAATTAGTTTCTCTCATTTCATATCTAGCAGACACATGTTAATGCAGTATCTTACACACACACACACACACACACACACACACACACACACACACATATCTGCATTTCACAATCTTTACTCGACATTGAGTCAATGAATTTTTGGGAGACATATTTGCCATGTCTAAGGATTCTCACACTCAAATTCCATTATCAACAACTGTTGCAGTTAAACAGATAATAAACATAATTACCCCCTCCCTCCCCATCCCACACACAAACAGATAAGTAAGCAAGAATACATTTTTATACAACTACAGTTCATACATACTGATAGCACATACATGTATTCAGACATTTCATCACACAAATAATCAGGTTTGCACCATCTCATTTAGAAAGAAAGTAAACAATTTGTGAGGGAAAAAAGTGGTGTTACTTACTCAATTGTTAAAAGTTGGATTTCATTTTTTTTTCTCATTGAAATAAGGAAAAATACTCATTAAATAAGATGAAAGAACAACCTAATAATGTAATGAAAAAAAATATAAATAATAGGTTTTTCAATTTAAAAAAAAGGAGGAAAAAACTTATATCAATCACTCAATTCAAACTTCTGTAGAAAATTACACCAAAAGTTACCAGTCATCCCTCCATTTTTAAATAAATTTTTTTTAAAATTGAGGTTCACGTAAAAAATGGATAAAATATGTCACATGGAATTCTTTGAAATGTTCTTGCACTTAAACAAAGTCTGTCCCATTCACGACTATCACAACTGTTATTTCAACAGAATGATATGACACACTAAAAACAATTTACAATAATAAAACATTGGCACATATTTAAACAAAATAGTTTGTCCTTTGTATCAGACACAACTTGGGCCATTTATGTGGACATTGATTACATATTTCTTTCATCCTCTCCTGGTATTCATTAAAATTGTTGAATTGTTTTCTACAAACAATTTTTATGGTACATATAGCTTAGCAATCGCATGTACCTTTTTTTTTCAAAAAAAAAGGGGGATTTATAAATCATTTAGTACACAAAAGTTGTGACTATATTAACAGTTCTAGTTGATACTGTCTATTAAAAATTGAAGATTGCAGACTTATTCATTACTCCCTCACAAAAACATGTAGTACTTTTTTCCCCTGTAAATACTGGCATTTCTATTTTCTCCTTCCTTTTCTTTTAAAACATTCTTGAAGTTTTAAAAAAAATCTCTCATGTAATATAATACTAGAACTAGATCAAACTAATTTCTAAACCTTTTCGATTACAATCTCATTTCTTTCATAGTTTGGAAGAAAACAAGGCTCCACAAACAGGCCATATTAAAACATTCAAAACAAATTGTGAAAAATTTAAACATACAGCTGCTAAACAGTATTGAAACAGACAATTTTCAAAAGTCTAAGAGGAGACAACTTTATGCTCAGGAGGAAATTCTCCTATCTGGAGTCAGTTGCACCATAAAATCACATTGCACAGCTTCCATTTGGTCTATACATAAGAGGACCAAAATCATAACGAACTTGCAGATATCATTTTTTATCAATCTTCTCACATTTTGCAGAATGGTTCATTCTATCGACTTTGACTGATGACATCGTCCTTAAAAAGCTGCCAAGTTCCTTTTGCTGGAGAATACAGCCATAAATGAATTTGATTCCACAAAGTCATGTTTATATTTTTCCTTCAAAAGGTTTCCTTCATTGATACAGTTGTTATTCAATGTCTGAAGCCATGTAACAACATGGTGAAAATTCACATTTACATTAATATACAATAATCATAATGGATGTGCAGGATATGAACTAATATTTACAGGTATATGTACAAAGATTCATATTATACTTATTGCACAAAAAAATAAAACATCTACAAATATAAGAGATCATTGAAAAAGTACACAATATCAGAGCAAATGTGTGCACCAAATGAAAACCCCACCTCAAGTTACATATTTCATGCCCTATGCCCTCAGAATCTGTAGGTGTGGGAATGTTAAAATACTCTTAACAGTATGGGCCATACCTTCTTTTCTTCAGAGGCCATCATTCCTTTCTCTTCCTGTGTCAAATAACTATTGAATCAGATAGAGAAATAAAGCATACCTGACACATATATTTGATATGTTAGCTTTTGTCCTAAGTTTTCCTATAGGACACAACACATGTAGTGAGAATATTTCTATTGATGGTCTTTAGTGCAATCTTAATTACATCCATATCCTTGACTGTGCTAAAACATTGTGGCTAAGGTACATGTATTAACATACACTTAAAATGGCCCTATTTCATAGTCATGACAAATGATCAAATTGCTTCTGACAACTTTCAATGTGCACCAAAATGATCAATAATGATATACATAACAGAATTAAATTCATTGAAATCAGATCAGCTAGAGTCATATATTTTCAGTATTAAGACCATTTCTCCTACAAAATGTGAAACACGGTGACATTCACTTAAGAGATTGGGGCTACTTCAATGAAAAACACATGGTAATCATGAAATAATGTGGACCTTTTCTACTGCTATTATATCCTATCCAGTTTTTTTAAATTCTATATTGGAAAGCAAACATAGTAAGCTGCCATGTTTTCTGTGTCAAAAAAAATGGACATGTGTTGTTTACAATGAAAAGGGTAAATAATGAAATTTATAAATGTAATGATATATACATATATATGTATAATATTTACATTGCAAGAATACAATTAATTAATATCTTTAAAATTAAAAAAAAAAAGAAAAAAACGATCACAATTTTTTTTTTCCAAAAGTTGAGCACACTCGTCATTAGAATTAAAGATTCATCTTGTCCCTGTTGAGTCCCATAAATATTGGAATCGCAAAGACAGAATGGCCCAATACAAAATCTATAACTGGTTTCATTCCAACATTTCAATCACATATACAAGTAGACAGCAACTCTGTAAAAATGCCCCACAATGGTCCTATTTGATAAAGACACAAAACCAAATAAAATTCTTTTAATCTAAAATTAACCACTTTAATGTGAAAAAAAAACAAACCAAGGGAGGCATTCCAGATAGCCCCATATATAGCTATTAATAAAAAAAAAAATACCCCACAAATACATGCGATGGGAAATGTGTGTAAGAAAGCTAAGCCTTGAAATCATAAACTGTTATCTTTTTTGTGGAGAGAGAAAACAATTTAAATGGCATTTAATATCTAGTAAGTGTAGTCAGAACTTGTAAAACTTAAAAGGAAAACAAGATTAAAATTCAGAGCAAATGGTTCAGTAATGGGACTTTTTCCCTATGACAAATGTGAGAGAGAGAGAGAGAGATAAAAAACATTTATACAAAGATTGGCAAGCAACACAAAAAGGACAAAACATCACAGATATCTAGCTATGAACACAAACAATTTTTCAAAAAAACATCACTGTACATTTTGGCAGTCATAATGATACAGTAGCACTTCCAAATGGAATATCTTCATACATAAACATACAACACAAATGAAGTAAAAGCATATTATAACGGAATGCATATTCATAACAATCTTGCAAAATACTGTTCACGGTCATGTAAACCCTTGCATCCAATTTAAAAAAATAATAAACAACACATGTCATAAAAACACATATTAAGATCAATAATGCAATTAAAACATTTGACTGACTAGGATCGGGAATGAAGAGGAATAATGAATTTGTGACTAAAAGGGGAGATGTATTCAATGCCGTGATCAGTGAACACTTTCTTAGGGAACCCTAAGTCACATAAGTACACTTTGGAAGTGGTGTCCTTGCCGCTGAGTGGCAGACAGATACCCAGACTCCATTTGGCCTGGATACCAGTGCTCTCCACTGGAGGATCAAGGGAAAGAACAGGAGCTTTGCTGTGGTTGGCCCATTCTGAGCAGGCAATGAACCAACCCTGTTGATTGTATTGAGTATTTCCATGTGTGTCCATGGCATTGATTATAATATCCACAGCACTGGATGAAAGATCTGCAGATAGTATGAAGGAGATTCTTAATGCTTGATATTTTGTTAAATAATATTCTTGTGTTATATTTCTTTTCTTTATTTTTACTTTTGATTTAACATGCCACATAATATCTCTACAAGTAATTTGATCAGGTAGTAAATATGGAATATAATAAATGCATGGACGATATGCTCAGGTTCAATAGTGTTCACAATACCTTGAAGACTAGAAGTCCTTTTGCCGTCAGAAGAGTCAAACAATTTCAATTCATCTTCCATGAAGGCTGGGATCTGGGCATGGCCTGGCATGAAGACCTGAACTTTGACATTATGATTTGACAGCTGCCGGGCACAATTGACTCCATATGCCCCCTGCAGGTGGGGACCACACAGGACCATCACAGACGGCAGTTGGTGGCCATTTTGAGGATTTAAGCTGTAGAAAAAAAGAACCCCACCAAAAATCAAAATCACATTACCATGTGCATGTAATAGTAGTTGTTTATGTGTTGCTGTTACTTGACCATGCTGATGCAAAATTCAGTATGTTTGTAAAAAATTAGCTACTCTCCAAATTTTTGTTGCTAAAAACAATTTTACTGATTTCAGAACTTTTTTCATCCTCTGTAAAGATGTCATTAAAATTATTTATTTTAGTACCCTATCATGAACATAAACAGGACACTCCCCTACCCCTCCCCACTTCCATTCCTTTTGCTTACCGAGTTGAACCACCCAGTAGTTGTAGCACCATCTCGCACGCAGAACGCCCTACCATCTCAATCTGTCTCTCTTGCTTAAACCCTAACTTCTCTGCTGCCTCAAATAACTTTTTCCTCCACTCATAAGATATACTGGGGACTACTAATCCAGAATCTGGTTAAGTAAAGAAAATTTTAAAAATTTTATCAAAATTGTATTCAGTTGGGAAAAATCTATGCTTGATAACAAGCAAGGTTGTCTGACTGACTGCAAGATACATCAAAAATATAGTGTACAAGTCAAGTATTTGTTAAGAATTTCAAGTACTGAAGGTTGCTTACCAGTCACAAAAGAACTATTTGAGGGTACAGATTTTGGCACTTTGATTTGTTTATATACAACAGGAGCAGACTGAAGCACGTTCTCGTCACACCTGTACTTCTGTGGTTTTTTGTTGTCCATCACTTTAGTAAGTTCCGGATTGGCACTTTCGATCTCTTCAAACACCGCTTTCTTGTCAAAAAGGGCAAGATTTTTCTCAAAATCAAAGTCCTGTAAGTAGGACTCTGACGGAGCACTGAAGCAGTCCTCTCTGCTCTGGGACTGAATTTTACGACGGAAATCAATCTTCTTCGATGCAGATGAGCTTCTAATTTTTGTTTCAGATGCTGAGGATGTACAAAATAAAATTTTAACTCTGTGACTACGATCAACTTGTCATATCAAGAAATTAATACAATTCAGCAACAAAAACTATGAGAATTACAGAAAAATTTTTTATGTCCATGTATGGGAAATAAAAACCAAGTAGTTATGTCAACTATTTTAATCACCTGTTCATCCAAGAACTAATGTATTGCAAACATGAAAACAAACTAAGAGAAAATCCCCAAACTCACTGGAATTTCTTCTTGGCCTCTGCGGCTCCTCTTTCGTGGGTGTGTATCTCACATTCCGGCCACCATTTTCACAAGGAGGCGTATACCTCTGATACCCATTCCCATTGGTGGCTGCATATCTGTTGACCCCGTTTATGGGAGACCTTGGCATATTTCCGTTAGTCATCCTTGGTGAACTGCTACTCTTCTTCAGGAATCCATTCACTAAGCTGTCTTGGTTGGCTTTACTGATGCCATTTCTTACATTACAGGAGTCATTCAACTGTTTCTCAGACAACACACTCAGAGGTTTCTCTATGATCTTTACCGGGGATGGCCCCGATAACAAACAGTCGTTCTCTGGAGACAACTTGGACGGCGTTGACTGCTGTAGCTTTTTGGTGATTGATACGGCCTCTGTCGAATTCTTCACTATCTTCAGCTCCTTGATATCTGAGGCACTGTCAAAAATAAAGAGCAACAAATGACAGAGTTTACTGTTACAAAGAAAAAAATGTGCACAGCAGCATTTAAGTAATTTGAAGACATTTTTGTTCTAGGTCAAATCAACTATTTAACTCCGATACGTAACTGGACACTCACTTGAGGGTGATTTCTGACACAGGGCATTTGAGCCCGTTCCTGAAGGCTTTGGTGATGGTCAGTTCCTGGGAACTGTTATTGATACAGGTGACCTGACCCTGGTACATCCCCAGCACTTCCCCACAGTCAATGGACACAATACAACCCACAAATGCTGACGACATGGTTTACCTACAAATAGAAATCAAGTTATAGCACCTGTCCTTTTGGTCTGCTAATTTGACAGATTGTCATATGCTTCTTTTACCTGAAACCAGACAAACTGAGTTTCTAATGATTATCTTTAAACACAGATAGGTATCAAAATTTTCAAATATTTAATAGAAAAACACATAAACCACAGTTTAAACATCTCTTAAATGAATTACAGTACTTTACGATTTTATAAACATATGCACAAAGAGCTTCAATATTTCTTCTTCTTTTTCATTATTTAAGAGATTACCTGTATATGTCTTCACTGGTCGGGATATTAATTTACAAGGACTAAAGGTTCAATAACCGTACACATATCAATTACTAAGTTACATTCCTGATATTGTCAAAATAAGCTGAAATTCAGAATATCATCTATAAAGAGTCTAACCCCAAGCAGATTCCGATATTTCATAGCAATTTATAAAGGCCTGGTGTAACTTAACCAATCTCTTCTTCAGATCGAACCTGACCAAAAAAAAATTAGTTTTTCCATGACTTTCATTTCACAATCTGCAGTATGAACAGAAATAGGTCTGACATGTGCTTGTTATGCAACATGACATCCATCCACCTAACAAAACATAGATTTTTATAAAGCTACTTAATGAGTTATTTTTCCAAGGGTAGCTTAAACCTTAATTAAGGACATGTTCAATCTACCTGAGCCTTACAGTATATTAGGCCTTCTCTGTCTGGCAGTATTAATAATTACCTGCATATTTATAGAAAATTGCATAACATTCAATAATTATGAAGGGCAAACTGCCAAATCCTCCATTAAACAAATACTCAGTGTCATATCATTACAAACGCTCTGTCATTTTATTTCTAACACTTTCTTGGTCATATGAAAGTTAAATGATATCAAATAAATAAATATCAAATAAAGACTACACACTTGAATTGTAGCTTGAGTTTTCTGTCTAACTATGTACAAAATATAATACAGTACAAAGTTTCAAGTAATTTTTAAAAAAAATTTAAAGGTTCCTAAGCCTTATCGCCACTTCATATAATATGGCTTATTAATCGTTAATTTTAAAGCTCTTGAATTAGAAATTTATATGCAAGTCCAAATATAATTGAAATATATTTTGAAATGAAACAAGTTATAACACAGTAAACAAACACAATACATGAAATATGGATTTTTACACAGAAATTGTCATCCGAGTACTTTCATGTCACTTGCAGTTTATTTTAAAATCAACTTTTTATTTTCACCTGTGTCTAGCTTTAATCAGAGATAGAGGGGGCATTTCAAGTAAAAAATCTGTGAATTTTTTTCTTTTCAGTGAATAAATATTGATTAGGTATCGAACAAGGTATCTATGAATATCAAAATAATTAATTAAACTAAAATTTGTTGAAAAAATTTAGGACAGGATTCATATTATAATAGGCAACTACTTCATAGCTATATCAATACATGTACTTTCCAAATTATCACATGATCCTTTTTTACATTTTCAAAACTCTGTTATTCCAAGTCAATTTGTTGTTTAAAATTTCAATAAATCCCCCCCCCACCACCATTTTGTTAGTGGGAATTATCTTTAGAACAATATTTAAATCATATACTGTGAAATAAATTTGATGTAAAAAAAATCAAATACCTAATTTGACATCAATATTTGAGATACATAAAGCAAAATCAGGGGTAAGTGTATTTTTAAAACCCAGTTGCAATCTTGCAGAAAAGGTATTTTGAATAATCTTAATATTCTTTTTTGGAGTGTTTTTATATGTATTTAATAACATAAAACAATTTTTATTACCTTTACATCGGCAAAAAGCACATAATGTGAGATATCTAAAGACTTATGATAGTTGCTCATTCCATTATAATATGCAAGTCCCAGGAGGGAAAGAATAGACTTACCTTAAATGCAATTGTTATTTCAATGTTCGTAGTTTTGTCTTATGATATATTATTTGTTCTTTTTCCTTCTATTTAACCCCTTAATTGACTTTCTCTTATATCAATTCTAATTGCATACATGGAGAAGTGTCAATATATTTCACAACATTGACACAATTTACATCTGATTCTATTAATAGATCCTAGCTGTTGACCTTGTAAATTAGATGTAAAAGAGAGGGGATATGTCTTTACGGAAAAAACCAAATTGTTTTTATTTTTATTTCCAGATGAAACAGAAAACTACACGAAATTTACGAATGTTGTAATTTTTTTCCTTTAAGAAATGAAGTTGAAGGTGTAATTTTTAAAAGAAAAAAACCAAATCAATTCTGCACTGAACATTTGTTCCTACCCTTTGAGTGCCCCAATATCTCTACTAAATAACAAAACAATCAAACCGAAAAACATCATGCTTCAGAACGTCACTGTCTAATGTACCTAAGAAAACTAAATAAAAACAATTTTGTTTCGTCAAGCCAATTAGACCAACAATTAACATTAAATTCGAAATAAAATGAAAAACTTATCGTTGTTTATATTCGAAAATTTAGGTCACCTTATTGTCAAACAGAAACAACGGTTTTTCCAAAATTCAAGCACTAATATATTGGGTAGTTTAAATATACTTACCTATATATTCAAGCAACACCTAAGATTGAATTTTCTGTATCAAAACTGAAAAGGTTCTTCCTAAATTTAGTCAATTTCCTATATTACTTCGTTTACAAAAACATGGCTTCAAAACAAACACAGAACCGCTTGCAACATTAAGGAATTCGGAAGGGGAGATTATAATTTTAACATTTTCAAATATTGTGATAAGTCTTCTTTTCACATGTTCCACATATATTTAGAAATATATTTATCATGTTGCAGCATTGAATATAGGAATCAATATTTTTTTTTCAAGAATATATTTTTAATGATCTAAGCGATACACAATCCCACATGGGACAGTTGGCTGTTACTACAACTTACTTGTAGTTCAAGGTATCAACGTTGTAATTACTTTAAAAAAACCCAACAACAAACAAACGTTAAATTTAATGTAAAACAGTTAGTTATATAGTCCCATGAATGATATGCTTGTATGCTGACTGTTGTTTAGTTTTGGTGATTAAGCAGAATCACAGGGGCTTGTGTAGAAAAAAAAAACATCGTTAAAAAAGTGGGTACCTCGTATGAAAAATAACAAGGGAGCATATATGGCAAGAAATTAGGACTATGTTTTGAGGTGATACTTTTGTACCCTAGGGTACACTTCCTATATCTTTATAGAGAAAAGGGTTACAAAAAGGGTACAGTTTAACCTGTCAGTTCCAGGGGTTGGCATGGCACCAAATGAGAAATAATGATGGATCAGACTGGAATTCGAACCTGGGCTCCCCGAATCTCTGGTCAGGTGCTCTAGCAGTTAAGCTACATTATGTATCTGGTACCGGTATTCGAACCGGTCTGACCGTCACACATATACACAATATGGAAATTAATTTGTAAGTCCAAAACTAAATTATATCACTATGTCCGACACCTCTGTGTTATAGATGTTTTAGGTCAAATTAAATGCATTAAAAAATAATGGTACAAGTTCTTCAGAGTATTGATAACTGCATACGTATGATAGTAATGTACATATGATAGCACAGTACCTCTGCTTCATGCTAAATCGTTATACAGTAACTGTAGCAGTTTAGTCATCAAATAGTAATAGCAACAAAAGTTTTAAATATAAATAATTTTAAATTTTACTACTTTAAAAAGTAGTAAAGACTGTCAAAAATTCATGCTTTTATATTAGTGTCAGTACATCTTGCCAGCAAGCACAGCGACTGATTACCTGCAAATCGATCAGAAGCTATACAGGAAAATTCAGGTTGACAAATTCCACTGACCACCATAAAGCTACAGTTTCTGGCATACAAAAAACTTGCAAGTTATGGTTGTAAACCTAAAAATGAACAAGCTAAAGCCATGCTATATATACAGTCAATCTAACACCAGAGTGGACCAAAGCGCAGTTGCTTTGCATGGGGTCTAGTCAGGGTCTGCTCCTTAAAAAATGGCATTCAACGAAAGTCACCTCTAAGTTTGATGTGGTAAAAGCAAAAACAAACCCAGCATCTGATTTTTATGTTCACTTTATGCATGATTAAAGAGTAAAGTGGATCCACCATTACTCTTACTGCTCAGTGTAATACTACAGGCCCTTTGTTTATTCCAAATACCGTAGACCTACACTATATTACTTAGGTTATTTTCAGCGATTAAAGCATTTCAAAGTAAACAAAAAACTGGAAGACATCTACAAAATTACCAGAATTTCAAGTACACTTAAGGAACATATTTATTATTTTAAGAGAAATTGACTTTTTCATTTCAAAAATCCATGATAAATTATTAGAGGGAAAAGTTTCTTTGTTCCTTACAGTGACCAGTATTTCATTATAATTGTGAGGTATCAAAGAATGGAAGATCTCAATAGGTAAAAGTCCAAGATCCTATTGAAATGTGTACTCGCAATTGTTGTAAATAATTTTAGTTTAGTGTATACCCCTCTCCCCCCCCCCCCATCAACCTGATGCTGGCTCCATTATCATGCAGTCTGATAGTGATAGACTGGTTGAGGGATATGATTTGGCAGGCAATACAGATTTTGACATTTTTATCATTGCAGATTTAATTACAGCATTTAATTATTTTAATAATTAAAGTTATTTTATTACAAGTGCATCGTAATTTTTATGCTTTTACATGGTTATACATATGTAAAATGATATTTATGTACATGTATATTGTAGAACATGGAGAGGGAAACCTTAGAGAGTTTACAAGAAGAGTTATTGAAGAGGCTTGATGCTTATGGAGAAAGTGTTATGGACAACAAAGACTATGAGGACAGAGTAAAGAGAGCAAAGAAAATTAAAAAGAGGAAGATGGTTTCTGGAGATGAGGGTGAGTGTAGTGAAAACATGAAAAAAAGAAAGAAACGAAAAAAGAAGAAACTTGCAAAGGAGAATGAAAGCTCATCAAGTGGAAAAAACGAGGAAGAAGTGGAGCAACCCAAAGTTACTGGAAAAGAAAAACGGAAACAAGAACTTAAAGAAGAACTTGGTTTAGATGATGTCGATACAGGTGTGGAAAAGTGCCAAGACTGGAAGGAGAAAGATGAAATGATTTCATCAGATTCAAAAGTTGTAGTGTATCAAAGACCAAAATCCAAAAAGAAAGAGGAAAAGATGGTGGATTTAGGTGAAAATTCGGAAGAAACTTCTGGTTCTGTTATTGATCTAAAGTCAGCAAGGTTAGATGTTCAGAAATTTGGAATCAAGGGATTTAGTGAGGATAAAAAGGACGCTGCTATGGAAGCCCTGCTGGTAAAACTTGGGGCCAAACCCAAGAAAAACAAGGCTTACAATTACAAAGAATATCAAGAAATAGTGAAAAGACAAAAAGTTGAAGAAAGAGAAAAGAGGGAATTAGACAGAAAACTTGGATACAAGGTCAAGAAGAAAATTGTGGCACGGAAGAAGGATCGTAACGATGTGGGACGCGTGGATGGACAAGTTGGGAAATACAAACACGGTGTTCAATTTGTGACCAAAAAGGACTTGCAACCGGGTGGAAAGCCTAGCAAAAAGAAACGAAAGAAAAAGTTCTAGATGTTACTGGTGTATTGAGAGGATTAGTTTGGAAATAAAATTATAATTGTTATATTATAATAGCTATGAGCTATGGTTGTTTTGGTTTTTTTTTTTACTTATGTTGGTTGAACTTTTTGACATGTAGCATAACAGTCATTGAACTCGCATCATAAAAATGGTAAGAATTGGTATCAGTTTTACATTTACGAGATTATTCCTGAATCCATTTGAATACTATGTATTCCTTTAATTTTATACCGGTATGTCTCCACACACTGACTAGAATGGCTTATTTAAACAAAACCATTTTGGAAAAATATGTATCTGTATTGTTATGCCCCCCCCCCTGAACCTTTTACATGATCGTAGGGGGTGGGGGGGGGGGTGGGGGGGAGAGTGTATTTACAGATCAATTTATAGACTCTCTTCACATATAAAACATTGCTGTACATGGTTCTAAGCCAAAGTCATTATAATTTATACCAGCCTATTATACATGTTTTATAAAGACCATAAGAGTATTTCACATACATAAAAGGCAAACCTAGCTATGGTTTGAACAAATTAATAGTAACCAGATAATTACAGAGTTATCGAACATTGCTGAGGATTGAAAATCGTTAATAGCTATTCTTATGATTAGCCTTTAACACTACCCTCTTCATGCCATTCAGAAATCCTCAATATTTTAAAGACCCAGCTGATACAAGCATGTTTTTATGTCAAGATTTCCTAGTTTGTTTATATTATAGACTTAAAATGAAGTGGACACTGTCTTATATATATCATATATTGCTATTAGCTCAGGTAAAAGTGTGTTATAAGAGTATATTAATTTCCACAAAACTATCAACAAAGGACATCAGTGGGTGGCACGGAATTAATTTTTATATGGTATACCGGGTATTATTTCAACATAACGACACAGCCTCATGAATCAGTCTTTGATATAGATTAATTTTTGTATGTTTACTTATTAAATATTTGTTTTTTACACTACATGTTTAAAAAGGAATTAAAGTGTTCTGATTCTCCGAATTTAAAATCTAGAGTTGTGACCTGTCCTCAAACTGGGTTTCAATTTCAGAATTATCGTTAAATTTCAATTTTTAATATGGAATAAGATTCAGACACAACAGCAAGATATGTCACAGTACTTGCAGTTATTTGATGGTAATTATGTAACTGACGATATTGTTATGCTATTTAAAGAATTGAAATGTGTTATTATTTAATATTTTGAATGATTATACCAAATCTTTTTAGCTCATCTGAGCTGAAAAGCTCAAGCTTATCTTACCATTTTTTTTGCTAGTTTGTCTGTTTGCCTGTAAACTTTTTACATTTTTTACTTTTAACCGAAAATGGCACAAATTGTTTTTAGATGAAGGGGATTGAAGTTTCTTAGTATGAAGAACCCAGTCTTCTTTCAAGGGAAGATAATTCAGAATTATTGAAAAATTGTTGTCATTTTATAAAATTCTTCTTCTCAAAAAACCATTTGGCCAGGAAGTCTGAAACTTGTGTGGAAGCATCCTCAGGTAGTGTAGATTCAAATTTGTCCAAATCATGATCCCTGGGGGTGGGGCCACAATGTGGGGGTGGGGGTGGGTGGGTTGAATTTTCACTAAAAAGTAAAGGAAAATCTTCTCAAAAACCATTTGGCCAGGAAGGCAAAAACTTGTATGGAAGCATCCTCAGGTAGTGTAGATTCAAGATTGTTCAAATCATTATTCCATGGGGTAGAGTGAGGCCACAATGGATGGGGAGTGGGATGTATTTTGCTTAGTAATAGGGAAAAATCTTTTTTTTTTTTAAATTTGGCCAGAAAGGCTTAAACTTGTGTGGAAGCATCCTTATGCAGTATAAATTCAAGTTTGTTAAAAATCATGATCCCTGGGGTAAGGAGGATGATAGGGGGAGGGGTGATAATTTTTACATAGGAAGAAGAGAATAAATAGAAAAAATCTTCTCAAAAACTGGAACAACATGTTTGACAAAAGAATACATGTACTGTTATGTGGAAAAAAATTGAAAATTGTTTTAAACAAGGTCTACACTACTGAATTGTCCTGATTTTTTGAATTTGATACCATAAAGCTGATTTGATCAGAATTATAGCTATTGTTGCTCATGTGAGTAGTGTGGCTCCTGGGCCTCTTGTATACATTTTCATTAATTTCTAAAATATGTAACCATTAAGAATCTTAAAAAAGTAGAAATTTTTCATAAAATACTCTAGAACATGAACAGATTGAAATTGATAAAGTTATTTAGAAGTACAGTGCATATCTCCATTTCTGCATATATATATAAAATTTGTAATGCCGGTATTTATTAAGAATAGATTTATTTAAAAAGCACAAACTGTTCCAACCCATTTAATTTATATTCGTGTAATTTCAGTAGCTATAGCAACCAAAATTACATGAAAAAACTTTTTTATAAGTGCAGGTGTGCTCTTCTAGATCTGTTATTGAAATTCTTTGTGAATTATAAAGCGTGAATTGTTACAGTCATTTTTATATATTCCTATATATTCAGTAGCTATCCCAATATATTTCTAAATAAATATTTTAATATCATAATGAGACTAATTCATGAGGATCATATAGGTAAAAATATTTTAACAATTTTTTTGTCAAGCATATTTAGGAAAATTTATTGTGAATCATATAAAATTCCCTTTTCTTTGGTGAAGCATTGGAACTATGATTCTTGTGATGTCAAATGGCAATACATGTAATTCCCTTGCTTGCTGTTTTATTTTTCACGTTTTATGAAGCGTCCACAGGAAGTGGTTGAAAACATTAACAAGGATGTCTACCTTTCATCCTTACATCGACAGGTTGTGCAAAACAAATCCTTACACGAATGAGAAGTGCCTGGTCCATTTACAGCAGGGTGTTTATGGTAATATTTACACTGTTGATGGATTCTCATGGTCATTTGATATGACCAGCCAGTGTCTGAATTGACAACTTGAGTCGCTTTGGTGGTTACCTGGGCTAATTGGCGATATAGGTAAAAATTGTTGATTAATGATGGTAATTAAAAATGACAAGAACTAAGTTTGATTGTTGATTTTTCATGTTTTGTGGCCTCTAAGGAATTTTGATTGGAAATTTTTCTGGTTTAATGTGTTTTTGAACTGCTTCAATAAATTCTGACATGAAAGTATGATTTTATTACCGGTATTTTTTTTTAATAGGAGGAGTTTTGATTTTAGCAGTTGAAATCTATTCAGAATTTGCATTATATTTTGTGCTGGATGGGAAGATTTAATGTACTACATGTTGAAGTAAGTTCTTGAACACATTATAAACTAGTCTAGTAGATATTAATTATCTTCTAAAATCCACAGTGTTTCCTTAATTGCAAAAAGTTAAGGATGTAATGGGACTCCTCAATACTTTGATTTATTTTCTCTTGAAATAATAAAATGAAATGCTGGTATAACCTTTGATCGAGTTTTAAGCCCCATAATCTCATAGGAGGAGAGGAGGTTACAAACCGGGTTTTCCAAAGGAAATGGTGAAAATGTGGATGGGAGGGCGGGCGAGTGGGCGGGCGGGTGGCTGCCAAAGGGGTACCCCTATTGTACAGATAACTCCTCCTACAGTTTTCAAGATAGGAAGTTGTTGTTTTGCAGATCAATTGTACATATATCAGAGCTGTGCATATTACTTGGATTTTGATTTTTGATAATTTATGAAAAAAATGCCTCCTGTTGAACTTAGTTATTTTCTTGCAGAATATTGCATATAGGGTACCCCATTTCTCTGGATGGGTTGTGTTTATCAATTCAGGGTTGACAAATAGATTATGGATACTGTTCACACAAAAGAAAACCCGGTTTGCTGTCACATTGACAGCTTTTCTCTTGTTTTTACTATACAAGAATTTATAAAATGCATTTGATGGTCAAATATTGGACAATTGGAATTCTTTTTTTAAGTGGTGATCATATATGCATACTTATAATTTTCGTAAAAATAACTTTAATTTCCATCCATATTATCTGTAGGTGTCCCATATACCACTTTTTGACACCTATTTTGAATTTAAAAGCTTAAAAATATACCAAACCACATTATACAGTCATTTTGTTAATGAAGCTACAGGTAAACAAAATTAATGAATACCCCTTAAAATAAAAAACCATAAACAACACAATGAATAAATCAATTAATCGGTAGATATATTGCACATTCATTGGTTTCTGTGAATTTAGAAAGGACAATTGGGATTTTAACTCATTTCTGATTTGAATTAATATTATGCATGCAAGTCACATTTTTAAATGAAGGCTTAATTCGTTTGCAAATGAAGGTAGACATGTCACTACTATTCCTGTGTGCAAAAAATCTGACAGGTTTAATGTGGATATATATTCACTTTTAAAACTTGTTAAAATAATTGTATTCTGTACCACATACCATTTAAGATTTTGTGCAAAATTTACTCTGCCGAAAATGATAATTTTGACAATGTATAGGGTAGTTCCATTCTGATTACATGTAAATACTGCATTTTATATCAATAAATAATAAAAAGTGAATGGAGAAAATTTAAAGTTTTTTGAAATTTTTTGTTAATACATTTTTATTAAAAAATATTGAGTTTCTTTTATAGATATTAAATTTATTTAATGGAATGGTGAAAATGCTAAGAGCTTTAAAATTATCAAACTTATGGTTAAATATACCGAGTTATAAAATTTGAAAACATTAATTGTGAATATACATCTCATTTGTGGGAGTGTCTGCACAGTGATTATTTCTAGACTATTATGAGTGGGCGGTTGAATGTGCCTTGCCAACCTGGTTATTTTAAGTTTTAATGTGATCTTTTGACATTTTCTTGTATTGATATATGGAACATATGTGCACATACCTTGTTAACCTTCATTGTAGGTTTTGATTCCTTGTGTATTTGATTAATAAAACCCGCTGTTTGAATTCTGATATATGGTAAGTGCGATGTGTATTTGTATATATATATACATGTATATTATCTTAATTAATGGTCTTTTATCATTGTTATTTTGTTATTTTATTTTGAATTCAGTTTTATTTTATAATGAAAACTTAATTACCTAAGTATTGAAAGTTCAAATAGTAAGGATAATTGTGATAATATATGCCACAATTAATATTAGCTAGTATAACACTTGGTCTGTATACAGAGCTATTTGATTTATACACACAGGTAGCTATGAAAGACAAATTACCGGTAGTTATGCAATGGTGTGTAAAACTGATGTCCAATTAGGTCAGGGGTTGCCATGATTATGGCCAGCTTTATAATGAACTGATGTTACATGAGGGAATGAGGAAATGATAGATATTTATATATACATGTTGTGTTTGATACCTGTACATCTAGTTGAATAAAGGTATATAGAATGATATGGAATTAAACAACTTGAAAATTGTAGAGTTTATTGGACCAGATTCTTCCAGACACTTTGACGAATCAACTAAACAGCTTTTGGAATTGAATGAGCAGGCATGCAGAGAGCTCTCTAGAGAGACACTGCATGGATCAAGGTGTAGAGTAAGGGGAGTGCTACATACAGAATAGGGCCCCTGTGGACTACTCCTGACTGAACACAACACAGTGACAACAGCAGCCATGGATCATCTATCGACAGGTGAGTTCTACAGGTATTCTACAGGTATTGGCCAGGACCAGATCAGTGATCAGTAATTAACATTTACCAGTAGATACCCTAATGTGATGTTAATGGTACGTAGAAGGAAGCCTTTAGATAGGTGGCATTAATTAGTCAGACATTCTCAATGTGGTGTGTTGAATATGTTGCATTACACTTGTTTTTTCTTCCCATTGATTAGGTAGTGTTTTATGGGACACAATTGAATATAATTCTCATGTTATGTTTATGCGACAAGAAAGCATCATTTGAATTGCTGATGACACTCATTCGGGAGACTGGGGAGTTTTCCATTGTTTAAAATGGAGATGAAATGAAATGGCTGCCTTGATATAAAACAGAAGTCTTAGGAAAGAGGCATTATGAGCAAATTAATTTAAAATTTAATAAATGCTTATATAGATTGATGGTAATGACATTCCATTATGCTATACATGTAGCATGAAGAGGTGTAAATAGCAGCACATATATATACGACTCATTGTATGCTAAAATATCAATGTCTGCTGTCTAATGATCTTTATAAATCATAATCAGTGTTTCACATTCCCTATTTACATATTAATTTAATGATAATTAGATCTGGAACTCTGACAATCATGGAAATATATGTTTGTTTCCTTAGTAGGCGCCATGCAATGTTTAGTTAGTTCCCATACCAGACACCTTACATCTCACACTGTGTGTTTTCAGTCACTTGATTAATTAGCAAGGTCTTACTAGATAATCTGTATCTTCATCTATTAAGTAATGAAAACTGATTGGAGAATCAATGGTAAACAAGAGACCCATGTACCTAAATGGTCACCTGAGAATAATATTTTACTAGAATTCAATAAAGTGTATTTTAGTGCATTATATTTACATGACTACTGGGTATTTTCTCCTCTGTTTCTTAAGAAAACTAATTGTGATTCATAGCTCTATAGAAACTGACAGGGCTTAAATCTACACAACCCAGTTCTAACCAGTTTATCAATCGGTCGAAACCTTCAGCAACCTATAAAAATCAAGGACTGCACGAAATAATCATTATTATGTCAGACTTAAACTTCCATATTATATTGAGACTTTTATCTAACGCTAACTGATGTACGTCAACAATAATTTAGTTACTTTTACTTACTAATTACGATCAGTTCATTAATTTGTTAAAAAAAGACGTAAATATAAACATTAAAATGCTTTCTTTGATGAATCATGCTGACTATGATTGTTGTGATCATTGCAGAAAAAATGAACATAATCCGCTAACGCGGGTTATGCATTTTTTCTGCAATGTCACTACCTTCATACCCACATGAATCACCAAAGAAAGCATTTTATTGTTTAAATGATGCATGGATTGAAAGATGTATGAAGATCTAAACAGAATTAAGGATATTGTACAATCTGTAAAACATTATGGGGGTGAGGGGTTATAATAAACAAAAGACAGCAGATACATAATATATATAGAGAGAGAGATTTTTGTGTAAAATTGCGTTTATTCAATTTTGTGAATGAGAATAGATTGATCTACAGATCCCCAGTCTTCACCCATAAATAGGAAGTAGAATGGATACAAATCCTGTGGCTAATAATTGCAACACTTATGCATGCACTCGTACAATAAAAGATAATTCAGATGTTTACAATTTTACTAATTTCTTATTACCGATAAGTAGGAAAATATTGTTGCCATGATCTGTAAGACTGACAGTATGCATTCTTGTATACATGCATGTTGATGTCCCTTTTGATAATTTTTTTTAAAAAGAAGTAGAGGGTGATGATGTATGGCTTGTATGCCTCATTATAAAATGCAGGGTCGGATGTACTCGAGATGTATTTCTGTAACAGAAAAATGGGGGCAAGTCAACATGCTCTTTGGAAAGTGTATACTGAAAAGTCTAAAAATGTGTAATAATTGTGTTTTACAATCAATGATGGTATGAGCAGGTCTGCAACATCATGAGCATCAATGGAGAAAATGTTAAATGGTTGGTTGACTCGAAACCTTAATTATTAATAGCTTAACTTTTATCATATATTGATAAGGTTTCTCAATGATTTTTCTCAGTCTTTCATGGTTTCATTCAATCAGGTAATGTGTGTATGTGAACCACCCTATGATCAATGAGATTTATAAAAGGGAATTCTTCTCCCACCTACGCAGACCTGTTCACATCGTGTTGTTTAGGTTTTGTGTAATAAAAAGTATTTGATAATGAAGGGTGAACTAAGATAAATTATGATGTTGTGTGAGAAAATTGAGTTGAACATTAATTTGTACTGTTGGATGATATATCTGCAGAGAACATTGAAACAGCAGGAAATCATGATTAGAAGTACCTGATGTATAACAAAAAGCAGTATATACTCACAATTAGTCATATGAAATGTTAATTTGAACAATAGTTTGTACAGAAGCCATTTGGTTAGGCTAGATTTAGTTTAAATCAATCCCCATCTTTTGCTGTTTTATATACATGTGGCTCAGTGGACAGTAGCTAATAAGTGAATCCCCAAGAACAATTAATGTTGTTTGATATATAAGGCCTGGCTCAGTGGACAGTAACTAAGTAAGTGGCTGCAGGTTTGATTCCTGACCAACAATTATTAATGTTTGATGTAAGATTGGCTCTGTGGACAGTTATCAATATGAAAGCCCTGACAGTGGTTATTTTTCCTGTCTCAGATAAGTGGCTGGATTGATTTAATTCTTGGTATCACAACTACCACTGTTATCTGCATTTTGCTAGTCTTTTTAAGGAGGCTGGATGGTCAACAACTCAACCATCAGATCTGCCTGAAATTTAAATATATGATTTGTTTAGCTCTATACTATTATTTAGTAAAGAAAAAATCTATACATTTTACCTTTTAAATTTAAGTATTTTTCTATATTTTTAATATATAGAGCTCTTCTTCTAAAGGATCTCAACACAGTCTTAAAATAGCCATGAGCATCGATCGAGCCCTTTTAAAGCCAGTTTTAAATTAAATCCAGTAATTAGTGTTGGAGTGTGTTAAAAAGAATGATTTGTAAGAAAACAATGATTTTTTCACCATTATTTTTTTTTGGAGTACCCGGTACATTCTATTAATACTAATTACAGTATGTTTCCATAATATAGAAGGGGGCTGGATCATCATGAATAATTGCATGGTTTTCTTTTAACTCCACATGTATTTTTTTTTAAAATGGATTGCAATGTATGATGATAGATCCCCTTCAGATAACCCATGTTATTTTGTTAAAGTGAATTATAAAGATCTCCCTTTTGTGTATTGAAGGAAGTCACAAATGCTTTGAAGTTGGTGATGATATTAACTCATAATGCCAATATGCAAGTCAACTACATGCTGTTTTAATTGACGTTTAACTCCTTTCCACAAAATTATACATCTGCAGCCGTATTCTAACTGAAAACTACCCATTGGCAAGTTTGTATATTAATGTTAAAAATAGGACCAGCTTTATATAGTCAAAATTTTTGAAATAGAATCAGAAACCTTTAAAAGTATTTGACATTTAGAGTTTGAGTTGACTTTAGCAGTGACAGAACCCTTTATTACAGTTAAAGCAGAACTTTTGTGTACATTTAAATCAATCATTCCCTTTCGGAGAAAGTTTTTCTTAAACACTTAAGGGACACCTTCACATAAAAGAGCTCTTACAAGTGGAGGATTTAGTTGATAGAGCCGATGTGATTACTTTTCGATTCCATGAAAGGGTTGACAATTGAACGACATCCCTGCATTCGAAGCAGCTGTTACTGCGGCTTTAATTAATGACGCAGGGGCTTGAACTTGCAGTGTTTAATCACTGATATTATTCAACAAGAGCTTAATGTTCCACTAATTTATTTGCTTTCAATCAATTTCAAGCCAAAGAAGAAGAAAAAAAAAACGAAAAAAAAAAAATTGATGGCCGGAACCCATTTTCTTTGTCCATTGTAGCATAGCAAATAATTGACTACCACTTTCCTCTGGACAGCCAACATGATAAACTTTCATGCTGGAAATGTCCAGCCAACATTCATTTAAATAGCCTTGGAAGTATTGGGATTTTAATATTTTTTCTGTAATACATTGTGTACATACTCTGTGTATACGTCGAATGTACTGTAGTGAAATTGACCAGCTAGTCTTCAGTGAAGTGTTAAAATTGGAACAAAGAGACATCCTTTTGTTCCGTTTTGTTGTGAAATAATCCTCTAAAGTCCTGGTGGAGTTTGTCATGAGATAATGAATAATGTACCTTCGTTATTGATTCTGATGTTTATCTTGCGAGGACAAATTTTTCTTCAACTTTGCGGTTGCTTTACTTGTTTGGAATGAGGATTACATTATCATCTAACTTTTACTTGAGCGTCAAGTAAATACTTGGCTAGAAAGTGAAGCTAATGAACACTCAAAGGACTTTTTGTTCACCCTAAAAAGGTTGGTTGCAATTTAGCTATGGTTTATGCAATAAAACCCTTTTAGTTTATAATGCTTAGTGTATTATACTTAGTTAGAAGTTTTGCATATTTTGCATTGGTTTTTTTTTTCAGGGAATGCCGGTTTGATTATTTTTCCATTTTTAAAAGTAGACTGTACTTTCTTGTTTCTCTGAGGAAACGGCCATCTAATAATAGTCATGGGTACATGCAGAACTTATATTAGAATATAATTACTTGGAGGCATGCAGGCTTACATTTGCAATTCTACAAGTATATCAGTACTCCAGTATTTTAAAGTAGCAACAATAATCAATATTTCCCTTTTATTGCCAGGTTAATGAGGTATATCAGGGGTTTTTTTTTTCGATAAATCATGGAGAAGAAATTTCCCACATCCAAACTTTGAACTTTGAAGTGTGAATATCCGAAGAGTCAAACTCTTACAAATTATCAGGAACAATTCTCTGGAGGTTGTTGACATGTTGATTCTGATCCAAAAAATTGTTTTTTAACATATTAGATTCACAGTAGAAGATTCTTTTGAGAGAAATGTATTGTTGCATTTCTAAACTTAGTGCACATGTAGCATTAAATCCGTGTATTTATCAAATATGTTTATGTATTTTAAAGATTATGCACACAGAACATGAACTTTAATGAAATCTGCATTAGGAATTTTTCTGTATGTGTTAAACATGAATGAAGACAACCTTTTAAAAATACTTGAAGTTTGCTAAGCTTATTTCATTCTAAGCTGTAGGTTAAACATCTCCCCTGATAGGATAAATAACCTTGTATACAAGTTCTTTATCTGTAGCTGTCCTTATATGTCGATGTTTGAAGCAACGTACCCAGTGTCTGTCTTAATCCTAAATTAGAAAACATTTCTGATTAACTTAATACCAGGAGTATTTTCTATTCAGATTTGAAAGTCATGTATTGTGTATCTTTTGATCAACATACCATGGCTGCCTTAATCCTTAATTAAAATACATTTCTAATTAAATTAACTTAATTAATACATGGTATTTTTTTTTAAATTTTGATTTCAAAGTCATCTACACTGTAGCTATGTTCTTGTGATCCAAAACTTTTAAAAATGTTTATAAAACTGTCAATGTAAAACACTCCAATGAGTGTTTATGTAACCCCCTCCCCACTGTTTTTGTTTAAATCTGAGGTGCTGTTTTTTTCTGGTCTAGGTGTTGAGACATTATGTCATGGCTTTTGAGGTAGGACAGGTATTTGACAGGTATATGGCTCCTTAATTCCCTGACTGTCCATGTGGAAAATTAGATTGACTACTTATGACGGAATAGGCGGGACTCTTCAATCAGTTGTTATACTCTCAACCAGTCTAAGAATAAGTACCTATTACCTATATCAGTACCTGTTACCTATATCCTAGTAACTCACACAGCTTAAGTACCTCTTGAATAATAGTGTGTAGTGTGTTAGTCCAGACTGGGGGTGTTAAATAGTTGTCTTCATCTAGTAGTCAACAATGGTGGCACTAACCCCTACCTGAGCTTCTTCAGGAGGTATTGGACACCTCCAAACTGCAATGTTCTTTCTTTTGAAATTGTTACATATTTTTTTCTGTCACTATTTTGATGTCTCATAGTACATGTATAGCTTTGTGCAATATGTTATACTTAAGTGTCAGTCACTGATCATACCTCTGCAACCCCCTGGAACTTATTTCCTTTTTGAGACATTTTGAAATGCATTTTGAATTGATAAAATTCTAAATGGTTATTATATTTTGATTATGATGTATTTTTATCCACATAGTATTTAAAGATGTCCCATACCACCTTTAAAAAAATTGAAACCCACTTTAACTCTGCATGTTCTCCTATATCTTTCATTCTTTGATTAATTAGATGTACATGTATTACTTACTAGTAAAGTTGAGAATTGCATTACTTTTTGGAAGAACATGGTATTTCGTTTATATCTCGCAGTGTCTTAAATAGCGGTACAAAACCACAAATGAACATCCAAAATAACAGAGTTGCAATAGAAATTGAGATATTTTTTTGTGCTTAAAGAGAAACATTGCCTGTTTAAATTTCAAATATGATGGTGTGTTTGTGTAACTTTAATTTTAACACACGTAATTATTTTGAACTTCATCTCTTCTTGGAACTTTTTCTAAGATATTTTTTTCAGAAATATGAGGAATGAAATGTATATTGCATACTCCTGACTTGTAATATAAGTAATATCTGAGCAGTCATAAATTTTAGGTTTTATCATGTGTTAATTTAACCATGTGCAAAACACATATTCATATTCTACAGTCATTAGTTAACATTTTGTTATTACATTCATGAAAAAAAGTTCTACTCTTCTGTTGACCTATTTTTTAAGAATAAATTTTAAGAAAATTCTATTTTTTAGATTCATAAAACTGTATGAATAAAAAAAATAGACTCCAATTAGGTGTTTTTTGATGATCCACATAATTCTATGTGTTAGAGACCCTCTCGTCTTTGCCAGCAGGAGAGAGCTTTATTCTGACACTTAGGGTTGTAGCAAAGTGCCGATCAAGAGGGCTCAACATTGTGGGCTGTGATAATCAGGGGAGGTAAGCAAGCTGATTTTGGTGTCCATCCCACTGTGCAGTACAATACCACTGGATCACTGTGAACATTAGTTGCATTACTGTGACTGTAAAGGAGTAGGGGTGCATGAGACAGTGTCCCATTGCTTTAAATATATAACCTTAATCTGACCCAACCAAGGACTCTTTATATATAGATTTGAAAAAGAAAAGAAAAACTTAACTACATTACAAATAATAATTTCCAGTGTTGCAGATGGTCCTGTCTGGATGGATATAAAGACCAGTCTTAAACATTTGAGTCCTTACATTTCACTGTTAATGTCTCATTAGGAGAACAAAAAAATATTAATTTGTTTCTATTTGATGCAAAATAAATTTAGCATCAAAACAGTTCTCTCTCTCTCTCTCTCTCTCTCTCTCGTTTTAAAGTAGTTTGGTAGAAAATATGAATTTCCATTTGGGATCTGAGTCTCTCTCTCTCTCTCTGTTGTATTCTAACATAATGATTGTTGTTTACTCTTTAGAATTTCATTAGGTTGGTTGGGAATGAAATTGTTTGGATAAAGGAACTTATCATCAGTATCCCTTATCATACATCTGTTAATTAAAATGCTATAACCTATATAACAGTGCTAATTTTAAGATTATGTTTGGGAATGAGATATCAGAACCTGCCTTTTACGCAAAGAATGTCTCTATTGTGTCTGTATGTTTGTGAGATATCTATATCAACTACATCATGGCATCTGAAGAACAATTCGAAGTATGGGGAGTAAATTTCATCCATATTTAATGGTCATTATGACAATCCATAAACAGTGTGTACACTAGAAATCACAACTATTGTATTGGAGATCGTGACTTCCAGAGACAAAAACTTGACACCAATTTTCCCATCTGCTGTTAATTTCTGAACATCTACCATTGTAGATTTATAGATTTTCCCTCTAGTACCTGTCATTAAGGTTTGTGGCACAGGTTGTTAGTTTCGAGCTAATTGATGCTGCTATCGATGGTTTCGTTGACGAGTTTCTTCTTGGTGATTTTGCATTCCATATGTCACTGTAACTTCACTTTCTGAGTGACAACTCTAATTCAACCAAACTAGTTGATCAAGTCACTAGTGGAGATTTTGTTTAATTAAGGTCTCTTGCATTTTAATATTCTCACCGCAATATTTAATTTATCTAAATATTTGGCATTCTTAGACCTTATGTAGGTGTTAATAGGATTGTAATATTTGTTAGATGTGGGTGTCGTGATCAGAAGTAAATTTAAAAATAAAAAGAATATTTACTTTGCAACTCAAGGGTGTGATGAAACAAGAAATGAAATTATATTTCTTGGACGAGATATCTAAAAGAACTTTTGAATTTATAGATATGCATAATTTTACACCATCCAACTCTTTCTTGTCAAAAACAGTGATCATAAAAGAAACTTGAAATATTATGAGGCTGGGAGTGATTTTTGAAGGAGTAAAAGAAAAAACTCAAAATCTATATAATTTATTTCTCGACTTAATTGGATGAAAAACCCCAAAAACTTCAAGACATTCAATGATTACTTAAGTCGGAGTTAAAATAATATACATATAGAAATTGTGATCAGCCTTTCAACTTACTTGGATATATCCATGTTAAT
>WFKH01006014.1:43730021-43746038 GCA_016163765.1 Magallana hongkongensis
GAGAGAGAGAGAGAGAGAGAGAGAGAGAGAGAGAGAGAGAGAGAGAGAGAGATGTGGTACTAAAAATTACATATTATTTCATATTATTATAGTCTAGCTTGTTATTAATTCAGAGGTAAAGGACTTTTTCACTTATTAGGAACAAAATGGATAAACTGCACTGATGTGTACCTTCATATCAGAGCAAATGGTCATTTACAGCAAAAGCATGTATTCCAATTCATTTATTGGAAAAATGAATTGGAATCTGGTTTTGTTCAAACATCTTTACAGTACCAACACAATTTCTTATCTAATGATTGATGATCAGATCTTTAAATGTAGTCTGAGTGCCATCTTACAATGTACTAAGATTGAAAATCATTAAATGATACCTGACACTCAATGGAAATGTTCCATGACAGGGAAATTTAAAGTTAGTCATGATCCTCTGTAAATAAATATATTTAAGAAGTCTGATGTCTCACCTCTCATCATGTCTTGAACTGAAATGAAGTAGTACAGACGTAACATGATTTTACATGTGTCAAAAAAAATCCTTGAAAACATGTTGAAACTGTATAATTTATTTGAACATGAATTTTTTTCAATCAACAGTAAATTGTATTTTTATATTCTTTGATAATGAATTTTATGATATTTGCTACAGCATCTTCTGAAACATGAATTGATCATTTTGGTAATTACCTATTTGGTTCATCAAGCCTCAAGGTGTAAACCGCAGTTCATAAAAAAAAGAAATACATGTACCTGAATGCATACAAACTCTTACAGAAAATCCTGAGGGTTGAAATCTTTGATATATTAAATGTCACCGCAGTGTGAACTCTGGCCGTAATCTGCATTTAGTTTCACGAGTCTTTCAATTTTATTTAGAGGAAATTAGAAACTGTTTATTGGATGTGACTAATATACAAAGCCAGACATACTAAAATGTAGACAGAAAAAAAAAATCTCCCTAGGTTATTATAGCTTGCTTAGTCCTGAAGGTCGCTTTTGAAGTGGTTTCGTATTTAGGTCTCCAAGTTTAGTTCCTGACTGTTGACATTGTGTGGTTGCTATGTGGTACCTTAATCCCTGTGTTTGTCCAGTCACAGATTCAGAGCTCTTGTGCAGTTTTTTTTAATGCTGGAAAAACATCCTAATTACATGCTTTTTATGGAACAAAACAACTAAGTTAGCATCATCCACAGCAAATTTTGAGAGAGAGAGAGAGAGAGAGAGAGAGAGAGAGAGAGAGAGAGAGAGAGAGAATAAACTCATGCTTTAGAAGGAAATATTTTTAGCAAAAGAGTACAGAACTGGTAATTTTGAAGTAGCACTATTTGACTTCAAGGAAGTTGTTCCTATACATGGATTGCTTTAAATTGACTTTGCTGCAAGATTTTACTAGATTTTGCAGGCAAATTCTTAATTGACTCTATCTCAAGTGACATATCATCTAATATGAGCATTGATTTTAAAACAGACCACAATTAATGGCTTTCTTCCATTAGACCAAAGGACTGTTAATGGAAGGAATTAAACCCTAGCTGTAAATATTCCATCTAGCATCTTCTTTCATGTTAATGCCAGTTTGAAACATTTACTTGATATATGCATACATGAACAATGAACTAATTAAAGTATACATGTGCATGTATGAACAATAATCCAAAGTATACATGTGCAGATCTAGTTGGAGATTTGCATAATGTAACAGCCCCACAGATCTAGTTGGGGATTTGCATAATGTAACACCCCCCCCCCCCCCCCCACCATCTTTCACCATGGTGGTGAAATCTCTAGAAAACAGATTCTTGGGACCCTACCTGCAGTGCAGCCATATAAATGTATTACATATATTACCATAGATATATTTATGTTTAATCCTTCTCCGAACCATGAGGCGCATAGGGCCATGTGCTTACCACCAGTTTTTGTGGTGCAAAGTGGATGAAAGTCATAGACTCCCCCTGGATGGGACACTAGTCCATTGAGGTTTGCCCCCAGGTTAAGCTGGTACCCAATTGCAGCAGGGTGGACTGAGACAATGTAGATAAAGTGCCTAATGTCTTACGACACAACATCCAGTGATTACAGCATGTCTTGAACCAGTGACCTTTGGTTTACTGGCTTAACACCCATGACCACTGAGTCCAGTGGTCCAGTTTTAGATATAACTTCCCAAATGATATACCGGTATTCAACTGCCATATTTCTATCAGCTAGAAGTTGGACTGTGCTACAGTCAATCCAAATGCCCAAGTCACACCTCACCAGATAACACAAAAGTCCAACAGGGATAAAACACAATCTCCTGTTGGTTGTTTGTTGATGAAAGGCATTCCAGCCACTGTTGGAAGCTCTTTCAATCAGAATTTGATGCATACAAAATGGGAATATCTTGACAACTGGTTCCAGAAATTCTGCGATCATGCAACAGTCAACCAATGGACTTCACCATTTGAGTAACAATGAAGTACATTTAGATTGAACATTTTAAATGTGCAACACACAATCATCCGACAAAATTGTTTGGAACAAAATTCAAAGAAGACTAACAATCGTGTATTGGTCAAGAGATTGACAAAGTGGATTTAAACAGTGCAAGTTTGGTTTATCATTTTCATGGCCAGTAGTCCAGATGTGACTTGTAGCCAACAGACATCAGCAGAAACAGACCAGTCAGGTCCTGGGAAAGAATTGCACGAGTTCCCTACAAACACCAGGCAAGCTCGTAGATACTGTATTTTTACTTAGGGTATATATTTCCAAAAAGGCTGATGGTGTCCTTTCCAAGTTTTGAACATGCTCAAAACTTTCAGCTGCATTGATAGAATCTCATTCACCATATTTTACCAGATATTGAATATAGCTGCATGAATGAGAAAGGGAATAGAAATGATGATCCTTTGAACATTCAGTTAAGATCTAGTTATCTTGTGAGGTGTGACTGAAGCTTTAAAGATACACTCTTCTCTTCTTGATTTCTTGTAAGTAAAAAAAATCCTTCATTAAAAAGGTTTATATTGGCAAAGTGATTATAATCCTATATTGAAAATGTTTATACTAGCAAAGTGATTTTAAAAATCTTAAAGCTACATGTATCTCTAATGATATTTGGTTTGAAAAAGCTTCACTTTAAAAATTTCCCAAAAATTTGAAATTTTTTACCAGCAAGTACCTGTATATAAAAATTTACTTTTTTGATTTAAGCCACAAATTTGTATTTGTGTTCTGATATTTTCCCTAAGGATTATATAAATATTTTATATTATAGGATATGAAAATAAATTTGCAATATCTGTGTTTGTTATACCATTATTTAGTTAAAACTTCTGGATAGGGAATTTGCATAATTGATCATATTTTTTTGAATGCTTTAATTTTAAACAACGAAATTACATTTTAAAATAACATTAAATCAATGAATTTCTATTCCCAATAAAATTTCAGCTACAGTAATCCATTATTTCTTTGGATACCACATTAGTACACATTTGTGAGTGTTAAATGGGATTGTACAGTTTATAATTTACCTGTGCAGTGTGTACTATGATTTTACAGAAGTCGGATGATAAAGAGGGTTTGGTGATCAATATAAGCAAACAACAGAATCGCACTAATTGCTTTTCTGCTCTAGTTGTGATCTTACCTGTTGAAATCATTACTCCCTAAAGAGTCATTTTTGGGGACTTTTTTAATTCTGTTCATTGTATATTTATACAACCATGATGCAAATTAAATGTTTGACTATATATTACTAGTAGCAAAACATATAAAGTCAGATTCTTTCAAATGTAGAAGATTTTTGTTTAAACAATTATGTTAAGGTTGTTTAAACAATTATGTTAAGGTAATTACCAGGTTTTGGATTTTTATTTCTTCGACTCTGCAAGTAATTGAGCCTTTCAATAAGAGACATATACCCTGGTAGTCAAATGTTAATATTGTGAAAATAATAATCAACTGGATGGAGGCAGTCATAAGTGGATATTTCAGAATCATATATATAGTTTATTGCATGATTGAATGTCATGAACAAATATGTGTACATGATAAAAAAAACATGTTTTGCTTTTGACTAGAACAATGCCCTATCATTTATTTTTATTGCAATCTACCATATGTATCTATTGACAAATTATAGAGAAACAAAATGTAGGTGGCAATTTTGCGGATGAAATATCTTTTTTATTGTGATAAAAATCATAAATACCAGTACTGTAGACATTCAGAATTCAGCTGAAAATATATAAACTGAAATAAATTCAATGAAATACAGTTAAATTTGTTAGCTGACTGAATTTATAAGTCTTAAAATTGGGTTGAAACATTCTACATATTAATTCATAAAATGCTTTGCATTTAAAAACATAAACTGTTCGAATTAATCCAGTTTCTATTTATCTTTGTACAATGTATATACAGATACGCTAACAAATTTATTTCTGATAACACTATTTTCTAACAATATGTACAGAAAAGTAAAGAAGTCTACATGTAACTTGAATATACTTACAGTACTGGTAATTCTATTAATGTAAAGGAAAAAAACCCACTTGTTTAAATATTTTGTTGAAATTTTATTGTCCTCCCTTGAAGGTTTTGTATTTTGAAGAACACCTAAGACTTTTCACATAGAATTAAATTTGGACAACCTTCACAAAGTACCGGTACATGCAGTTCTGCCATTTTGGTATTGTAGCTGTATAGTAAATAACTTGCAAGGGTTGGCTGACTGATATTTTTGGTTTTAACCTATAGTATTTGCATAGTTAGCATTCTCCTTTAATTTACCTACCTGTGGTGAAAATTTGCTCTGACTGTCTGTAATGTATAACTTAACTACCAGTTGGACACGGGGTCCACTCTTTGGCATGGTCTTTTTCACATCATGGTACACTACTAGTAATCACAGGCCTTATATCAATGTAAGGTGAAAGATACGAATGGATGCTTTGAAATGGTGTCCGTGATGATGCCCAACATGTATCATTTTGTTGACCACCCATCGGCAGCTATCAGTTTTTTGTGTTGTACAGACTGCAAAAATAGTCCATTATAGCAGTGGTTGTAATGTGTGGGAACATATATAACAAGAGCTTATTGTTCTACATATGTGCTCACTTGGTATTGAATTAGCTGTTATTGGAATTTTAGCCTCCCCTTATTGGTACTGAAAAAAATTGGCATGAATATTGCTTTAATGACTTTTCGAGTACTAGTGTACACGTTATATTTATCAAACTAAAAAAACCCAAAACCAGCATATTTACCTACAAATACCATTTTTCAGTAAAGATGTTTATAACTTTGCCTCCATCTCCCCTATTAAAAGTTTTAAAGCCATTATGATGATAACATTACATAATGCCCCCCTCTTTCCATAAAAAAAAATCATGGCCCTAAAAACAAAAACAAAATTAATATTAAATTGGCATTAATTAAACATTAATATTTGGGTTTTCCTTTATGATTTAAAATGTCAAATATGTCTGCAAAACCATGAAAACCATTTTTTGACCCCGATGGTTTCACTGATGTCGCCTCCATATTTGCAGTACAGGTAACTTTTCAAGGTAAGCATCTCATCAATAACAACTGTATGTATCTTGGCCAATTAGCACACCTCCATGTCATATCAGCATCCATTAATTGGCCTTGTTGTTCAGGCAGCAGACCCTTGAGAGCTTATTATCTGATTATTGCTAATGATAGACCTCTCCAAACATAGCCTTAATGGGGGACTTTCCGCTTTTCATTATCGCGGTGTGTACATGTCTATTGGACATCAAGAACCAAACATCAAAGATTGAGGTATATATACAGTAAGGCATTTTTGGGCTTCTATGGCAACTTTGTTATTGCGATTGTTTCTTCTTGACACTTTGCCGAATTAATCTTTTCTAGAATATGTGCATGTATAGTGTTCTTAGGTTATAAGCTGGAAAGTTGGCCACATTTGACATGAAATTTTCTAAAAACAGAAAGATTATAATTTATAAAATAATATGAAAACTTAATCGCCTCTTTGAAGCTCTTTCTCTCTTTCACTAATACAAATTTGCACCCACACACAGAGAAATGTTTTCCCATTGGTTGTTTGATAAAGCTTGAAACAATTTATGACGCAAGGAACATGGTTTTCTCGAACAATGTTCCTTATGCAATATCTAGCTTTAAAGATTCTAAATCATAATCGGGTTTAGGTGTTGGTGAATTGAAGAAAAGCATTTTGATTTTCAAATGAAAATATTGAATCCTCCCTATATGCAGATCAGATTACCAGTAATCAATAATACAGTTCTCATCAGAGCTTGCATCAAATCCAAACCCCTCTCTTAATAAAAAATAAAATATTAATTGTACCTCAGACACAAGATTATTTGACATATGAATTGTTTGAAGTTTTCCAACAATTTATGAGCCATTATTACAGCCACAAGGTTTTTTCTTCAGCACACCGGTTCAGGGTGGAGCAATTTGGAAGACTGAAATGCAAGTCCCTTTATACCGGTATGTCTCCGCTATCAATACATGTATTGCTAAATAGGATGGATAGCTATGGAACATAGTCATAGTATTGTCGCTTCTGAATCAAACATGCAGTCGAAGCAGCATCGGCACTTATGGAAAGTCAGTGCTTCACAACGTAGGGTATGTCACGTCTCTTGATTAATTTTTTAAGCCGATTTTTATTTCTGAATGGTCATGGTGAAATGCGACAAATTTTTTTAATAAGTGTTTTGTAAATTTGATGTGAAGAAATTGCCTGCTTTGTAATAGATTAATCTGTGTTTTGCTATGTCATTTCTAATGTAAAAGATTATGAACTAAGAATAAATCTGACAAAATATTACCGTAGATCACAATGGCTTAATAATGATAAAAAAGGAGAGTCAGACATTGTTAGATACCTTATGTGGAAAATAAATAAATCTAGAGTCCAGTATCTTATTTTAAAAAAAATTCTGAAATCCTTTATCATGTTTCAAAAAGATATTTAAGTCGACCCTAAGTTCTTTTCCAGCATTTACTAAAAAAAATTAATGTACAATTAAAATTTTGGATGAAATTGAAAATTAGTGACAGCCAGTCTTGCTTGATTAAAACTTGCATTCTTGGGCTGAAAATATAATACCAAGTAAATTGCATTTATCCATCGGCATGTATGAAAGATTACGTTAACTCTGTAATATACAGACAGTGATGAAGTCAAATGAATAGAAATTCTCACGAAAGTTAAACATCATTACTATAGCGCTGGGTAGCGGAGGATTTCAATGTCTTAGGTAGGGGGTTAATTTACCTGTCTCCATATTGTTCACCTTAAGTTGACCAATTAAAAGCCCATCAATTAAATCAAAGACTGAATCACCGGGGATGTACATGCATGCTCACATTACGATCTTGCGTCTGTTTGTTCTTCCCTTTTTTTTCAACAGGAATCATAAACCTTGAATTTCGGAAAATATATTTTCAAGCTGTACTTTTTTTTTTTTTAATTATTTTAATACTTTAGGGTAATTTTAGTTTGATTGAAATTTTTAAATTTGTGGATTTCAACCTATGACGGGAGGATTCACAGATTGATGTGTTTTTTCATCTAGTGCCTGAGTTTGTGAGAATTTGTGATGATAAACTGGGATTCACACTTAGTTACACATTCTTTCAAGAAATTATAAAATTTTGAGAAGAAGCTGAACCACATGATAAAGAATTGTTAAAAATGGATAATTTGCGTTACTGTTGAGGGACATTAGCTGAGTCCAGAGGATAAGAGTCAAATTGAGTCGGATTGTAATTTATGGGCGGTCAGGATAATAAAAAAAAGGAAAACGCCTATCTACGCAGAAAAAAAAGCCTGATTGAAAGAAAGATGTAGACAGTAGCCTAAAATGTTGAGTCTGTGGAGGTTGAACAAGTTAAGGTAACAATGTAACCAAAATCTCAGCCCCACTTCTGCCACACAAGGCAATTCTCTCAAAATGTCAATATTCAATGCAGAGATCCTTGGCATAAAACGACAGTTAGGATTTCCATGGCAACACGACAAGAGCAAGGTAGGTGATGTGAAGGCTTTACCTGCCCTTCTTCAATCAATAGATCTTGTTTTACCTGTAAAATTGCAAGTGTTTTCAAAATTGGTTGAAAAGGGGATGACTTTTTGGATTTTTCTTATGGTGATTGTACTACAAAACTGTAAGTAAAACTTGAAACTTGGTAATTTTCCTAGTTCTTATGAGTGTTTTCCTGAAGAATGGTCATTCTAGCTTATATTTTTTTATTCTTGTATATACACCTGTCTTATGGTATGAATTATATGTCACATGAGTGGAGACTGGAAAAGGGTGTGACCATATATCACAAGGAATATCAGCTTTATACTCAAATTTCTCTGTAGTATAATGAAGTGCTTCCTTCAGTTTCCCTGGTTTTGTTCTTTAATAGGTACATGTACATGTAATACTCTAAAGTCAAATCTTCTGTTTTTCAAATTTTATTACAATTAAAAGATTTGAAAATTATTCATTTGGAGGATTTAACTCCCATCTTCCATTTGATAAAATGATAAATAATTATTGACATATTTTATGGCTTTTAAATTCGTCATTTATATGAACCATACCATAATAAAAAGGAATTATATTTATTTGTCAAATGTAATCTGGAGTAATAAAGGAATGAAATACATTGTATATGGATATGGTATTGCTTTTGCATATTTTTTTTGTGGATATAATCTTTTTTTATTATTGATCCATTTCAAATTCTGTTCATATGGAGATTTCAAATTGAATCGAATTTGGGTAAAAATTGTTCAAGCAATATGCAATGTAGTTTTACTTGGTAAACTTGTTGAATTACTAAATACAGCCTCATGAACGCAATTGCATCTTTGCTAGCCTGGAGGGTTTTTAGTCCACTCCTATAGCTGGTGGTTGCATTTATGGAATAATACACCGAATACGATTGTTGGTTGTTAGGTAAAAGTACAAAAGGCACATAAGGTAGCCAAACATGGTAGTTATATATACAAGGTAATAGACAGATGGACAATTATTCTATATATATCTAAAAATTGAACAATGTCACAACATATAATTATTCTGCCAGTAAAAATGTTTTCTAGATAACCTGTGTCATGTCTACAAGTGCATGCTAGCCCTATTTGGTTTTTTCACATCATGATATTTGTTTAGCTGCAGATTTTGTAGCTCTGTGGGAAAATCTGGGTTGATGTAAACCCAAATTACAGATCTGTGAAAAAAAATTCAACTAAAGATCAAAATCGCTCATACAAATTATCTGAGTTATAAAGATTTACTTCTGTGTCAGTTGCTAGATGTTGTATAAGGTTGTAGATCTCTCTCTCTCTCTCTTTCTCTCTCTCATGCAATAAGTCTCTATGAATATTCAATAAATGCATGGATATAATTTGGGCTTGTTTTTATAAGATAATTAAAAATTAAACATTTTTTAACATAAAGGAAATATGACATGTACCATATATCTTTGATTACGGAATATCTTTTATTATATTTCCCTTGAGAGTTTTTTAAGGCTAACATGTCACTGATTAATAAATTATGAATTAATAGATTAGGAAAAAAGCTTTAAGGCAATGCAAGGCACAGTATTGGGTAGAATAACCAATGACTATCAATTCAATTAAAAATTCAACTTGATGAAAATTTAAAGGATTTTAGTGTCAATCATGCAATCTACCACTGCCCAGCCCATTTTTAAAGGACTCTTCCATATTATACCACACATCCTACTGAAATCAGCAATAAACTCGGATATAATTTTATATATTTTTCTTTCCCCAAATTGTTACCTAATAGTGTAGTGCAGTGGGTTAGAGCATTAACTAAGAATCTGTAAGTCATGAGTTTGAATCCCGCTGGGGCTTTTATAATTTTTACCTTTCCCCAAAATTTGAAAACATATGTTTTTAAATTGGTCAAATATTGTAAAATTCAAAAATTCTAAACCAGTGAAAGTATTTTGATTATAAAATGTACTTTTATCCACATTAATATTGACAGGTGTCCCATACCACCATAATTATATACTTGGTCACCAACTCACTGGTTGGTACTGTGAGTCATGTGATAACCAAGCACTACTCACAGTTTGACACCATGCAGTTATAAATCTTATAAATACAGTATACAAAAATAAACTGTGTTGAGTAAAGTAAGCTCAATCAAAAGGAACAATACAAAAGTGTTAATTGGTGTCCAGTCAATCAGATAGATCAATACTTGACACTTTGATCTTTTGAACTTCATGTCCTGAGGTCTTTTTACTCAATGCCATGATCTTTTGATATGTGATCTTCATGGTCAAAGACGAATGGCATCTACATGATCTTAATGGATATTGTTTTGTGTGTGTAGAATTATCTGAAGAATTCATCAGAGATAATTGATGTTTTGTTGGGGAATATTGATAAAAACAGGTGATTTTATATGTAGCAGTTTGTCAGATAACTTCATAAGACATTAAAAAAGGAGTTTGGAGAGAGTGAAGTAGCCATGCCTCCAGTATTTTACTATGTTTATAATTCTTCCAAGGCAGTTCATAACAATGAGGTAATGGTTATCTTTATACATTCATGATTGTGTAATATATATTCTCTAGAAACATGCTTTTAAAGAAGAAAAAAACTGAACCATCATTGTATAAGTTGCATGATTGTGCAAAGACCATCTATGCATTGTTTAAATGAAATAGTATTGATGCACCAGCTTGGCATATTTTTTTATTTTGTTATGTCCATTTATAGAAAAAAGTCTGAAAAAAACCGATAATCCTGTATATATATATATTTTACTTTGTCACCTTTGATATATATTATTGATTGTAGTTCATGCATATACAAAATCTTTTGACTAATTACCAAAAAAAAAAAAAAAATTAATTTACGTGCTGGATTAACATTTTGATTGTGTAATACAATATGTGGTGAACATATTTTGTGCTTGCCTTTGAACTTTTCCATAAAGATGAATAAAATTGCTTGATAAAAACATCAATGAGGATTTAACCTCGCTGTTTATGCACAGCTGGGAGTTTGTTTCAAAATATTGAGAGAAATGGCCCTATACACAATGCAAACTTAAGATACAATGGCCAAAAGCATGGAATGACCGACTTTGCTCTGATTTTGAACAACTGTTTTTTTAAATGGTGCTGGTTATATCTTAGTATTTTATTTTTCCATGAGATTTTTAGTGTAAAGAATGAACTGCACCGAATAGCACCTGTGTTGACAGATATCTTTAAAATACATGTACTGCAAAAAAATGGCCAATTTTTCTTGTTCATAAAAAACTGTAGAAAGTATATTTATATCTTATGAAGTTCTTTGATTTTATTTTTATATAGGCTTTGTTTCAAGGACACATTTCTGGTAAAAGAACTGAAGGAGTAAAAAGTAACCCTATTTACCATGACAAACAAAAAAGTGCCAACTCAGCAGATGTCACTGCAAATGACTTTAACATTACCGTGTACAACAGTTTCCCTCTGAAAAGACAAAGAAATGTAGATATTGGAGAGCCACCTTTTTTACCTTCAGGTGAAGAAAACCCTAACTACAATTCTATTTCTGAAATTACTAATTCGACTCGAAAGGAAGAAATGCAGCAGGAAAATTTGAAAGTTTCCAGGGTTGGGGATGTTGTGGTTGGTGATATAATCATTGAGACTGACTACAAAAATATTTCACTGAACGAAGAGGATGTAATATTGGAGTTAGAGAAGATGGCAAAGGGAGAGAATCTGTGCGAGAACCTGAATGACAACAACAATGTAGAGAACTTGAATCAGAAAGAGAAAGCAGCGTTGTTGAAACAGGAATTAGAGGAGATCAAGTTGAAAAACTTGCAGGGAGAGAATGAAAATGAAAGAAAACACTTGTGGAATGGACATAATGGGAAGCCTGCAAAGATGAATGGAAATTTGAATCATAAGGAGAATTCTGATTGGCCGAATATTGATGATTTGGTTGTATCCAATGGGACAGGGTCTAATATTACTGGTCAGTGTGAGTGTCAGAAATCAAGTGAGACTGAATCTTTGAAGGAAAGGAATGATTCATTACCTCATGAAAAAATGAATGGTGTTGTTTCCAATGGGAAAACGGACTTAAATGGACTCCATGTGAATGGAAAAATTCCAAATGGCAGTGTGCAACATAATGTTATTGTCAACCAGTTGGTAGAAGAGGAAGAATCCAAGAAATCCAAAAAATCGAAGAAAAATTCTGGAAAGAAAAAAGTGAGAGAGAGGAAAAACTCCCTGCCTGATCATATTTTGAACTCGCTTTCAATGAAACCCAAGAAACCTATCTTGGTTCCGACTTTATCTGATGCAACTACTAGTTCATGCTCTGATGCAAATCGAACAAACTCTTCTATAACTGAGCAGAAGAGTGTGAAATTTTCCAAAGACACTGTGTTCAATGATAACAAACCCAATAAATATCGGAAGGAGAAGGTCAAAGACCCCACACGGAGTAATGGGACTGTTAACTCAAACCCTGTGTTCGTAGATGATAATGGCTTTGAAATCAGTTTGACAGATGATGAGAAAGTCCTTCATTTTTCTAATAACAGTGATACCAATAGCCAGGTAAGGCCATGTTTTAATGTTATGTACAAGAGGTATCTTTTGGTTTTTGAGAATTTACTAGATTAGCTGGTCAAATTGTGTAGTGGGATTTTTACTGATCATCATGCTAAGTCAAAACATGCATTCTACATATGCAGGGATATTGTTTTTAATATATAATAAAGAAAAATATAGAAGTTTAAGTATCATCTTAGTAAAAAAAATACTATCCGTCAAAAGCAATTTCTATTGTTCCTAAAATTTACAACATACATCAAGATTTCAAAGTAAAATTATGATCATTTTAGAAAGATTGTACTCTGTAATGGTTTGAACATTGTCTTTCTGTAGTTGAGTGAACTGAATATCCCTGGTTACATGAAGGAGTATGTGATAGAATCAGGAGACCTCCCTACCGCCACTGCACACGCACCGCTATCCCGAGCCAAACTGGTAAGTAGTGTCAAGTGTTCCCACCTCTCTCACATTGCCCCTCCCCCCTCCACTCCCCCTTCCAAAACTTCAAAACAATTTTCCTCTCTGTGTATTTGTCTGTGTATATCTGGAGTCTGAACAATCCATACTGTAGATGGTTTGAATATTTTGGACTAGGATTGTCTTGTGTACATCTATGTCCTATGTCTTTGTATTTATTTACCGTGCTGAATCACAGCATTTTATTTAAAAAATTTAATACAATGTACATGTATATAAAAACCTTTGAAATGATATTTATGACTCAGGAGACTGGGAATAAACCCAGAAAGTTGGATTTGTTGGCTTTTTAGCTCACCGAGACGAAGTCGGGGGGAGCTTATGCTATACCCCCGGTGTCGGCGTCGGCGTCCGGACCTGGTTAAAGTTTTTGTTGCAGGTCCTGTATCTAAGTTATTACTAGTCCTATCTTCACCAAACTTGCATGGATGATGCATCTGGACCTACTTATGCACTTGAAAGACTTGGATGCTGAATCTGGGTCATGAGTTTCAGATGCTGGAGGAGGTTAAGGTTTTTAGAGCTGGTTAAAGTTTTTGGAGCAGGTGCCCTTTGATGATTATATCTTAGTTTTTACTGGTCCTAACTTCACCAAACTTGCATGGATGGTGCGTCTTATGATACTGATGCACATGACAGGCTTTAATGCTGAATCTGAGCCATAGGTTTCGGATGCTGGAGGAGGTTAAGGTTTTTAGAGCTGGTTAAAGTTTTTGGAGCAGGTGCCCTCTGATGATTATATCTTAGTTTTTACTGGTCCTAACTTCACCTAACTTGCAAGAATGGTGCGTCTTATGATACTGATGCACATGACAGGCTTTAATGCTGAATTTTAGCCATAGGTTTCGGATGCTGGAGGAGGTTAAGGTTTTTTTGAGCTGGTTAAAGTTTTTGGAGCAGGTGCCCTTTGATGATTATATCTTAGTTATTACTAGTCCTAACTTCACCAAACTTGCATGGATGGTGCATCTTATGATACTGATGCACCTGACAGGCATGAATGCTGAATCTGAGCCATAGGTTTTGGATGCTGGAGGAGGTTAAGGTTTTTGGAGCAGGTGCCCTCTGATGATTATATCTTAGTTATTACTAGTCCTAACTTCACCAAACTTGCATGGATGGTGCGTCTTATGACACTGATGCACCAGACAGGCTTGAATACTGAATCTGAGCCATAGGTTTCGGATGCTGAAGGAGGTTAAGGTTTTTAGAGCTGGTTACAGTTTTTGGAGCAGGTGCCCTCTGATGATTATATCTTAGTTATTACTGGTCCTAACTTCACCAAACTTGCATGGATGGTGCATCTTATGATACTGATACACCTGATGCTGAATCTGAGCCATTGATTTTGGATGCTGAATGAGGTTTAGTTTTTTGGAACAGGTCACATGTTTAATAGATAATAGTACTATTTCAAACTTGCATAGTTGATTTAACTTTAATATAAACGAATCGCAGAGGTAGCTTCAGATGCAGAGCCTAAATTCCATTATCAAGGATGCTAAAAAATATATCTTAGTTATTACTGGTCCTAACTTCACAAAACTTGCATGGATGATGTATCTTATGATACTGATGCACCTGACAGGCTTGAATGCTGAATCTGAGCCATAGGTTTCGGATGCTGGATGAGGTTTAGTTTTTTGGAACAGGTCACATGTTTTATAGATATTAGTACTATTTCAAACTTTCACAGTTGATTTAACTATAATATAAATGAATCGCAGAGGTAGCTTCAGATGCAGAGTCTGATCTCCATTATCAAGGATGCTAAAAAAATCTCCTACCTCACTTAAACCTGCTTGATAGATGTGTTTGTTGTTAAATGATATAACATGATTCCTATGATATACTATTACATGTATATGATATGATACACTATTGTTTTATATGATACAATATTATATCATATTGTAAAAGTTATATGATACGATATGATATTGTATCAATTTTTTTGTACATAATATGATATGATATTGTGTCATGTAATTGTTATGTATAGTGTTGTATATTATGATAGTCATACAATATTGTATAATATGATATTGTATTATATATTTGATATTTTATCACATGATATTGTTTCATATGATATTGCAATATGTAATATTGTATCATATGATACGATATTGTATAATATATAATATCGTATAATATGATATTGTATAATATGATATTTTGTTTATATAATATATTATAATATCACATGAATTGTATATATGATATTGTAATATATAATATTGTATTATATGATACGATATTTTATAATATGATATTGTATTATATAATATATGATTGTGTCCATCAGAAAAGGGTGCTTATGGCATTTTTTGCACATTTTGAGATTTTTACAGAATTGAATAAAACACATCTCAAAGTTGTCAAATCTGAAATTTTATGGCTATAAACCAGTTCTAAGTTGAGGTTTTCTCCGTTTTTAGTGAAGCTATTTTAACAGGAAAAAAAATGACCTCGTGTTATGCACATGCAACGTCAAAACAATTTTAATGTAAAAGTGACCGTGACTTTGAACCGTAATAAATGTAAACTACAGCACTCTGTAATTTTATTTATTTATGGAATTCTTTGTACCTTTGTACCACCGCTTCGCGACGGTTGACAATGGTTTTCTCGGGGTGTCAATTTCAACTGTTACCCTCCCAAACAGGCACTATTTATATATTATTATACTTTCATGTTAAATACTGAAATCTGATTGGCTTAGACGCAGTTGATAATCCATTCTATTACCCTCAGCGTTAGCAACACACTTGGCAACGGGTAACACAACGAATTGTTACATGTGCGTAGTTTACCTATAACTCCCAAAAAAAAATCATACCTGCCCCCCCCCCCCCAAAAAAAATCCCATAATCATGAAATTCCTAATCCGTGTGGGGGGGGGGGGGGGGG
>WFKH01006014.1:43764767-43822277 GCA_016163765.1 Magallana hongkongensis
TCATGCAATACCAGATTCTTTTTCATTAATCACCATGTCTTCTGCAAAGTCTTCTGAAAAGTCAATCATTTCATGGATTCAGTGGACAAATCTTGAATTTGTTAAAATCATTTCACACCTTGTACTGTACATGTTGAGAAGAAAATGAGCACAATTAATTACATGCATGTACCGGTATTTCCTTGAAGAGTACAGTATTATATATAACCATGTACATCCTAGAAGAGTACAGTATAATATGTAACCGTGTACTTCCTAGAATACTGCAGTATTATATGTAACCGTGTATTTCCTAGAATACTGCAGTATTATATGTAACCGTGTACTTCCTAGAATAGTACAGTATTACATGTAACCGTGTACTTCCTAGAATACTGCAGTATTACATGTAACCGTGTATTTCCTAGAATACTGCAGTATTACATGTAACCGTGTACTTCCTAGAATAGTACAGTATTATATGTAACCGTGTACTTCCTAGAATAGTGCAGTATTATATGTAACTGTGTACTTCCTAGAATAGTACAGTACATGTATTATATGTAACCGTGTACTTCCTAGAATAATACAGTATTATATGTAACCGTGTACTTCCTAGAATAGTGCAGTATTATATGTAACCGTGTACTTCCTAGAATAGTACAGTATTATATGTAACCATATAAGTGCAGTATTATATGTAACTGTGTACTTCCTAGAATAGTGCAGTATTAATGTAACCGTGTACTTCCTAGAATAGTGCAATATTACATATAACAGTGTTTGCAATCTCTGTTTGGAAAAACCAACAGGATTCACAATAGAAGAATTTCAAAGGATATTGCAACCATATTTTAGGTGCGGTTGTCAGTTAAAACTCTTCTTTAATTAGTCTTCCTCTCCTTTCCGCAAATTCATTTGGTTAAGACCTAATAGGCAACCTCACTAATAAATGGTGTAGTCCACACAGTTTGGAACTCCTCTACTGACCTTTTGGTTTTTCTGCTGTTCAAGTTCTTGTTCAAGGGTATAAATCTTGCTCCTTAGCATTGCTATTGTTTGCTTGTCTTCTGTCTTAGGTTTCCTCTCTGTAAACATAAATCACATGAGTATTTAAATTTGAGTATTCTTATATTTTTTAGGTACATGAAGATGGTTGATAATACTTAAAATTTAATCTATCTTTCCTTCTTTAAAATTACTTTGGAAAATGTTGGCCTAACAAGATATCTGTGAGCCAATGCTCACTAGTAATACCCCTGCCCTGATGTGAATATACAAAATAAGTGAAGTCGAAATTTAAAAAGAATTTGACATCGAATTTGTTTAAAAAAAATGAATCCAACCATATTGCCTTCCTCAAAAAAGAGTGTGTTAAAATTTCAAGCAACTGCGATTGATAGTTGCTGAGAAATGTTTGACAAAATTAAGCTAAAAATATACAAAAGTTGTCATTTAACAGGAAGTTGACGTCTGATTGGTACGAAAATGAATCCCACCATATGGCATGCCTTAACAAAGAGTGTGTTAAAATTTCAAGCATCTGCGATTAATGGTTGCTGAGAAAAATGTCACAGAAATTTTTGTTACCGACAGACAGAAAAACGGACACACACACACAAGGGTAAAACAGTATACCCCCCTCTCCTTCGGAGCGGGGATATAAAAAGCCTCATAATTGATATTTTTCATATTTTTCTGTGTACCTAGGGTGTCAAATAGTTCTTCCTCATTATCATTCCAAGTGTCAGCCACAGTTCCACTCTCATCCTTGTTGGCACCCTAAAATAACAATAAGTAATCATCATAACCATTTAAAAGTTAAACTTGCATCAATGTTTCACAATGATATTTCCCTCCTCCCATACACACATTTAGAAATGGTATACTACATTAACTCAACAACTTGTAGCTGTTTTTCATTGGCTGAATCTCTACATTTATTCCTGGTAGTGATTTCTTTACAGGGAAAGCTCTGACCCCTATCAAGTTGATCAAATTTGCAGCGATAAGCTTCACAATGATATCCCTCATCATATATATGTATTCACATTTCCTTTATTACACCAATTCACCTGTTTTTCACTGGCTGAGAGTCTCTCCTGTAATTCCTGGTTCTTCTCTTTCTCCACAGACAATGCATCCTCAAGTATCTCAATCTGCAAAAGATCATTTCAGATATGTTTTCTAATTACCTGTACAGTTTGTACTAAACAAATAAATAAATAAGGTTTTGGCTCCTCACAAAAGATAAATTTTCAAATAGCATTTCTGAGAACCAATAATTTTTTAATGTATTTGTGCAAAATCCATAATTCAAACCTTTAAACATAATTTTATTAAAATTGCATACACATGTACAGTAAAACTCGGTTATAGCGAAGTTCTAGGGACCAATGAATTTACTTCATTACACCCGTAATTCGTTATATCCGTATAACAAATTCGTAATAATAACTATAGCAAATTCACTTTATCCATGTTTTCTTTCACCAGACTACAATTTTTGAAAATACATTCTTTTGATACTTTTAATAATCGGAATGTAAATTGAAGAATTTAAAAGAAAATAAATTCATCAAACTCGTAGGTTAAATGGTAGTGCAAACTTTTTAAACTGTAAAGAATTCGCTATAAAAGTGTTAAATTTCGTCATTCTACACCTCTACGGGACTCAAAATCAGTTCGCTATATCCGTAAATTCGTTACATCCGAATTTGTTATAACAATAAAATTTCGCAAAGGTTTGTTAAGAATTTTACCGGGGACTCAAAAAAACTTCGCTATATCCAAGATTTCGCTATATTCATGTTCGTACTAAACGAGTTTTACTGTATTTCTTTAATAACTAGACTGAAATTGTGTTTTGAGGAGACAGATTTAAGCACTGTCTAGATTGCTCATTGTGTAATTTCAAACTGAAGGAAAACAGAAATTATTTACTATCTATTTATCTAATGTAGCTGAAACAATAGATATGCTGTTTTTGTCACAAACCCCACACAAAATGCAGTTAAAAATTAATTGATTCCATGATATGAATGCATCCTCGATATTTTGTTAAGTATGCAGAGATAACATCTGTCTTATTTCATGTTTATTGTATATAAATCTAATTTCACAGTGATAACATAAGTCGTTAATCTCCTTTATTTTTTCAAAAATATTTACTTAAAGAGACAGTACAGCTGAAAAAACGTGTGTTTAACACTTTAACTTCAGATTTACCCATTATCAATAGGAAATAAGAAATAACGGTGATTGTGACAGTTGAAGTACACAAAAATCCCTTTCACATACCTAATTAATGTTATTATGAGCTTATGGAAATTTAAGGGTCGTACAAACTGGATTATTCTTATACCGTTTATTTGTACCACATGGATTTTGATTGACAGTAATTGACACCTGCTGAAAACTACAAGATCTTCGCCTGACTACGGTCATCATGGAATACGAGGTAAAAGGGACTCTCTAAACGGAACACATCCTTACTTTCTCGATAATTTATAAATGGTTTACTAATTTCAGTTCATTTTAAAAATGAACAGACATAAATATGTCAAATAACCCCTCAAGGGGCCTCACTTACAAAATGAATTTAGGTTGTAGCAACACCTGTGATAAAAACGCAAAATACATACTTACAAAATAATAATTCTGGTTATTTTAAAAACTTTGAACAATTATTACCTGGGAGAAGGATTAAAGACATATTTCTATCAACAAACCTGTCCAGGAGAATCTTCACAAGCCCTGCATGTGTTTTGATTATAGTAAATACGCATGCGTAATAGTATAGAAAGGCGGAACCCCGTAACACGTTGCGATGTATATATTTACGGGTTATAAATAATTATTAATTTTAATGAAATAATTAGATTCATTTCATGGAGAAATTTGTATTTTCTGAAGTTTATACATTTATGAGTAGTACAAAAATACCAAACCAGATCGGAAAATTTTTTCAAGCCGCATTTTTAATAAGATGCGCCGTACTGTCACTTTAAAATGATTGTCTAAAAGAAAACTTACTTGTTCTTGCATCTTCTCAAGTTTATCATTTGCAGGCTAGAAATAGAAACGAAATGCATTGCAATTTTTACCCATATTAAAAAATATTCCTTTATTATGCATTTAAAACCTACAAACAATATAAATCATTTCAGAAGCCAATAATGTAATTAACAGAGAGTATACTGATGTATTCAAATTAATATATGAAGCTCATTCAGATGATAAAAATTCTTTACTTCAATTTGACCATCCCTATAAAGGGGATGGGGTCATACAATCCATATTCCTTACAAGTATATTAGGTTCCTTTTGCTCCAGTTGATTTCTGAGTTGAGCAACTTCATCTTGTAACTTTCTGTTCTGAAGTGTTAACTTGTTCAAGTCTTCATTCAGTTGTTCATGTTCTTCTTCTAATTCCTAAAAAATAAAATGAAGTTCCAGTTAAATTATCTTTTAATATCAATAAAATGTATTAAAAAGTGATTCATCCAGATTTAGTGCAAAATACTTACAAACAAAGGATGCTATCTATAATACGGGTACTCAGATTTAACTTAGGTAATAAGGAAATTAGGACAGAGGTATTTTAAAAACATAAAATACGTGCATTTGAAAGCAAAATTTGGGATTTTTTTCAAATGAGTTTTCATAGGGGAATTAATCTCATTTCACATAATAAACAAATGGATTAATTAATTAATTAAGAAGGTAATTGGAAAGGGAGATAATGATTCACATTAAGTCTCAGCATAGGAAATAAACAACACCCTGAAATTCTATTTTCATAAAAAAATATTAGAATGTCATAAATGTTTTCTAATGTATGAATTAATTTTTTTTTTTTTGCAGTTAAAAATTTTGCTGAAGAATTAAGCTGTGAATAAGACAAACTGAACAAGTCTGTTCGAGTGATTTTCACTTCTAAATCAAAAACAAAAGAAAATATTAGAAAGAGTGTAAGCCAAACATGAGATTGAAGTGCCAAAATTTTTGCTATCTGGATGTTAAAATGGATATTACTGCAATAAACTTGTATATTAATTTGCTTAGCAGTAAATACTTTCAAACAATAAAAGATTGGTTTAAAAACTTAAAGCATGATAAACTTTTGCTGAACAATTCAAATTATCATAAGCTCCTCAGAAATAAGATCAAGGGACAAAATCAATGTACCCTGTAAAAAGAATCAACCTATTGTTTAAAATGATTTTATAAATCTATTGCTAAATGCAAACAAAAATCATCAAAAAAGCTCAATCTTTACTTCCTAGCTCTCTAGTGTAACACACCCTTTTTCCTTAGAACAGAATATTTATGTACACATGTACATAAATTCAATTTAACATGACTTTCACAATAACAAAGTCTAAAAAAAAAAATCCTTTTCACTTTTCTTACTGGCATAAATACCATAGTTGTTTAGCATCAAAGTAAACATCATTACAAATCTGGCAAATAAAAAGCTCTTTTAATTTCTTTGCTAAGGAATCACACGAAGTCATTAAGAATAAGGCTGGAATAATCTGATCAAACATAAAACAATTCGAACATGAAAACTAACTTAAGTAATATACATGTAGGGTCCCCTTTTTTACTGACAATGAGATGACCCCCAATGATGAGTGAGGAAGGGGTACAGATTGTGTGCCAGCACCCATGCAGACTGTCACGCCAGGTCAGTAGAATATCTGGGGGTTGGTAGAAAGTCGCTAGCTTATCTTACCTGTGTACTACATGCCTTTGAAACAAGAAAATTAACACAAAACAAGATAAATTCTGAAAATGTGTCTATGTTTTCATAAATGCTAAAAAAAAAAAAATTGCACATGCTTACTGTAAAAATACAAGTTTTTAGGAAATTCTCAACAAGTTTCTTGATTGTAATGGTAAAGCCAAACAAATACAAAAACAAAAGAAAAAAACAAGACAAAAACAAACTAATCAAAAAGAAAAAAAAAATTCAAAATGTTTTAAAATTCAATAAAATCTATACAAAACCAAAAAACCCCAAACAAACATACAAACAAACTATTGTCTTACATTTTGACAACCATTTCCTATTAGACTTTATTAAATAAAATATCCCCCCAAACCAGTCTGTGGTGTACGTGCAAACTTCAGCATAACTTACAATTCATTGCCGTAACTGGTGTTTGAAAAGTCAGATTACAATCTAAATTCTTTACAATTTCTAATACAATGGTATGTCAAAGAGGCTTGAGTAAGAATTTTTCTTGACACATGATTTACAAATCTCTTTAGTTCTATTCATTTGGTTCTTATTTTAACACCCACCACCCCAACCCCAAATTTTCCCCGTCATGCTAAGCTACAAATGAACATCGACACAGATTTTTCCCTAAAACTTCAACTGAACACAAAACCAGCCCCTTCTTTATAAATTTAGTTCTGATTTCAACATTATCCACACAACCCCCAAATGCAAAGCTATAAATGGGACGTTGACACAGACTTGACATTAAAAATTGACTTTACACAGAACAGACTGTTATTTATTCTGTAAACCTCCCCACAGCCCAAGCAGTACCCTGTGGTCATGTAGTACCTTGTAGGCCTCCATCGCCCTCTGTTGCTGAAGTTGCTGCTGCTGTTGCTCAGAAGAGCTGTGGGTGGAAGAACTGGCCAATGACAGGGTCCTCAGCTACAACAGATCAAGCTCTTACATATACATCAAGCTTTGAAACACCACGGTTTCATCAATATTCATTGAAAACCAGTTTTCGTGAATTTTGTTGAGTTGATCCAAAAAATTAAAAGTTTATTTAGGTAGCTAAAAACAAATTGTGCTAATAAGATCATTGGCACAAATTTATGTATCCTAGAATTGTGATTTTAACTAATTCCACCAAAACTTATGCCGAAATAAATAAAACTCCAGTATACACCAATCTTGGAGACAATCAAGTGCACATTCCAAACTCGATATTGATTTTTTTTCTTCACTTAAAAGGCTTCCTCTTTCATTTAATCTACAGTCATGCATATATTTTCTTATCAGTTTAATACCATACTTTCAATGCATGTCATTTCAGAACAAATCATTCATCTATTGACTAAATCTCCTTTTTTGCACAGTTGTTACCAATTACCATGCAGAACCATGTCTTTACAGCTATGATTAGTGTGTATGTAATGGCAGTATTTTTAATTTTTTTTTTTGCATAGTGAACTCACTGAAGATTCCTCTTCGACCACGTTCCTGTGTTCTAGTTTGGGGGAGGGTTTTGGGGAGGGTTCTTGTACAAACTCGACCACATCAGCCTGTAAAACACATTGTTAGAAACTGAGTATGACCAAAATTTGTTTACTGTAAATGTATTATATTTGACTGTGTTTTTTTTTGGCGTTTTTGGCGAAAAGCCGCTTCAGCTAAATCAACTACATCTCTAAATGTCATTCATATATGTATAAGAATAGGCACATTCAGAAATATGCTAATTCAAATCCACACTAACTTGTTACAAAATCTTTTTCCGCCAAATATTGTACACGCTAAATATAATACGTTTACAGTACAGACCTTGCATTTAATGAACGGATCTCTCATTTAATGAGGAGACAATGCATTCAATGATTGTACTGTAGTGTTTATTCAATGATAAGACTGCCTGTTTAATAACGTGGCCATGCATTTATTAAGTTGACCACCAATTCAATAAAGTGACCATGAATTCAACCAGATGACCACACATGTAATGCAGTGGGCTCCCATTACCTGGTCTGGGTGCACCATTTCCTCTGCTACCACATTATATCCACCCTCGGCCCCTTGCATTGGTTTTGGTTTACCTGCATTCCAAACACAAATAATTACTTCACTAGCTAATAGTACAAGTATAATACATTGGGGGATTATGGATGTCAGTATTCATTTCATCAAAGTGACTTTATTTGAGTCAATTTATAGTACACAAAGGGGGAAAATAAAAAATGCCCATGAGCTACATGTATCAATATTCAAGAAATGTTACCAAGAATTATAAATGACATTAATGTAATACAGATTACCAATATCATTTTGTAAGTCCCAAGATGCCCTAGTGGGGGCTTTTTCAAAGATTCTTTTGATCTCATTATGGCCTTCATCCATTGCATAGTCCAATGCTTTCCGACCTAGGAACAAAACAAATCATTATCAGTTCATGATCTAAAGGGTCACATTTCATGTTTCTGCATTCCAAGAATACAAAAATATAATCTTTCAGATGCCCAAAATTGATTGATATAACTTAGGTTTATAGGTTTTGTCAACATCATGCTTAACATTAACTGAAATTTCGTTAAAACCCTCACTACTTAATGAATAATCAAATTTTTAAAAAAATAAATATTTTTTTGAAAAATATTTCATAAGCTTTATCACAAATTGGTCCATTATTATCTACATCAGTTAAAAAAAAATATCATAATTTTTTTTCCCTAGACGACTTACCCTCCCCCTTCTCCAAAATTGATAAATCAATATCATTATGTTTATGGAACCAATTTAAGGATTAGGACTCAAAAGTAATACTTGTCCCAATTATCTAATGACATCACTTATCTTGGCTATGTCATCTTTCATAAAACAGCATTTATACTAGTACTTTGCCTAAAGCTCATTTGATATCAGTGGGGTAATGAAGTTTTTTGCTTAATACCTTGAACGTCAGTAAAATTTCGGTCGGCTCCTTTCTTCAATAGCCACTCGCAAACGTCTGTGCGACCTTTCTTGGCGGCAGCCATTAAAGGCGTTCTAGAAAAAAAACGGATGACGAAAATCATTAGAAGGACTCCACAGTGACTGAAATTATATCTCAGTATATTTTTTATATCGCCTCAAAAATTCACTTAAAAATTTAAATTTTTATGTCATTTTCTCTTGCATCCATCTCTTTTTTTGGTAGAAAAGTGTTCTTTTGAAAACTACAATATACTTAATGGTATGAATTTAAAAGCCTTAGGGATTTTTTCCTTCAAAAGTTCTTTCAAAATTCAGTGCAAATATTTCCAAAACCTTTTATTTCTCAAAATATCCTTGAAACCCAATATTGCTTTGATTTACATTTAAAGTTCATTACTAAATTAGAACTAGGTATTCTTCTAAACAGTTAAATCAGCCGAAAAAAATGAGAGAGAGAGAGAGAGAGAGAGAGAGAGAGAGAGAGAGAACTTATCTAGCTCTGCGTTACTACTGTCTGTATCTAACTTATATGAAACGATAACTTACACTTTATGATTGTCAAAAGTGTTGACGTCTGCTCCTTTGTCCAGGAGTTCCTTACAAATGTTGAAATCTCCACAGTGAGCTGCATAGAAGAGGCAGGTCTTCCCCGTCTGAAAGATAATCAGGGATCATGGAGAAATGATCTAAACTATAACCACAGATCATAAAGAATATCTCCCAGTGTTAGAGAAAAATTATGGAGATTTTCAGAAATGTCATAAAAAAATATTGCTCAGAATTTTAATTATCTTCATAAATACTAAATATGATTTTTTAAAATTATTAAAAATCCTGAAATATATTTTAATTATAAATTCTTAAGCAAATATTTGAAATGTATTTTCCAGAAGTTTTAAATTAAAACTTGTAAACATGTCATAAACATCATCTTTTCTTGAGAGAGTAACCACAATTTAGAAAAAAAAAATCATCACTGTTAACTGTGCAATCACAAAACTGTCCTGTGAATAATGAAATTCAAATATGAAAAATCCACTTGGAGATAATTTACACTACATAAACTAAAAGAGTTTATTAACATAAATAAATTTAATAACCCTCAAAATGACTAACCTATCAAATGTCATTTCTTTAAGAAACACAATATCCTAAATCTTGGATCCAAATTTCTCTACAAATTGTTTACACCACCATGCATATTGATGCATTACTGAAGCTCAATTTTTTCTGTATTTAGATTCTGATTTTTATTAAAAATCAAATTAGTTTAATTAGCTGACTCCAAAAATGTAATTAAATGTAAGTAAAGAATAATGTTGACAAAGAAATCATTGTAATCTTGAAATTGATAATAATTATTGAGTTTATCTAGAGAATTCAATGTGACATATAAATAAATATGTGACCTTGACCTCAATGCTGAGAACACAAATAGATCTGACCTTGTCCTTGATGTTGATGTCAGCGCCGCTTCGAAGCAGGACCTGGACACACTCGTACTTGGCGTCCATACAGGCGTGGTGGAGGGCCGTCAGGTTATTACCGTCTTTGTGGTCCACCACCGCTCCAATCTGAAATAACACAAATTAAACTCATTTAAGGTAATTGTCCATACGTCACAAAACAACGTATGACGTAATTCACGCGTTATTACGTCTTGCCTGTGCCCGATCTTTACTCTATACGCTTAGCAACGAACATAAATATATATTCCCTAAAATTGTTTTTAGAATTAAAATTATACGTTGAAGAAAAATTACTTCATTTTTTAGAACAGTCTTTAAAACCAGTAAAAATAGTTGAATATTGGTTTTGTTATGAAAGCATATCAGGTAATTAGCGTTTTCCGCGTATGTGACTGCAATTTCTCAATACCGATCTCGATCCATAATACTTACCGATATTCAAAAAACCCCATCTTTTGCGATTCATATAATACAGATTGATCAACGGTTTATTCAAATAATGTTTTTTATTTAACAAAAAGCTAAATATACTTTTTAAAGAGATGAAATGATAAAACTATTCAAAATTTTATTTTTACGGAACTTTTTTCAAAATATATATTTTAATAAATTTTACCAAAAATACGCCAATTGTGATCCTAAAAAGGCCGGTCCTTTGGGTAATTTTATTTTCTATTGATTAAGGGCCGTAAGGGGTAAACAATTTCACTATTTCAAAGAATTCTATAGGTAAATAAAATTATAAAAGATTAATTTCTCTTTGAAAATTTGTTTAATTTTATCTCATTTTTAAACAAATTTATTTATTTTTTAATAAATAAGCATGTGTAACATTAAAGTATTTGTTTTAAAAAATAAATTCGTTCATTTTACATAGGATATCAGTCAAAAATGATTTTCTGAAAGTCAAATTTCAGGCTAAGGCTAATATTCTTATTGTATGAAAAAAGCACCATTTCCGTAATTGGTTCTATTTTTAGCAACGGCCCTAGCTATTATAATACCGATGGACCAGTTAACTGGGTAAAATTTAATAAGGATATATCCCCAAATACATGTTTGAGAAATTTGAAAAAAATCTGTAGGTATTTTATTTATGAAGTGGGGTATGGATCATTACCTTAAACTCGGATATTTCAAACATTGATAACACAAAATTTCCCATGGAGCTTGAGATAACAATTAAGGTTTGACTGTAGTAACAACAAACTTTTCATTTTGCTTATGGTTGAATAAATGAGAGCACATTAATATAAAGTGATATTTTTTTTTTAAATCCTAAACACTACTGTGAATTTATGTGAGAAAATTTGTTTCTACTATGGATAAGAATATTGAAATTGGGGTCAATTTTATTAATGAAAAGTAATGGTTGTTCTCTTAAACCTGTGTATGGAAGGGAAAGGGGGGCACATCATTTGTACATCTTAAAATAAAATTGCTAGCACTAATTAGAATCAATATTTGTTCTTTAAACATACATCCTAAACTATGATAAAACATTATGTAATAACTAAGGTGTGTATATCTTTAAGGTGAGTATATATCTGTAAGGTGTGTATATCTGTTAGGTGTATATACATCTGTAAGGTGCATATATCTGTTAGGTGAGTATATCTGTAAGGTGCGTATACATCTGTACAGCTCTGAGAGGTGTTGGTTATGGTAAATTACTCACCTGGACCAGTTTGTGGACCACCTGAGGCCACCCATTGCTGGCAGCAAGCTGGAGTGCAGTGCAACCTGTACAAACAAAGGATAAACAGGATCAAAAATCGTTGACGATTGACTGATGCAGACACATGGATGTCAAAGTTTTATTATCTGTGGACAATTTTACTTATCAAAGTATAGGCAGTGCATGGCTCATAGCTTATCTCATAGTGTATGAAAGATATGAAAATTGAAAAGCACTGTTCTTTTTTTTTTTATTATTGTTCAGTTGTTTTATTTGAATGATCTGTACAATCTAGCTACTTCATTTGAATCTGATCCCATAGAAATTGTCTTGTTTAAATCTAGGTAATCATTTACTGTGGTTTATTAACATTTGTTGGCATCAATTTTGAATTCTTGGATTAAGTGAAAATCACAATTTCAAGGATACGAAAATTCGTGGCTAATGATCAATTTGTGGATCAACTGAACAACAAAATGCACGAAAATTGGTATTCACAAACATTGGTGAAACCACAGTATTTATTTATTAGTTAGTTGACATTATTTCAAAGTATATGACTATTAATACTAAAGGGAAAAAACCTTTGATAATACATGTTTTTAAGTTCTAACTTCATAAACCAACTATATCTTCTGCACTGGAATCACGTTAAAAAAACACTCATACAATCTTTTCCCAACCATTTTACGATTAAAAAATTGCAGGGATTACAAAAACTACATTGTTTTATCAAAAACACCATTAACAAGCACGCATTTGCTTGTTAAATCGGCACAATTTTTCTTGATTCCGCACTCATTGCACTCGGCCTGTGACCAAGTTACTCCGGAATTGCGCATTATCTGGTCTTGTCAAGTAGGCCATCTCTAATGGAAATTGTTGTAAATAAATATTTTGTAGATCCTCAGCTTCTGAGCCAAATGGTGGAAACATTGATTTTCAGTTGTTTTGATGAACTAGGACCATTGTAGACAAGCTGAGTATAACATTGCCCGGAAGACAGGGGACCAAGGATAATCTACATAAAAAAACGCTTTTCGCACTGTGGCAGACCATATTTATGTCATTTGCATTTTTTGTGTTGATCATCAACTTATCAAGTAAATACCTTAAATATCTACTTTGCATTATTTTTTAAATCCTTTGACTCCATAATTATGATAAATATGATAATCTGTTTAAAGTTTAAAATTCCGCAACAATAAAGCGTTCAGAGGAATTTCATGTTTGGCAGAAATCCCTGCGTCATTATCTTTCTTTGGAAAATAATAACTCTTTAAATGTATTATCATTTTCCTTGACCTAACAAGATACTTATTCACACATTAGCAAACACAGGCCACAGTATACAAATGAAATCTTTTTAAAACTGGCATCAAAAACCTACATTCATATGCTTGAGATAGCGAAATCTCATTAAATTTGAATTAAGATATATGTGTATCTATCCTAATAACATGCCATTTCTTTTTTTCAAAGTCATTAAGGGGAATTTAATTCTCCAGATAAAAAGCGAGCACTTATCGGTTTTGTGGAATGGAACTAACATTTGAGAACTAAAAGCATGAAAAATGTTGATCTAATCAGGTATTGTTGGAATGACAGTGATAAATTCATATTTCAAACATTTCTAAAGATTAAACACCTGATCTGAACATGAAAAGTAGAAACTTAGTTGGATCAAATTCATGTAGCCTGCAACTATAGTAGGAAATTTACGCTGCAGGTGGCTAGGGAAATACACACAAAATTTAAAGCAAACATGAAATTCGTTTCAACTATCTATTGATTTTGAGTTCTGCTCTCTATTTTTTACACAACTGCCTTGAACACACAACAAAGTAACTCCTTTTTATTTGAATTAAAGCCCATGAGAAAAATTTACTACCAATTCATACTGCCATTCATATTCAGTAAAGCATGTTGTTGAGCCCTTATTCATTTAAAACTTGTGCACTTTTGTTTAACTTGTATATACATAGAAAAACAACCCTTCAACTCTAATTTTGAATAACATATAGTGATTTTTCTGTAATCAGAAGAATTATATCAAAATTTATGAAAATGAGATAAGCAAATCAGATTAAAACTTGAAACTTTTTCTCCAGGAGTGTTATTAATGAAAGCCAAGATTTGATCTCTGATTCTGATGGAAGAAAAACTGGGTGATCCAATTCTGACAAACAAAAGTTGTTAGCTACCATAATGTGCTATAATGACTCCAGTCAGGTGAATGATTTCCACTGAACTGGTCACTGGGAGGTTTCCATTTCAGTATGAATATTGTGCTTGTTTCTTGGATCATCATAATTATCAACAAGCAAAAGAAGAATCTGTTGATTTTTCTATATCAATGTTTTAAGTACCAGTACTCCATGCTCATGTGTCAAAGTACTATTGAAAGACACCAGCTCCTGGCAATTACCTTGTATCGTGAGTACATTGGGTTCAGCTCCATACTGCAGTAACTGGTCTACAATCTTTATCTGTCCCGAGGCACAGGCAACATGGAATCTGTCAAAACATAACAAAAACTCAAACATCAAACAGATTCATGAAAATTTCTTACATTTACAGCTTCATTGAAATCTAGCAAAACAACAGTGTCCCGACCAAAAGACCTTTCTTTTTAATTCATTAGGATATTATATTTGTGTATTAGCCATTGAATGTCAATATCTGATGACAAGATTTGGCAGGCGGGAGCCCCCATCAGACGATTCCGAATCCGAGGGTTGCAAATCTCATAAAATATTCAACCACCAAAAGATATCAGGTCGTATTCATTTTCCGAAAGAATGCAATACAAACACCAGCTGGGATATGAAAAATGATTCCGATATTTATTCGGGTCATAAAACTCTTCTGAAAATCTCTATCTATTAGTTCAACAAGACATCAAGTGGCGTCACAGAAGCAGAGCCACCGAGAGACTGTTATCACGAGGCCCTAGTCATTATATACAGCAGAGTAGGAAACAGGTGATGATATGCTGGTTCTATGTCATAATTGGGGTGATTTTGAGGGTCATGATGAATGAAATGTCTGTGTACTAAGTCGATAATACTCAACATTACACTGGGGATTCAAGGCATTGACCCACAAACATACAAGTCTACCGACTGCTCCCTACAAATTCCATACCTATGTCGCTCTCGCTTTCGTTCCTCCAACATGGACAAAAAAATCCCTTCAAACTAAACATTTCATCTCATTGTGTGGCACATGGTTTGAAATGGCTTTTTTGTGTATTTTTTATTACAGGGGGAGCAAGACACCATTTTGCAAAAGGAGCCAAGATTCTGTGAAATGCCTGATAGCAACATAATAATCTAAATTGTCAGACAACACTGTTTGACCCCTCTTTTCCTTAAGCCACCGCACAAACACTAGGCCCTGTTTTCATCAACAAGCCCATAATTAAATGTACCAATTTCACATTCCCTGCTTGAGCATGAACCCAGATGCTTACATTTCCATGTTTCTGGGTCCACACTAACATAAAACAGATGACCCAGGGGTCAGGATGTTTGTTTATTTCTCTCACCAGGTTTCTCATTAATGGGACACACAAGGCACAAACCTGTTTGGAATTTGCTTAGTTTCCAATCAGTGGATATGTTAAGGGGTATTCCTACTTGACCAGTTGATGAAAAAAAGATACAAAACAAAACACACACACCGACACTGATTATCTTAGAAGTATACATGAAGGGTAATAAAAAGTTCATACATTCCTTCACTATATAGTGCACATAATATTTCTTTGTTAGCTAGAGTACTCTGTGTGTGTCAATATGACAATTTATCAAAAATACTACAGCTAGAAAAACCTACATTTGACATTATAATAACTATTTTCAACAAAATTGCAGATATGTTATTGGCTTACACAATTTTTGAACTTTCATTTAATATATATCTAAAAAAAAATTATTAATCATATTGCTCTTAAATGTTATCAAAATATGTACATGTACTTTCAATAAAAATTTCACTACCACCTCTTTTCACTCCCCCAATAATACATTCTATGCTTGTTGAAATACTATATTAAGGGGTTTTTTTTACTGCAGAGAACAGCTAGATTTGACTCACACGGACAGTCCCCGGGGTCCTAGCTTGGTGGGGACCAGGGTCTTCTTTTGTAGCAGGGACTGGACCTTGTCTACGTCCCCTACTTCAATGGCCTTCAGTAGCTTCTCATCATTCTTGTTCCACTCGGATAGCTGGAAATATAAAACATAATTGTCAGCAAAGCAGCGGCAGCAGTAGAGGAGGAGGGAGAGGATTAGAAGTAAAACATATCCATTTGTTCTCTGTCAAGTGGTTATGAAATATGTTCTTTAATCATGCAACCAGTGCCAGAGCTAACAACAAAGATATCTTGACACCTATATCTTCTTCTTTTCTGAGTACAGCTGTTAAAGCTTTCTCTCAGAGATTTAAAAACAGAGCTTTTTTCTTATAAAATCTATATCACGGTTGAAATTTGATGGGAAAATATGAATTCAGCCTTTATAATGGTCTTGTGAAGGTATTAGCTGTTATATTCCCTATGGAAATGCTTGGTTTTGGAGGAAGTTGTTTGTGATAAGCAAAATGTCTTACTGGCATAAGCACATGCACACCCTCCATAAAACATGGGACTTATCTGATAAAGCGCTATCTTTTTTATCCTCGCCATTATCTCCATCCTTACAACTTGCTACTTCCTGCCATTGTTAAGTGATAATTACCTTGCACTTGCATCCCTTACATACTACAGGGCATCCAGCAAAATTTGCTCTTACACAAGAAAAACTGCATGCAATGCATTTATGGGGAAAAATTGAATCTATTCAAACCTTTCTTGCATTTGCTGAATTTATTGACCCAATATAAGAGTAAATAAATGTACCAGGGCATTTCCACAGAGACATTTCAGTGTTATGGTATTGTTATTAACCCATCCCCTTATCTTTATTGAGTGCAATGTTCCCGATTGCTGCTTACACATATTACATATATATGCAATATATTAATGTCATTTCATCTTAAATGTAACAGAAAAGCTGTGCCAGTGAATGCTCCCTCCCTGAAACCTGAACATGCATCATGACACAGGCTGATTACAGTATCAGATATATCTATCAGACGGCAGATAGCTTGCATCATCTTGACACCTCCCCATTTTGCTGAGAAAATATACATGCATTTCCAAACAAAAATTACACAGAACATCAAATCTTCTGCATTATTATTACAATAATATCATGTCTCTATAAATGTGCCAACCCTCCACAGGCACAGTTCAATCACTGAATTTGTACCCTACTGGTATCAATGATAGAGCATAAATGAAATATACTGAATATCAATCTTTCCAAAGTTGATCACTTTATGTACATTTGTTCCCTCTTCCCACCAAAAACAATCAAAGTAGGTTCAGGATATGCTATAATTCTCATCTAAGTAACTATGGAAATTCATTAGACAAAACATGCAAATCAAAAAATGTATATATGTACATTTTTTTCTTTCAAATCAGTTTTTAATAAAAATAATTTACTATAGAAATAAACTTCTTGTGCTGGATTCGATAGATTTTCGATCCTGACTTCTTTTTTTTCATATTAGTTCTTTGAAGATGATAACAACTTGAAGAAATTTTAAGATTAATATAAGTCCATCATCACCATGATAAGGCTAAGACACAAACTACGAATATCTCCTGCCCCTTATTTACAATTCCTCTCATTTCTTAACAACCTAATGATCTATGCGGAACCTCCAATTCAACGAGTTATTTCTTTGTTTGTACACCCCTTGCTGATTTCCCCATCAACAACAAGATAGAAACCTAATGGTTATGTGATGATATATCACTTTTTTATCCGTTTCTTCATTACTGCATTTGAGCTGTGTTTGATCTACGACAAGAACCCATGCTGCGGATAATCAAACTTTAATTAGTCGCGCAACATGAAAAACTGGGTTCAGAGATCTTGAAATATTATAGCGGAACTCAATACTAGAGAATTTAACAAAAAACTTTCATTTTCTTTTCGTCAAAATAGATAAGAATAAATGAATAATTAAGTTATGAGACATCCGAGCTTTAATTTCAAGTACATGTAATTTAATCGGGAAATTATCTTTCCTATGTCCAAGTTCAGGATAACAGTATGTGCGTGATTTTAGTCTGAAAATGAGCAAGGTACAAGGTGCTCTAAGCTGAAAAAAATGTAAATAATCCTAAACCTAGTTAATTGTTTATTTATTTATCTGTGATAAGACCAGGGAGATTTAGTTTTCTCTTCCTTTTAACTCTCATTTCCCTCTATTAACAACCTCTAAAGTAAACTTCATTCAAGATATCCACACTTAGAATAATAAAAAATGAACATCAGATACTTACATCGGTTGTACTTTTCCGAAACTTGAACAGGCCAAGCTTTTTGCTCTTGTTCTTTGCAATTAATTTCGACATGTCTTGGTGCTCAGGAAATCACATTTTTTCACACCTAAAAAAGAAAAGGCAAATTGAAGTTGTAAATTTTACTTCATTTTGATATCTTGCAGCATATAAACAATCTAAAATAAGTTGGCAAAACTTATGTACCATATGACAGCATGTATCATAATAGTAGCAAGCCCTTATTAAGCAATTTTCCCCTTGAAATAGCAAGTGACATTAAAGTAGACAAACCAGGTGTTGGTATTTCTGTGATAAATCATGGAAATTAAGCATCAAGAATAATGAGGTACCTTAACTTTAAAACTTGTTGACTACTTTCTGACCATATCAACATTGACAATGACTCTACCACTAACAAACATGAACATCTCTGGCCTGTTAGTACAGCTAGAATACAAGTGTTCCTTTCATTTCTGACAATGTTTTTCTGATAATTACTGTCATATCTTACCGACTAGAACTTGTGTATCGCATCATTAAATGTATTTGTGCACAAAAGTCCATTATTTTCTCATGGGTTGTGTCCTCGTTGTATTACTCAAGGTCAAAAATGCACATCATGAATAATTCAAACTGATGAATCAGATGATATTCTCATTCATTTTTTCTCTTTTTAATCTTACAAAAGTCCTAAATGGAATGCCATGCTACTTCAGATTTTCAAAAACAACAAATGATTTAAGCCTCGTGTGTAGAAATCTACACTCATCCGAGCACAAATAATGGGAATTGACCAATATTACTGCCAAGAGTTTTAACCACCAATCATCTACAAAGAGGACATTGTTGGTCAACAGACATTTTCGTCATGATTGATTACTGTTGATTTGTTTTATCAACATGTGAAAATGTCACCTTGTTCCATCACAGAAATAACCCCCTCGGTCAATTTTGTGGTCCAATGGTGCCTTAACCCTATCCCAAGAATGTAAGCAATCTCATAAATTACACTACCTGCCATTTCTCATATATCATTGTAAAAGGGTTTCTTTTTTATATATATTTGTGTAGAACCTTTCTACAAAAGAATGTCAATGACTACAATATCAAGCTAAATAGACTTATTAATTAAACCATATTAAGTTCAATACACTTTGAGATTCTATCAAAATGTTGAGGTCGAGATAAAGAAGAAGAGGTGGAAGGGAGGAAGGGAAGGGGGCAGCCCCATGAAGGTGTTATGGGTAGGTTAAGCCTCAGACCCTGCTTTAAACTTTAGAGGTTGGAGATGGGCTTGATGAAGTAATGAATTTTTCAATCATTCATATTTGTCTTACCTTTATGACCGGTACTATTACATGTAGGGGTTTGAAATATAACTAGCATGATGATAGGGTCATGAAATCATGCAAAAATGTGTCATATGATTCCCAACTGCACTATCTAACATTTCTGTAACATATTCTACAAATCTGTCAATAAAGCTGTATACCATGAATGCTTGACAAGTATAAACCTACCACCCATGTGCCCAACCACTTTTTTTGCCTCCTAAATTACTTTGCAACACTGAACTTGAAAGCCACTGGAAGGATAGAATTTCTTAATCAGTGTTTGAATTTTTAACAATTTCAATACTAATGATATCCAAAGTGTGCAGAAGTGCATCACTTTGAAATATGCCTGCAATACCTCCAAAGCTTACTAAATTATGTGAAAACAAAGATCTAATCTTATTCCTCATATTACATCTTAATATGTTAATCATGATCATTTACCTAACAATCCATTTTGCAACCATAAACCCCCTGTGAGTGCCAGGACTATGCATCAAACCCCCTGTTATGTGTAGCCTGTAATATTAATGCACCACTGCATTATTGCATGTCTACATTGCTTTTATGGTGACATTATCTTGATGTATGGTCTCTCGTGAAAAGGTGGGGGATTACAGAACTATTTCATTCAAAGAAAGCTTGCTGTATGGTGAGAAAAGAACTGTGCACTTTAAGCTTATTCTTAGAATTGTTCATATTTTCTAATAAATTTGGTTGATATTACCATATCAATACACAGCAAGTCAAATATTATCAGGTGATGTTTATTTTTGAAAGAGTTCAACACTGTCATATATTATAAGGGATAGCTGGAAAATTTCATCTTTTACTTTCCATGCTTTTTTGCCTAAATATAAATTAATCTTATACATACAAGAACTCAAAGAGACTGTGATTGTTAACTTATCTCTACTGATGATACATATATAAATATTATTAATTTTTCTAAGCTAAGAATTTTCATCAACCGATCAGATCAGCTCATAATAAAGTAGACTTAACATACCTACATAAATAATCTTGATTTATTAATGCAATCCTTGGAGTTCTGTGTTTATATACTCCCTTACCTTTTAGTGATTTTTCTCTGTAAGGGTCCTAAAAAACTTCTTCACACAAGTACCTTTTTGAAATCACAATGAAAACATTGAACACAAGCCCATAAAGGGGAGAAAAAAGCAAAAGGCTTATGTTTGCTGAACTGTTCAAAATAAATTAAGCACAAAAAAAGTCAATCGAACAAATCGAAGAGATCGAGAAGTGAAAAAAAACATACTGACACCAGACTGGAATGTGGGACAAATAGCCTCAAGATGTGGTCGACACATGAAGTACAACAATTAAGGGAAATTCACTGGTCAGGTGAGAAATAGTACGAAGAAATCACCACAGGTAAATAATCGTTGTGCCATCAGCACAGGTACATGCGTCAATATTTATTAGACTTATCTGTGGAAGAAGTGTCAATAGATTTACTGCTGCAAGGAGATTTCAAAGGAAGAGAGAAAGGCAAGCATTAAAGAAACAAAATCTTCCCAATGCAAAAAAAACAAAACAACTACTCTGGTTTCATCCCATCTTCAGGAATTTTTATTTTCATTTTGTGTGTTGGTGTTATCTTGAAAGACAATAAAAGAAATTGCCAGGTATGAAGCTTAGATATTTAAGAAATTTCCTATATATCTAAGAACTGGGTAAATATTGCATGTGACATTTATACTGACACTGATAAATTTCAAACAATTTCTCGTGCATCCAAATTTCTGCATTTGCCATCTTTTTCTGGTACAATTAACGCCAAGTGCACAACAGTAATAGCAATGTCTGTATTAATATTTCTATGTGCCTTTTTAACTTTATGGCCGAAGCAAAAATTTGCAATTCTTTTTTTCTCTGTCTCTTTCTCCTTAAAGTATTTACCATAAAACAGACAAATTCACAATTAGCTTTTTCACTTCATATAGTTTTTTTTATAAGATAAATGTCATTGCCTTGCACAACAAATATCAATCATTCACGGATCTCATTTATTTAACCATTAAAAAAATCCATTAAAGGCCCTCTTAGGAATTTAAATATGACCTACTTGTAGGAAAATTCATTGAATTCCAGCAGTAACAATACTTGAGGAATTTTTATAAACAAATAGACCTGCTTTAAGGGAAGGACCACTAATGTGCCACTAATTAAAACCAAATTTGGTTTAAAAGCAAAAAGTACACTGGGTCTTTTGTTGAAACATTCTAACAAAGCATACAAGTTTATCATTATTTACAATTTGGCAATTCTCATCATTTCTCAATTCAGTCAATAAAAGCACTAACAATGCAAAACATGGAATAAATAAGACTAAAACATGAGTAATTATCTATCTTATCATTTATACTAATCATGTTTTTCCTTGAATTTTTTTCTGTATGTCTTGTTGCAAAGTTGCTAGTCACTTTCAGATGGGTACAATTTCTATGTGACTATAAAGTATAAATTTACCAGGTCTTAATATAGATGGTATATGAACTATGAATGAACAACTAACTGTTGAACATCACATCACTAAAAACCACATGACCCTGAATCTGATTCCCATGCAAGTAATACTATAGAGCTATAACTGGCTATTTTACTTGCAGCGGAACACAATGTGAAGTGAAAAGGAAAGTGTTTTTGACAAAAGTTGAATGCCATAATACATCATCAAGATCATTCAATGATTTCGATTAAATATGACACTGAGATTAAGCCAGTTAGAGTATTCCTTACAAAATGATAACAAAAACCTAGCTCACACAAACTGTTGTTGATCGAGAAAGCAGAGTAACATTCAAAAACTTTTGAGACCAACGTTCGAGGCCTGATATCTAAGTTGTGTGAATCCAGCAACAACAATGAACACCTGAGGACTAAAACAAATGAAGGAGGATTGAGTTAAGCAAGGTCATGCATCCAATTTGACTCTAAGTATTTTGTTGTTGTCCTCAGCAGTTTGTTGTCCTGACTGAACGATCGACTCTGACAGAGCAAAAGTCTACAACGATTCTGTTAAGAAAAAGTTATCTCATCATAATGTAGATAACCTTACCATAAACAGTTTCATATTGTTCTTAAAACATGTAAAGTGCTAATTAATCTCTATCCTTAAAACACATAGAACCAATAACATTTAGTGACACATTGATTCACTGAGGGAGTTGTCTCGCCTTTTATGTTTTCCCACCTGTCAATATGCAGGCAAATGTTATTTCAACGTAGAAGCATTGAGGTTAGAAACAGCAGATAATAAAATTAACATTACCTGTCACATTCTCGATGTTATCAGAACCCTAGACAGTCTTTGAAGGCAAAGAAAAGAAAAATGAAAAAGCCATCAAACTCTGGAAACACTGCCTCAACTTCTGTGATAATGAATGCGCATGCCTGACATTTTATTTCCTTTTCCGTCATAAAAGGAACATGTCAAAAGTCATATTTAAAATAGGGATTATTTATCTCTATTGTAACCTCTTTTATATCCTTTAAACGTTATTTCGTATTATGAAATTCATATATGTCTTTGCCTTATTAAACCATTCACTTTTTCATAATGATTCAATTTCTTATTTATAATCGTTGAAACAGCCCCTACAAACGTCACTTCCTCGCTGTGTAAAATCGAAGTTGAACGACGATTTTCCATCAGTTAGTGCTACATATCCACATTGGTCGGACAGTTGTATTGGATACTCTAAAAGTACTTTCTCTAGAATGGAATACGGTTGAATAATTCAGAATGACTTGGAATTTCGTTAATTTAGGAATATATATAGAAAATTGAAAAGGTTTCTGTTAATTTTCACCCACTATAAACTGATATTGGTGCTGATACTGGACGACTCATCGACCATTCCAATAATCTAGCCATGAGGCTTCATGGCAGGTTCATTATTCAAATCTCAATACTAGGTTTTGTCCTGATTGACTATGTTCGTTCAAACAAATACACAAATACTTGGGCTTTACATATTGAAGGAGGTGAGGCAGTCGCAAGATCTTTGGCTCGAAAGCATGGCTTTATTTATGTAGACCAGGTAAGAAAAAAAAAAGTTCTACAGTGTTTCTATCATTTTTTATTATTTTTCCATCATGTTTAACAATATAAATGAAAGATTTATTCATAGTATAATTCACATTTATTTGATGATACTGGCATATTTATAAAATTATAACAATTATGAAATAATAAAAATTCATTTACCACTGTTTACAATGTACACATATAAGTGAAGAAAATATGTATACTATAGTAGTATAGTATGTTTATTAACCAAGAAAAAAAAAATATATATATATATATATAAAATATTGATTCAATGAAATTTTAAGCCAATGCTCTTCTTATAAAAAAGAAATGTGTTTAGGTACACATGTGTATAGAACTGTAGAATTTTGATAGCTCAAGAATTTCCATGGAAACTCGATACAGATAAGCAGTGGGTTTTGGTAGATTCTTCCATCTTCTCGACCACTTTGCTCACTGCAGGTTTCATAACTGTATCTAAATAAAATGTTGCCATCTTATAATACAATTTAGGCATGAAATTTTTTTAAGAAGACATTGTGGGTTGGGTTTTTTTGTAAAGCTTTATGGATCCTACAAAGCAATAAATTTGATAAATATTACAACATTTATGATTTTAAGTTATCAAAAGAATAAAAATTAATTGTGTTATATTGTTGTTACAGTGGATCTTTTTTCTAAACTATTCTTTAGTGTGCTTGTTGTACACAACTGTGTTTAGTATTTAGCTTTTTCAGGCATATAGCGATAGGATAAACTTATTATCTTTAATACATTTTTTAAGCATACACATTTTTATTACAGTAACAGAAATGTGTCTGTGTTATACAGGTCTAAAAACTAAAACCTACTGAAATTAACGAGCATTATAAAACTTCAAAAATATACATTGTACTGGTACCGGTATGTATCCTCTTTCATTTTGAGTCCTTTAGTTAGTATAGTCAGTGAACAATAGAAAATGTTTTGCATGTTTAATGTGGATTAGGAATACAGAGGTAATATTCCAATGATTTCCCATGCATTATTCACAAAGAAATCCATATGACACTTGGGTGTGGATTGGAAATCTAATCTTATCTAATTTTGGAGTTTTTACAGTGATATGAATAATAAATGATAAATCTATACTAGTTTTCTGAAATTATTTTTATTACAATTGCCCTTTATTTGTGTTTCCTTGTAAATAAGAGAGAGAGAAAAATGGGGGGGGGGGAATTAGAGAGAGAGAGAGAGAGAGAGAGAGAGAGAGAGAGAGAAACATCACATACCCAAATGCAAAAACCTTGAAACCTTGATCCAGGTGTATCTTTATTTACTTTTTTGGGGGGCGACTTACACATATAGGTTATTGTAATAAATGTGAATGTTGGTCACGTTTATCCTCCTCAGTAAAACCAAAAAAAATGGCCTTGTAACCCTACTAATGGAACCAGTGCACCTGGATTCTGAATAAAACAAGAATCCAATTAACCAGGTGAATGGGAAATGGACCCATGCAATCTCTCTCCTGCACGGAGAGCAAATTTAAGTAAATATTTTGTGTGTTTTCACCAGAAGAAAACACACTAGACAGACATGTTTATAAAGTGTCAGTGTTCTTGTAACAATATTGCAAATAAAAAAGTTTCTTGTTTTTCATATATGTGCATGCATAAAACAGATGGTCCAACCAGTAAGAATGTAGTATGAGCATGTTGGAAAACACTTTATCATTCAAAAGAGATATAACTTCTTCATACGTTAGCTATTAATTGTTAAAATTGAAGGAGAGCTTGCTGTTTTCTATAGCTCCAAAATGCAAAAATAATAGAACTGCTGTTTTTCTGAAGTTATAGCTTATAATGATTTACATAAACTGTTGTGATTAGAAACAGTACGGCATAAGTCCTTGAAGAATAAATCCCTTAGATCTAAATCAAAGAATTGTCCTCGAGTGTCTCTGCTCTAACTATTTTTTTTTTTTGATGTGCTTATAATGGTTTATTTGATATTAATTGTTACATATGTAACCTGTTACCATTGTACACACTAGCACTCGATAGCATTTCTGCTACAGAGGAACTTCGCAGCAAGGCGCTTTTGTAGTAGAATATGTGTGTATTGTTGTAATACATCAATGAAGGCCAACACAACACACACATTTCCCCCCTTTTTTATGAAAATGGGGTTAACATGTTTTGATGACAAAACAAAGTTGTAGCCATGTTCATAGAAATGTCGGAAGCTCCTTATCAAATAGTTGTCACCTGGAATAGAGAAACGTTCTTTGGGATAATTAATGGGATTTTCATTGATGGGTTTTTAGGTTCCCTTTTTCCCCATTGATTATTTTTGCCATTGACATTATTGTTGTAGAGTTTCTGACATTTTCGATGAAAGAGGTTTTTTTGGTAAGTGAACACTTTGCTTTGACCTTGTTCAAGTGGGGAGAGAGAGAGAAAAAAAAAAATTGCAAAAAAAAGGTTCTCCATGCTCAACTGTTATCAATAGCGTGATCATTAATTAGCTGATATAATTTCATGTGATATGCGTACAGAGGTATTCTTCAAGCTGATAAACATGAAAATTCTTTACGGTTTATTATATATCGGAAAATGTAGCAACAGTTATAATAAATGATGCATCGATCACCTTATTTACTTTTATAGAATTTTTCTATTTCTTTAATCCTAATGACACTGGCTTAATAATTTATAAATCCGAAACGTTCCATTGATCTTGTATGGAAGCTGATATGTTTGAACTCCCATGGTGCCCTGATTGCACACAAAGCATAAATGCATGTGTGGCCATTATTCCTATTGAATGCAGTTCAGACTAGCTAGAAGCTCAAGAATGGACAAACATTTTGCCGACCAGGATTTATTTGAAATCAATGTCGGCCTCGGCACAGTATATGGAATAATGTTGACTGTTAGGGCAAGGATTCTATTGATTGGCCTAATCAATTGGCCTCTGTCTGGTCCTTCAGTATTCCCAATATTTGCTGAAACCAAGTTATATAAAAGTTGTCTGCTTGTTCTATGAAGATTTGGGGTGTTTGTTAACTCTACTCCCATCAAGCTGTAAAAAGGATGATATTGAAAATATATGTAATGTACATGTATTTTTAAAAAAAAAAACCAAAAAACCCACTTTTTTGCAATGAAAAAAAATTATGTTATATTTGAATTTATTAAGATTAAAAGCAATATAAAGGTTTTCATTTGGGTTTCCATTGAAGAAATTAATACAAAGATGGTGAAATTTACTTTCTCTCACATGCATGTACTGTACATATTAAAAATGTATGAAATGAATTGTTGTAAAAAAAAATCCCAAAAGTACCATTAGCAACTCTAAAATATAAACCAGAAATGTGTAAAATCAGTTTAATGTATATGTAGTAAAATGAGTGAATTTTTTAAATTTTTTTTTTCAGATTATGCCAGATTATTATGCATTTCAACACAGAAAGGTAGCAAAGCGGTCAATTTACCCAAGTTCTTATCATCACCGTTCTATAGTCCAAGAAGCTAATGTAAGTACTAAGTTGATCTATAATAAGAAACACAGCAAGTATAATCATTTACTGTAGATTCATTAAAATTTTTGATGGCTCAATTTTTGCTGGATTTAATAGATACCGTACCAATCACTCAAAAATTTGCATCCTGCAAATCCTGCAAAGTATGAAACATGGTCTTTAAACATTATTCAATAATGAAAATCCACAAAACTATGTCCCAACAAATCGGTAAAATATAATTGGCAATCCACGAAAATTTGCCCCTACGAATATATATGATTCTACAGTATGTATACAATATCCTACTCTAGCTATCTGATGACGTAGATCAATATCTATCTTATTTATTATTCATCTGTAACAGTGGTATTTTTCACATCAGGCATTAGGGGATTATACCATCTGTCTGTCTGTGTGTCTGTATGTCTGTTCTCATCCTCTTGCCAATACAAAGAGTGATAAAACAATATCAAAATTTTAGAACAGACATTAAAACCATCCCAGATAATATTTAGAGGTACTTGATTTACATGCACCATTAATGGCTGAGGTACACTCAAAAATTTCATGTCAGTTTGAATCAAGGTACCATTTCCATCTCTTTCAAAAACCAAAGGTCAAGCTAAAACATGTTGAGGTAAATTGAAATTTTGGGAACTGCAAGCATAACAGGTACCGGTACTTATAATGAAGTTTAAACAAAAATGAAATAACTATGAGGATTCTAGAAGTTGTGTTGTGGATTATTGCAAGGAGACTGTGTTTACCGAGGCCATAAAGACATTGAAAGAAAACTCTTATGCAATTGAGACAACATATTTTATTGGCAATATAAGAGTTCAAGTAAACAAACTTTTCACAGAGAATTTAAAAACATTCCATTAATGCTGTATTAACTATACCATTTTTATTTTTCATATATATATATATACATGTACCCATTTTATCCATTTTTTTAATGATATGGAAAATTGCTTTGGAAAATAAAGAAAAATGAATTGAGCTGTAAAAAATATTAAATATTGATATAAATTATTATGCTGACAATGCTGTGTATTGAAAAACTTGAGATCATGTTTTTGATATGATCATTCCAGTTTTGGTTAAACTGACATTACCTGTAAAATCCATTTAAAACATGCATTAGATCAAAAACTCTGAATTGACCCCAAAACAGGTGTTTTTCATGTTTCAGAATGAAAAGACCTTTATTTCTTGATGTAAGTGGATAAATTTGACAGTAATAAATTCATCCTGATGTCATTTTCCTTCACTTTTAAAAATCATAAACTGTGTGTGGTCCTCTAGAAATAGAAAATGATTTTGGGAAGTCTTGGCTAAGACATTCATTGCTACATTCTCAATCCAGAAAATTTCATTTCATGATATATGAATATTTTGTATGTACTTTTAGAAGTTTTATTACATTTCTTCATTGCCTTTAAGAATTAATTTTCAGGCATTGAGGTTTTAAGTTGGTTTTGATATTGTAAAGAGAGTCTTCAATGACTGTGCAAAGATTGAGAATTGAAATTGCAGGTGGGGGATTTAAGCAAGTATAATGCAACACCCAAATAGAATTGAGGTGGCATCTCAAAAGAATAATATGCTCAACGTTTTTGATTTTTGTTCGATTTCAAATCATTAGTCTGATCCGAGGAAAGGAAAATATATGGCTATCAAATAATGTCATCTGTAATGTAAACACTTAAAACAGTGCTGTTACCTCTTGTTTGAGTATGGAGGCCGTGGACTGTGTTTCTTAAGAAAGAAAAACCACAATTAAACAGAGAACAATGTATGGGAGTTTTATCTCCGCCAAGGCAGGTAAGGAACGAACTGGAAGGCTTTGTCATCTTTGAAGAAAGCTTTGATATATTTGGGTTGGGGGGGGGGGTAGGGAGAACTCAATGTTCAGTTGAAAAATGTGGAATACAGGGAGAGCGTGAATCACTGTGTGTGTCATTAACCAAGTAATACTTGTCTCCTAATTAAAGAACATATTATGACACATTAATCAACTTTGACAACACTTCGATGGAGGTTCAAAGAGCAAGGGTTCAAAACCGGCTTGATTTTACAAAAACTTGCAAAAGCTTCAATATTCATCTACCCAATGATTCCATGTCGTTTGTGTGTCCGAAATTTTCGTTATCTCCCCTAAAATATGAATGAAATAATTGAATAGTATATAACATTTAAAATTACCATGAAATCTAAAGGTAACAAACTAGTTTTCTCCTGTTTGTAACTGTGAAATTTTCACCACAGCAAAAACTAATATAGATGACATAATATTATGTAAAATAATTCCCTTTTTTTGCAGCATGGAAGTGCGTGTAATAAATTTTTGGGGAAGAAGGAAAATAAAGGAAAATATACAGATAATACCATTTCTAGTGGGAATCATACTCAAGTTTATGATTGTTCACTTGGGATAAATAAATTGATACTTCATGTAGGGTTTAAAGGATTTTTCCAAAACGAATGCTGTAAATGTATTTTGATAAAATCCAGTGTTTGTGAAACTGAATACATGTCAAATATATTATTAGGCTTATAGTGTTTAATTTGAATCGTCAGAACTAAAAATGTACTAAAAAAGATAACTGTTAAAATAAGATCATTTTACAGCATTCAAAATAAGTTTTATTAAAATGGGTTCAATAGCTACACAGAATCCGAATCTAATAATATTTGCCTTGTCTTGCAATATATCCAGTGCAAGGCAAATCATAGGCAGTGTACCATACATATCAGACCATTACTCTAATATTCATGATATGTACAGATCTGAAGGGGGAGAAATTGGTCTGCGAATACAAGGCGGAAAATCCATAGGCATGCATTCCTTCCCTGCATAAAACTGCTATCTCTGGAGACTGGTCTGCAGTAAATATGTACAAGTTGTGTAAGCCGGCATCATTTTGATTGACAAAATGGTTAATTATTGCTGTCTAGGCAGATCTGAAGTTATGCCCATAAATTCTCATCTGGACCTTCTTCAGGCTTATTAGTTGGCTGGAGTCAATACTGGAATGCAAATCTAGCATCTCTCCAAATCATATCCTTGGGATGGCCAATCCAGGATTCCTTCTTAACGGACTGTAATCAAGATTTTATTGATATTGTCAGGCAACTTTGTACTGATTTAGTGTAGTATAATAGTTCTTGTGTACTCTGTAATGGCAGCAGTCATGTTGAATTTAGAGAGGCCTTTGAAGAAGACTTGAATAATTTGGTTGTAGAACTTGTGACTTGGGTCTTTGCAATCTTTTTGAAGACTTTGAACTGAACTTGAAGAAGTTTGTGAAAGAAGGCTGAATTTGATGATACATGTAGTGATAATGCATCAATTTTTGTTGGTTTTTCTTTAAGTGATAGTAAACAAATTTTAAAATGCATATGATCATCTATTGGTGTAGTTTGTTTTCAACCCTTTAAAAAGATAATTCATATTTTTTTCTAACCATCCTTCATATTATAAAAACAATACACTGTTCCGATGAGAATTGGGTGATGTTTATACTATGAAGATGAGGTCAGATAAATCACCAGGGATTAGATCTTGCACCCAACAATACTGTACAGGGAGGGAAATGTTGCTGCTAAAATCTCCAGCTGGTCTGCTCTGAGGGGTTAGATAGAGATTAGCACTTCCATTAAGATCCCTATCTCGCTCACTCTACTTATGTCTTCTTACCCTTGTATCCTGATCTGCAGCGCTGTCAAACCAGACACTGTTTTTCTCCTTCTTTCTGACTTTTACAAGAGAGGAAGATTCACTCAGATTATCATAATCAGCTGAATGAATCAAACTGACTTGAGATCTGGGTGTCGAGAAGAAATAAAAGCAAGCAATAAAGTTTTGATAATGCCAGTTTCTTTTTTATTTCATCCAGTGTTGGGGCTCATCTTTCAAAGTGTTGGCAAACTTTATCTCTCCGAGGAAATAGGGCTACCCCTCCCTGGAATCACATGAAAAGAAAAATCAAAATGGTTTTTTTTGGACTTGGCTTGTATAGTAATACCTTTTGCATTGAGCCATGCTTTGAGGCATAGTGACTTTTAATCATCTGAGTTTTTGGTTTTCTTATGATGCAGCACACCACAAACACCTTGATGGCAAAGTTTGCTTATAACCTTGTTATCAGTCTAAAGAAAAGAGAACAAAATCTCCAAAAGGTGGGAGTGTATGTGGAATCAAATGGAAACCATTTTTTGTTTTGAAAGAGAGAAGGGAGAAAAATTAATTAATTTTATTTCATGTTCCAAAAAAGCAATAAAAGAACTGTAAATGGGTTGAATGTTCCCAATAAGATTTTTTTCTGAAGTTTGATAGGCAGGTTTTTTGACTTTTGCTCACTGTACTATAAAAGATAATGATGGATGAACCAGATGACAGAACCTTACAAAAGGGCATCAGGGGAGTTAGAAGGTGTATCAAGGGTTTTTTGCTCTAATTGATCCAAGAAGACACAGGAGCCATCAAGGTTTTCTGGGTTTCAGACACAATCTAATTAGTGACATTAATTGCTTACTACAGTCTCCAATCTCTCACCAGATGTGTAGTTCTACCATCCATCTGCCATTGCAGGCTTCAACATATTCTTTCCTTGTTTCCAGCTCAATTCAGATTTCACGTAGTTTTCTCTTCTGCCTCCCCCCAAGCTGCAGGTCTGTAACTCCCGGTCTGAAAAAATTCAGATGGACGACCTGGGAGCTACAGGGCCACCCATTGAAAAAATTGTATATTTATTGCGCAGAAAAACTTGCACTAGTTTTCGACTAATTAACCTTATTTATACGCAAATTCTGTGAAAACAATTACATGTAGTACCATTATATTCTTCATGCAATTTACTACTGATATCGTCTCTTCACTTGCCTCAGAATTTCTCCGAAACATACTACCAACCTCGAAAAATCAAGTATGTTGAATTTTCATCGAGATCGAGAGTCGCCATTTTTACATGTAAACAAAGTGGACCACATGAATTTACGGGACTGGTGATGATGTTGAAAAGACTATCCAAGGCAAGTGAAGAGACGATATCAGTAGTAAATTGCATGAAGAATTTAATGGTACTAATTGTTTTCACAGAATTTGTGTATAAATAAGGTTAATTAGTCGAAAACTAGTGCAAGTTTTTCTGCGCAATAAATATACAATTTTTTCAATGGGTGGCCCTGTAGCTCCCAGGTCGTCCATCTGAATTTTTTCAGACCGGGAGCTACCGAACTGCAGCTACCTCCCCCCTTCCTATTACCGGTAGTTAATTTAAAGTAGATTTTGATTTTGCCAATATGATCTAGGTGATTTTCCTTAAGTTTTATCACTGCATGATCAAGAGACAGAGTTATTTTAAAGAATTTTTAGAGCCTGCTTTCTCTTTCCTAAACCTTAAATTAACAAATCCATTGACTCATATCCCAGGTGTTTTGCATTGTTCCCCATAAGTCAGGGAATCCTATTACCTCCCATTTAGGAATTATCATTTAGGGGAGAAAAGAAAAACACTTTCCCTAGTCATTTCAACAAACCTCATTAAGCTAAAAATTAAAACCTTCAGAGCAACAAAAGAAAGTCTTCTTTCAAGGGCCCCAAGGTATAAGAGTTGTGTTGTTGTTGTGATATTTCTTCGGTGTCTTGTAGAACTGTTAGATTACCATCTTTCACCTGAAGCCGCCCTCCTCAAACACCTGCTATAGAGTTTCAAGAGAGACCATGCTCACTGAGATGATTGTCGCAGGCGATATTTATAAACACCGTCACAGGAACATTCTGACCTCAGCTTGTTATAACGTTTGATCACGGAAAATCTGAAAGTCAAAGGGGAGTGCTGTGTTTGTTTCTCCTCTAAATGTCCCCTTAAGGTATACGATTCTCTCCCCCATTGAAAGATTCTACACAAGCCAACAACAAGCAGGGAGTCCTGCTTTTAACTGGTGTCAGTGAACTTAAAAAACTTCCATGTTTTTTGTGTTCAATGGGTGTAGGATGTTGTAATTAAGTTTCATTTTGAAAGGATGATGAAAGAGTATAGCGTTTTGAATATGGGTATTATCAGTTATGCTTTGTTCAAACATAGTGTGGGAAACGTTTGAGGCCTCTTCATTGAGTTTGAAATTATACACGGAAGCAGACTGTCAACTGTGTCCCTGAGTTACAAGGACTCTGATTGAAGAAGTTTTAGATTTAAGTTTCTCAGTACGGGTACATATGCTGTAAACTACCTGATTTTCTAATTGTAGTTATGTAGTGTCTGTATCTTGATCAAAAAAAAAAAAAGTATCAATGAAAAAAATTCTCCATAAAACCTGATGTATTATTATGACCATATGTGTGTTTATTTATTTCAGTGACAAACCCATAATGTACTTAAAACCATTTTAACAAGAGCTTGGACTTTGGGTAGTTATGCCAAACAGCAATGTGACATAGGCATGTCTATTTCATTGCTAGCCACTCAGCCGTGGCTCTTTTAAATTAACAAGATTTGTCTGTCTTTTGAGCTAAGACTACGCAATCGGTGCATATTTCGCTTGAAACCGCGTCATTTTTAACTTGTTATGACGCAAGAAATAGATTGCTACGTCCTACTGAAAGTCCAAGGTCTTGTTAAAATGGTTCTTTAAACTACTGTAACAAGACCCTCAAAGTTATATTTTTTACATCTCAACTTTCTGTCAAAGTTTGATGATTGTAAGATATGAGAATGAATTTAGGATTTAGCTCTTTCTGCTTGAAGAATGCTTGCACGGTCCTACTTAAATACTCACCACTGAGTGTAAGAAAACTTTTTAAATTTCCTTTTAGCATGGTCTTAAAATGATGAAATGTATTTAGACATTTCATTAGTTTAAAGGTGTCTGCATATAATTGGCAATGATTGCACAATGCCCTCCCTCTTCTAGAAATATGCTGTTGGGTGGCGAAAAGGTGCTAAATACTCCCTTTGCAAAGACCGTTTCATTATAAAAGCTCAAAAGTGTGCAGTTTTTTTATGGCTGAAATAGCTGATGTTTTGAAGACACTGCCAAGTCTGAAAGCCCACTGCTTCTGAAATAAGTGCCATTATTATTACTTGAAATTTTTATATTATTAGATCTCCCAGGTAGATCAAGATGTTGTTTTTGAGTTTGTGAGAGGGTTGTATCAGAATAAAATGTTTTTATTAACCATGATATGAGGATCACGCGGGAGAGATGTAAACTCCTGCTCAAAGTAAATCATGCTCAATATAGAAGATGGGTAATTAAAAAATTTTCACTTCAAATGATTCAGTAAAATATCCTTTTGCAAATATTCTTTCATACATTTTATGTGTTCATATAACAGCACACCTTTGAATTTCTTTATAGAAAAGATTAATGAAGGACAATCATAGAAAATCAGTCCCATTTTTTCTGGAGATCAAGCAATTTTGCTTAATATATATTAAGTTTTCTATTGTTTTTAGTGTTGTCAATATATGCATGTAAATGAACCATAGTTGTAACTTTTTAGATCGGTCAAGGAAACAAAGCTTCTAGTACTCTTGCAAAAGCTAATTGGAAAAGCTAGGGTTTGGGGTTTAGCAGATGTCGCTGTTAATGATCTGTTTGGCATAGTACAGTTTTCTTGTTTTCCATTACTTTGGAATTAAATGTACAAGAAAATATCCTTCAAGACAGTTCTCTCAAATTTCATTGAACCTTTTTTTTTTATCCGATTTTTCAACAGGATTACTCATTAGTCTCTATATATACACACAGGATGCAAAGAACTATCTGCTTCCTCGCCATTTCAAACATTCTTAGAATGTTAAATGGGATGAAGGATGCAGAGAGTTTGGCAATTTATTTATATACAAGATAAAGAAGTTCAATATCGCTTATCGTTGGTGATGAACGATGAGCTATTTAGAGAGGGTACCTCTTCTCTTTTTGAGCTCTTCCATTTGCTGTTTAATCAGCTCAAAAATCATGAAGCATGTCCCAAATTATCTCTTTGTATTTATTCAGTATTTAAGTGAGCAAGAATTGATTTATTTTCAAATTATCCCGGGGACAGGAACAATATATCAAGCACAGACCACACCTAAAGTTTATTGAAAGATTGGAATATCTATGGAACTGCACGTTCAGAAAGATACCTTTGGTGAAGCAAGATGGGAGACGGTTAATGAACATTTCTAATTATTTTCAATGGATAATTACTCATACATTGATATTCCAAAAAACACATATTCTGGAAGAAAGGTCTGCAAAGATCGAAACAAAAAAAAGAAGGAAATTGTTTTCAAAAAATCTAGAATTTCACAGATAGAGTCACCCTGGTTTTGTGCTATAGAAACAATCTGTGTGCATAGATTAGAGGTGTAAATGTACCTTGCAAAAAGGGGCAAGTTTTGTTATTGAGAGAGAGCAGTATCTTACAGTGATGACAACTGACGAATGATTAGGATAGGGAGGAATGTGGTACAGAAGGCATACCCCCCTCTCTTTCCTTTGTTTGTGTAAGAATTACAGAAACACTGAGAGATAAAGGCTTTAACAATCTACTCTCCATCACATTCCCTGGCTAGCTCCATCTGCTAGCTTGGGATTCATGGGGAGACGTTCACCTGAGTTTTATAGAGTGTATACACTCACACAAAATGATGTTTACAACTTTGTAAGATGTTGATACTAAAATACATGCAGTGCTCTTTGCAAAATAATGCTTCAAGTCTGGATAAATTGTTATAGTGGATCAATTATTAAGAGATTCTTGTCAGTTTGTTTTTGATCTGTTTGCACTTTTAAAAGTTACAATAATAGAAAATAGATTTTATATGAATCCCTCTTTTGTTTGTGAAGTGAATATGAAACTGCTTTTTTACACTTCTTTGCACTTTAAACTTGTGTTCTGCCCTTTATTTTTACCATTTTTATTTCACAAATGGAGAAGTGCAAAAATATCCTTTTACATAGAGCATTTACATTTGAATTAAAGTGCAATTTTAATATCCCACACAATGTGAGAAATGGTAAGCAAGTATTAAATAAAAATTTTCATGAAAAAGTAAACTGTTGATTACTCTGTGTGATGACCAATATGCATTTTGTATAAGCTGTTAGTACATAGACTTTAATTATCAAAGTGCTAAACAATTCTTTGTTTTTTCTCGTTTTAGGTGAAATGGTTGGAACAGCAAGTTGTGAAGAAACGGGTAAAAAGGGACAGATATTATCCAAGCAGCCAAAACTTCAATAGAAATTTCAATGACCCCAAGTGGAAGGATATGTGGTATCTGGTAAGTCTTCATCAGCACTGGATGCATCTGGAGAAAAAAAGCTTAATTAAATTCTGTGAACTTACCTTATTTAGGAGAAATCAAACACCTAGAATCGGCACCTTTGGCATTGCTCCTTGTTCCGTAATTAAAGTAAATGCTGATCAACTCAAATACTTTGAAATCATTTAAATTTGTGGGGGCCAATTTTCATGGATTGTCAGTTTTTTAAAGGTTTGTTGGGATGTTATTTTGTGGATTTGCTACTATGTCACTATGATGAATAAAAACTGTGCTGCATGATTCGTTTGAAATGTTAATTCTTGGGTATAAAGGTGTACCCATAAAATCTACAAAAATTGAGTCACCATGTTTATAAATGATTCCACAGGAGATACATTTAGAAGCTTAGTCCTTAATGCCCTTATTTATTATCAGGCAGTTCATTTGATTATTATTGAGTTTTGGCTAAATTTCAGTGTGCTAATTAATGAATGTTAACAGTTTAATGAGGGGGATCTTTGTTTTGACACATTATGAATGAAACAGTATGATTATTCTGCCCATGGGTGACCTTTGATTGTTCATCATGTTTCCAGAAGATTTATTACATGTATCATAATGGCTGAAGAAACTTCTGGAAATACATGTATATACCCTGCCTGGGTTTTTTTTTCTTTGAATTCTCAGTTAGTAATAATATTAAGGCAATCCATTTATTCACACTGCAATTACTATACTCAAGTGAAATTAATTTTTTTTTTTTAGAGCCTACCAAAAAATGAATACCGGTACTTGTATAATAGTGGAAATGAAAATCATTCCTCCTTCTACAAAACTATATAAATGAATTAGATTCCAAAGGGGGGAAATTCCAGCACTAAAAAATCCAGTTGGAGATAAGGATTAGAAATAGACATTGACAATTATATAATCATTTTCATCTCTTAATCAATGAAAAGATTCCAGCATAGCATTATGTGTACTCTTAAAAATCTAGGTGTGCTTTTTTTATGGAGCCTCATGCAAGGAAAATGGTTATTTTGAAAAATGATTTGTGCACTGAGATGCCTCTGATAACGCTCAAAGGAAACTTATCAAGGCTGAAAACTTGATTAATTTTAGAATTTTGAATTATTAGGGTTTATTTTTAAAATCAGAATTTTTTTTATTTAAAAAGCATGGCTGGGAACTAAAGGTAGGATTTATATTGGGCTAGAAAATAATACTGCCATTGAAAAAAAAACCTAATTTCTGGAGGTTCTTGGCACTTGTTTAAAGTATGGTTCACAATCATCAGATTTATACAATTTGAAACTCATACTATTTTTTTTTTTTTATTGGAAATATCAATATAGAATTTTTTTTATCCAAATTCCAGTGTTAATTGGATTGATCTTCTTTCTTCATTCATATTGTGAAAAAAATTTCACGATATGAATCAGAAATTCTAAACTGATAAGGGAATCTTTAAAGTTGAAAACTTGCGTATATTGGCGGTATTGACGTTTTCCAACAAGTGGCTTCCCGCAAAGACGCCTTCCGAAATTTGTTTGCGCTAAATTTCGATTTTTGCATCTGTTGTGTGGCTCATCAGCATCCATTTGTAGTTGCCAGAGTTAACTGTTGTGATAATGAGAATAGGTCACAATTTATATTATTTTCTTTTAATTTACCACACATTTCTAGTAATTAACCTGTAATTAAGCTGACAGTTTCAGCAACAGAAACGTTGAGAGTGGGATAGTTTCCCCAGCTGCCAACTAATTACTGTTTTTGCTTTGAAACTTACACATTTCTATTGAGGGGCTGAGATATTCTGTGAAGAAATAGATTGAATTTGCTTGCCAAAAGAAATACGCTTGTAGATCTGTTATTGTTTTTATTCGTACCTATATACTGGAAATGTGCAATTTTTGGAGTTGATTGTTGGGGAGGCCAATTGAAAAGATTGTCAGATGAAAACTTTATGTACACAAGAGTGAAACAAATGAGCAAAGTAAAAGATATTTTTAGTCTGTAAAATTGTTCATAAGAGAATTCAAATTAAAGACAATATAAGCTTGGCTAATGCCAACATGTAGCTCAACCCAAAGCAGTCTGCATGGAGATATTCCTCTTAAAATCCTGCAGAGAATATTGCATCGAAAAGATATTGCGATGAAGAAATGAATCTGGATAAACAGATAAATTCCATGCTGTGTTTATACATATATCAAAAGTATACATCCTAGAGATGTTATAAAAGGGCGTTTCTTTTTGTCTTAAAGTTTTATTGGTAACTCTTAATCACTTGAGTTAAATGTACTGAAGTTTTATAGAAATTTCAGAACCTTCACTCAACCATTGAACTTCCTTGATATTGTCATTTTAAGAAAATTCAGCCTATAACTCAAAGAAACTAAGAACTCAAGTCATCTCAACTGTGTTGAAACCTTAGAGTGACATTTTAAATGCCCTTGGAGCATCACATTGAGACGGAAAATTACGAAAGTCATTATTTCCGAAAAAATAAAAATCCCTGATAAAGGGAATGGACGGGAATGGAAAACTATTAAAGGTCCTCGGGGGATTTCTAATTACCCATTTTCACAGTCCAGAAGAACAGAATTTTATACACTGACTGGAATTTTTTTTTTAACAAACAAGAAATCAAGCTCTTGCCGAACAAATTACCCCTCCATAGGCTCATAGTTTTGGTAATATGAAACTAGTATTCAGCCATCTGGCTTATTATAAGAATATTATGTGATGTTGTATTGTATTAATTGTCTTGGATAGCCAGAATCTCTCCATTTTCTTTTTGTGCTACCAAAGAAATTCTAATTTGGTCGTTTGTTGGAAACTGCATGATTTTTCTGGTTGAATATTAAACAAGATTTGGTATTATGTTCAGTGTAAAGTGAAGCAAAATTCCTTTTACGGTAGACATGTTGGCAAGATAATTGTAACATAAAGAGCAAAAACTGCCTTGCCAGAGAAGTCTGACATTATCATTGATATTCGGAGAGAACTGCATCTCTCTTTTGTGATCGTTTCCAAGAGGAAATATTCCTCGTATTGATTCCAAAGCAAAATGCTAACAATGCAACTTTGCATGCTTTTGAATATGAGACCCCTCAGGAAAAATTAATGTCATTTCCAAAGACATAAATCATAATGGAGAAATTGGCAGCATCTGCAGGCAGTGCCTCTGTCTTGTGACACAAGACTGTAGGTTTTTTTTATACAGAACAGTATCAGTCACACGATCAGGGGAAAACATGGCAATAGGAAAGTTACAGGATTAAGACAAAGACAGAGAGGACCATATGACACAATTCAGAAGCATTTAAGGGATTTAATTGTAAGCCACCTGAGCATGGTAACCCTTCAGATACCCAGACAAAATCAAGCCACCCATAGTAACCGATGACTGCTTAGAAAAAAATCAAAGGGAAAATTTTTAAATTCCAATCTCTAAAGGATTTAGATACATTTGAAACACAGTTTTGTTTTTATAACTTTATTTTTTGACGTCAGGACTGTATTTTATAACAATGCCTTCAGCTTGCAGAGAGTTGGAACCATTGAGCTTCTAGGGCTAACAGTAACTTGAGCTACTTTTTGTATTCTGTCTAGATGGGTGGTAGCTAGATACAGTTTATGACCAATATAAACAAATAGATAACCATCATTCAGTTGTCAGATTTGATTTACTTTAGTTATATTATTACTGTTGCCATGCCTTTGTATTGAAGGGGGGAGATAGTGAATTCAGAGGGCTGCAAGCTTGGTGGGTGCAGAGCCAGTGGTTCCCAGGAAGTTACTATCTTGTTTATAGGGACAGTTTATGGCTGAGTGGCTCCAGGTACTAGAGTGGTATTCTGTTAGTAGCAGAACTACGATGTAATTTGTTGATAATGGCTGATTGACAAGAACGATACCACTGATTGGTTAATGTTTTCCAAAAATGTTTTGACCTTGGCAAGAAGGAATGATAGCTAGGTCACTGTAATATACAAGAAGTAGTAAACTGTGTTCTTCTAACATAATTAATACTACATATGAAAAAAAAATGGTTTAAATCTCTCTCTCTCTCTCTCTCTCTCTCTCTCTCTCTCTCTCTCTAAATGAAAAATATATTGTCTTAGCCTCTTAGGGCATCATGACAGATATTGCCAACATTTGATGCTTGACCTTCAAACACAAGTTTGATATTGATACAATCCTTTGGAAATGAGATGAAAGGTATGGAGTGCAGACAAAAGGTGTGTTTTATCCTTTAATGTGTAGATAATGCACAGGGACCAGACTTCAATCAGATACCAGGGTCACTCTAAGTACATGTTACAGCTTCAATTCTTGACAAGGTCTTATTCAAATATTGTACTTCTGTATTTTCCCTACTCTGACTTTTACGCCTGTCTTTTTAATTATAATTCTTTATTGATTACTATTCTGAGACTTTTATGGCACTTGTACCCTATTTTTATGTACAATATTTTTTACGGTAATATGAAGTGTATGAAAAAGACAAGTGAAGGTGTCGGAGGAGTCTCCAATTATCTTCCTCGGCATCTATAGTTACACTGCCATAGTCGTGTTGAAGTTAACCCAAAATAAGATCCAGAGGACAAAAAATCATTTAGAAAAGAATGAGGCATGTTTTTAAAAAATGTGTTCATTGCTAATTTTAAACAACAATGCTACATTTTTATGTGATGGCCGTAAACCACAACTATTTTTAGTAACAAAAGTTGCCAATATTTCACCAACAACAACCTGTAAGGGGAGAATGTCTTCCAAAGTGTGGCAGAAGGGGCTGTAAATCTATCAGAAAAAGCAGCCGTAAACAGATTAACTGAAGTACTGTATGATAAATGGCACAATCAGCAGCCAAGAAAACGTTTCAGTGATGTTCATCTTTTCAGGGCCTTGCAATAAATTGGTGTGTAAAAGGTAGGTAGAGTCTGTATCTCTGTAATGGGGAAGAGAGGCCCCGGTGTGCTTTGACTTTGGCACTGTCCTACCTTCATAGCCTGCACATGGCTGATAATCCTTGCTGGAAGGGGGGCTCTGAAGGTTAACACAAATCTCTTATCAACCACTGCCGGTTCCTGGGGGGAGATGATTTTGGCAACTCTATGTGTTGATGTGGATGTTCGAAATCTCAGAGCCCCTTTCTTCAGATGTGTACCTAGTGGTCATGTTGTGTAAATTATTGAAGATATAAAGAGATAATATTTTCAATTTTTTTGTTTTGTTTTTTTTTTCTTGAACATATGCTGTGGACTGATTTGAACCTATAAGCTTAAATGTGTTACAAGTACTTTAGCAAAATTTATTTAGATTTTTTTTTCTTTCTTTTGAATAAGCTAAAGTTTTTCAGCTAAGTTGAGTCAAACAACTACATGTATACAGCTAAAAGAATTCTGTGAGTTCCTGGGGGTGTTTATTTACAACTAGAGGAATGCAGGAAAAGAGTTATTGTTGAAACTTCTGTTCAATTTAGCAACGGTTTAACCTTGACTTCCTATTCCAAGATATTTGGAAGATAAATGGCAGTTATATCAGAATTATAGGAGGAAGTAATGTTCAGAAATTATTCAGCTTTAAGGAGCTGTTTTGTCTCAAAAATGTCATAAAATTCAAGTTTCTTCTAAATCATATTTTAAAACTTTTCACATTTGAATAAAAATTGGCTATTGTTTTCCATTAAATTCTTCAACGCAGGCAGCTGAAATTTAATAAGTATTGACTTTTGATAGAAAAGTTGTTCTCGCAAAATGAATTTCTACCAAAATTGACCTCAGTGTTATATAATATCCTAAACATTCTTTGCCAAAAAATAAGATCTGCTTACTGCAGCTTTCTTGTTGATTCACCATAGCTCTTGTCATAGTTAAATGTTGGAAAATTCCATTAAATGCTCAATTGTTTTAACGGTAATGGATATGAGACAAAGAGACAACAATTGAAGATGGGAGAGTTGACCCTTCCTATTGTGTAAAGCAACAGACTGGACATTACAGCTAATAGCAGACGATGATATTGGTGACATTCTTCTATTGATCCAAATACACACTATTTTTTCCCAGTTATTTCAACATAAATATGTGGATCCCCACAAATATGCGCCTGGATGTTGTCGGAGCATCGGGATTGCTTTCTAATGACACCTTAATTGAAGCAAAATTGTATCGAAAAAGTGCAATCCACACATTTCTGACGATTTAACTTTTGCTCCAGGAAATCTGCTGTCAAATGAACTTTATCTAATATCCGGTGATCGGGTCTAAAAAACCATAGATATGTCGGGTCATACGGCAAGCTGATGATCGGTGGCTCGGATGGCCTTGGTGCAGATCCTATTTATTACGAGGGCTACTTTAGAAGTTTACAACCATTGTCTGAGCCATTGGTTGGAGGCATGCCGATTAGAGTCGAAACTTACAAGATAATGGCCCCAATTTTATATTTTGTCTGGGTGGATAGTTGTGGGTAGATAAAGAGAAAACATATAAAGGAGCTACATGTAGACTGAGGCAGACTGAGTTCACTAATGTCATTCAATGTGGAATCTTTGTGGTTTAATTACCACTGACAACTTTTAATGGTTAGAGCTTGAAATTTATTAAGGTACTATCAAGTTTATTTACGGTATTTATTCCCATCCCTGATATCGTACAGTTGAACTTCGATATCTCGAACACTGATATCTCAAATACAATGGATATGTCGAAGTGATTTGTAAATCCCAACCACTTATTTTTCTAAGTATGTTACCCTCAATATCTCGAATACTCGGATATCTGGAAGTTTTTAAACCGTCCCATCTAGTTCAAGATAACGAAGTGTGACTGTATTTGTTTTCCCTAAATGTATACGATTTTTGCAAAGAACTCTTACTAGCTATTTAACTGGTTACATAATGTGATGATGCCAAGAAAATAAACCTATAGTATTATGCCTATAATAGCAAAGATTAGTTTGTTATATTCAATGAATTTTTTTCTAGCAGATTTGCATTGATCAAAAATTGAAAAATTGTACATCTTAGATATGTCACATGAACCATTTTCATACCAAACTGATCAGAAGTCCTGAGCCTTCAATGAACATGTCACCTAGCTAGGTGTTTGATCTGTTCAGAAAACAGATTTTTACTGCTTTGCTGTTTTATTTCTTGACTTGAATATCAGTAAATAGTGTCCATTGAATAATCAGGACAATATGAAAAATCAATTACAGCACAGAACATTTTGATTGCCAGGGGAATTAGACACTTGTATTAACCTCAACAAATCTATACTTGTATCGATTCTAGCATAAAAGAAACATTTGCATGAACGCCATGAAAGGGAAAAAAAAAGTCGGTGAAGACACGAGAACTGTTGTGAGAGTTTATAGTGTCTTGAAGAATGCCATATATGTATTTATATTTCAGCGTTGTTGGACCAGTGCACTTTTACTTAATTAATTTAAAAGCTACCGGTAGATGATCAGGGTTATTTTTAGACTATATACTTATCTCTTGGAAGAAAAATCTTAGCTTTGTTTTAAAAAAAAAAAATTATTAAAAAAATTGTAAAACTCAAATTTAAAGCTAAAACATTCAGTTTTTTCTTCACTATTAAATGATAGTTTATGCCTAGAAAAATCATACTGGAAATTTTAAGGTGGATTTGACAGTTTATTTCGCCTGGCGGACACCAATATCATATATTTTTTTCTTGTAACCATACTTGTATATATCATTCCCTGAAATACCAAGGTTTACATACATTTTTTGTTGACATTTTCAACAAGATAAGTGTAATGTGTGTTCTTTCCTAATTGGCCTTATCATATTAATGGAAAACCATTGTTCCCCACACTAGATAATGAATGGAGATGCAAACCAAGTACACACAGATTAAGTATGATTGGGTCAAAAGGGTTGTTTTTTTATTTGTAGAAGTACATGCCAGGGTTTAGGTTTCCATTCCTCTCTGACTTCCCAATGACATTTCTGTGAAATAGACATTTATGTTGATACAAAAAATGGAGATAAAATGGACCTGAATAGTAATTATTTTTTATGATCTGTTATTTGTCTGTCTAGTCATAATAAGCTTGGGGATTATAAACTTTAAGGTCTGAGTTACAGTAGTACTATACTAAGAGTGCAAGCAGAGCGCAAGGGATGTTTATGATGTGGATTCATTGTAATGACTATGTAGATTGATTCTGGTAAACTTTTCATCTAAAAAACTGGACTGTTGTCCTTTGCTAGTAATGGTTTGATACTGAAGGCAGACCATGCTCTTGGCAATCTCCCATACTTCTGCAAATATTTTTCCATGAATTAATGCACTTTTAGTGACTTTAACACATTTACCCATAGATATTTTTTGTCACAGGCCATTTCAGACTCGTCTGACATTTACAATGGCCTCCCCATTCCTCTATGTCAGAGAAATATTTTGTTTTTTCGCATACCATGGAAATGAATGTGATTTATGAAAGACTAGGAGTAAGATTGGTTTGGGATGAAAATAACCAACTGGATTGTAATTGTTTCTATGTTTTTTATCTTTACCAGAAGAGAGGAAATGGTCTGGACATGAATGTAATGAGTGCCTGGGAGCAGGGGGTGACAGGGAGGAGGGTGGTGGTCACTATACTGGACGATGGCATAGAGAAGGACCACCCAGATCTCGAGGACAACTATGTACGTACTGAGAGAGAGAGAGAGAGAGAGAGAGAGTCATTATACTGGACAGTGGCATGGGGAAAAGAAGGGCCACCCAGATGTCCTTGACAACTATGTACCTTCACAGAGAAAGAGAGAGAGAGAGAGGGAGAGAGAGAGGGGTGGGGAGGAGAGAGAGATGTATACTGGTTTATTGATATCCAAAATCGTTATGTTCTTATCAATTCACTAAATTAAAGAAAAATTTTTGTCATTTTTGCATTTTTTTTAAATTTATACATTGTTTTTCCTTGAACTTTTCCCCATTGTGGTTAGAATGGTATATAATACTTACCAATTACTGTTCCAACCTTATTGCAAAACAAGTTTATCAAAATTAATCCTAAGAAAAGCTATGATTAGATTAACAGCTAATCTTCTGATTGTTTATCATTAAGATACATGATCCAATATTGATCCGCCCCTTGATATATCTTCTGTTTACAAGGGAAGACCATGTTAAATAGCCATCAATTTACGAGATGTACAGGAAAAGATACATTGATTCATTGATATTAAAAATAGAAAAGAAAACCAGGGTCTACTTCTGTTTCTTGTTCTTGTGGTCAACTGGTTTAATCTAATTAGCACCATACACGACATAATTCCACCACAGATCAGTTCAAGAAGTGGGGTGTCTATTACAACACATCTGTACCTCATGGCACCATTTCCCAGGGTTTGGGGAATAGCAATGAATTCCTTTGAGAAATTGGGGATAGGGGGGAAAGGCAGGTATAGTTTATTAATCAAGGACCTTAGTACATCAGAACCAAGAGGTTTTCTTTGTTCATTAAACATACATGATATTGCCCTCGCAGTGACACCTACATACTCATTTGCCGCCTTGGCCTTTTGTTGTATGTATAGTGTGCCATATTGCATTAGGCTGCTCAGTATCAGGAAAAGGTCCTTGTTTGATATTTATTTTTCATGCTATTTATACCTTTTTCTTCTCTGTGGAATAAAAAAATAAATCCCATCACGATACAAGGGTAAACGGATAATAAGCATGATATGTGGCTTACAAGACCTTCAGATAAGTCACCTTCATCTTTTTTGGAACTCGTGTTACACATCAAAGTGTGTAATGATTAAAGAAATGATTACCTGTACTTTTCAAGCTCTCCCTTTAATTAAAAATCTTAGTTATTGAAGTCTTCTTTTTTTATCTAAATGTGGGAGTCTTTGAGAATATGAAAGAAGATAAAAAATTCTATACAGTAGTCTTTTTCCAAGTTCCCAATAAAAGCTAGGACCTCTCTTTTTTTGATAGTACATGAACCTTCAAGTTCATAAAATTTTTAAATTAATTTTCTAAGATGTCCTCTTATACCTTCCCATAGTTTTATGAATTAAGTGATGAGACAAAGTTGATATTTATAAGTTACTGTATGACAATTGAGACTTTGATAAAAAAGGAATAATTCGAGTCAACCCATGTTATATTTTTCCCATATTTCAGGGCATTTTCATAGTAGGATTATCTTGATAAAATTTTGAAACTTTTTAAAATTTGGCATTAAATAAATTGGGAAAAGTTGAAAGTAAGGAATGTCGGAAATTTTTCACCATCATCCATTTTAACTCATTCAGAATCATATATATGGTAGGAGAAGATAAAATTAAATATTGAAGTAATTGCCAAAATTTTAGGTCTTTTGGAACCTCGGACAAAAATATTTTTATTTGAAGTACTTGTTTGAGAATTACATGTATTTCTTTCATTTATAATGTGAAATGTTTGTTGATTATATATTTTCATACTACATTTCAGGACCCTGATGCAAGTTTTGATGTGAACTCTCATGATAAAGACCCTCAGCCTCATTATGACTACACCAATGAAAACAGGTGACAATTTGTTCTTTGAATGAAAAATTGAAAACATAAAGGTCGCAGTGAACAATCAGCTTCTAGCTGTCCTCAGAATGCTAAGGTTCAGCTGATATTCAGTTGAAGTGGAAATTATAATCTCACCCTATATAAGTCACAAATGAAAATGTCAGTTTGATCATGGACGACAAGATAGGAATATTAAAGTCAGGAAGGACACACGTCTCTGGTGCTTGCCCCATGGTAGACTGACTATTATCATGTCTGGTTTAGGGATTTGGGAGGGCAATTTCAGATGTAGGAACTGCTATGCCTGCCATTGATACTATTTCCACACAAATTTGACCAGACTAACTCCATTTACAGTAATGGCTGCTTCAGTGTCTTTCAGTGATGAGCTAGGCCTGGGCTGGTATTGATTTGACCAACTATCTCCTGTCTTAATTTGTTCAACAAGACTCTGAAATGGTCTCTTGTCTTTCTCTATAATTTGTCCAAGACGACTTTTATACGTTGGATTCAGTATTAGATTAGAGGGGAGGAATTAATTTTTTTTCTTTTCTGTATTCTCCCAAGAAATTATTGCTAAAACCCAGTAGGAGGGTGAATTGTATTAGATGTGTGACTTTTAATCTGCAAGAATTATTTTCTCCTTCGAGAAGTTATTACAAAGTAGAATATTTTATGCAAGGCTGTTGGCATGCCATATATTGATCATAAAAAATGATGCTATAACACATTCAAGCTTTGTGTGCAAAAGAGATGAAGAAATATGAATTATCACTATCTTGTAATGAAAAAAAAATCATCTGAATTCATGCCATGACAAAGAGACAGACTGATCATAAATCATTATTACTACATTTCACCCAAAATATTTGACCTAGAATGAGAAGAAACAATGTAACAAACTATGATCTTTTATCAGCTTTTACTACGAACAAAATTCTGAACAATTTAAAAACTTTTGTGTTGATGTCTTGCAACTGCCTGCAGATTCTAAATTCAGGTAGGCTTTGATGAGAAAAAGGAAAAAGAAAAAATGCAGAAAAACACAGACGTCACATCAGAGTCTATAGAAGTAAACATTTTTCGGAGAAGCTAGCGAGAGAGGGAGATATATATCTTGCCCTAGAATCAAATGCAGTTAAAACATACATTTGGTAACAGCAGGAGAGGAGAATCCTATTTTATCTGATAATGTCTGATCTATTTCCTCCTGAAATAAGAGGATGAACCCGTCCCTATCTCGAGCTCTCAGTACAAACAAACGGCCCCTCTGCTCTCTGTCTCTACCCCGAGTCGCTGGTTACAGGGGATATTGGAAAGCAGTCTCAGCACCTGTGAAAATTCTCTCATGGCCACAGGTTTAGGACTGAGAAATTTCTTTTTTTTTAATTCTTGTTATGTGAAGGTCACAAAGTGAATTTTATTAATAGATAATCTGAGATTTGGGAAATGTATTGTAAATTTTGCATTTTATCAGGATCGAGGCCAATAGTTATAAGTACAGAATTTGGAATTGAGGCATTTGGCTGTTTCTATCTTGTATAAACTAGTAGCCATATTCAGGTATGTTAATGATTTATAGATCTACAAGACCAAAAGACTTGCAGTTCATTTTCTGGATTGTTTTCCTGATATGTTCTGAATGGTTTTTTTTTTACATTGATGCATGACCTCAAATCTCAATTGGGTCAGGTCAGGATTGAGGTTTAAAATCTAAACTTAGACTTCTTACTGATACAGCAGCGATCAGAAAAATCACTAGCCCCGGGTGTCAGGCAAATGGATTTGTCAGCCCCTGAAATTACTACTTCATGAAATGTAACTTGGATACTCTGAACTCACACTTAGTCCACTGTTTTGAGTAGGAAGCGGATATATGTACACTCTCAAAGTTTTCCTCAATAAGAGAAAAATAAATAAAAAGTAGATATATCAATAATTATAGTAGTACATGTACAAGGGTTTACACAACTGAAGATAAATGTACACTTAATATAGAAGCATAGACCAATTAATGAGCAGTGCATTGTAACTATGATATTATTTAAAAAGAGAGTATCAATCTTAAAGAAATTTTATTTAAAGTCAAATGGACATAAAAAAGCAAAGAAAAATCTAGAATTGTTAGGAATGACTTCCTTTTACATGTGTATACAGAAGTATTGACATATGATTATATCAGTGTTAACAAACTTCTATTTGTGACTTCAGGCATGGAACAAGGTGTGCGGGAGAGGTAGCTGCCAAAGCCAACAACAATATTTGTGGTGTCGGGGTAGCTTACAACGCTAGGATTGGTGGTAAGGCAACAACAATATCTGTGGAGTGGGGGTAGTCTACAATGCTTGGATTGGTAGTAAGGGAACTACCAAAACCCAGAAAGTTATGAAAGAACACCAAAACAAAAAGGATACTTTAACCAATTTGAAACATCTGTGAAGTGGGTTAGGGTTGCTGATTGCTGACAGTATAAAGCCAGTAGATACCTGATAACAATGGCACATGCAAAAAAACCAAAAAATAAACAAAACAAAAACAATAAGCTACCAAATTGTAGGAAAGTTGGAAATGATTGTTGATAAGATAGAGATGTAGTTGGATGGTTGCCATTGTTGCATACCCCAATCCTGTCAAATTTGCACCTCCAAAATATTTGAGAGCATCTATGGGGCCCTTCTTTAAGTTATTTCCCGTAGCAGTCTTCTTTTCAATTAACGAATCCCATTGGGAAAGTACCATTATAAACATGTATATTGGAGACATAGTCATATGTTTGAAAATTAATTTCATTTTGTTATTCCAACAATATGATTTGGTGATTGTTTATTTATTTTTTAATAGAAATTGTAATAGTTTTCATTCAAAACAAAATTTACAATAATTTTACACCTTTACACCTATGAGTACACCTGTGTTTGTATTTACCCGTACAGGTGTGCGGATGTTGGACGGTGATGTAACAGACTCTGTGGAGGCTCAGTCCCTCAGTCTCAGGAACAACCACATAGATATTTACAGTGCCTCCTGGGGGCCGGACGACGACGGACGCACTGTGGATGGCCCTGCGACCCTGGCCAGGAAAGCCTTCTACGACGGAATCACCAAGGTTGTCAAGATATGCAGCTACTCTCTGATATATACAGTACCGATCAGACCCAACCTAACACCAGAGTAAACCCCAACTAAACCCCGGGTTTACTTTTGGGGTTTACTTGGGGTTAACTCTGGGTTTACTTTTTGAAAATTTGGGTCCACTCGGGGTTTACTTTGGGTTTACTCGGGATTTACTTTGGGGTTTACTGGGGAATTGCTTTTGGGGTCAACTGTATGCACTGAAGTGTGAAGCAGACCCGTCTTTTATTTTACTATCTTACTGCCTGTAATTCCTGCCCCTTGTATATTCCGAATACACATGTAATGTCTGCTTTCAGGGGTATACTTCTGATCAGGGTTTACTCTCTATGTCCACTCTGGGTTTACTTTGGGTTTACTCTGGGTTTACTCTGGGTCCACTCTAGTAAACCCGGAGTAAATTAAACCCAGAAAGTAAACCCAGGGTTTATTTGGGGTTTACTTTCTGTTAGGTTGGGTCTGATCGGTACTGTAGGTTCTGCATTGCATGTGATGGGATATGATTTGTTTCTAAGTTTTGTGTTTTCCTATCCCTGAATCTTGAGTGAGGGGAAAGAAATACACAAGTTATATTGGTAGTTAGATCACATTTCGTCACAGATCTTCGTTGGGAGATTCTTTTTTAATCCATACTTGCTTTCTGACCCAAGCTTTTAATGTAAAGTAATACATATTGTATCACAAGCTATTTATTACTTGAGTAATATCCTCCTGATCTGAATATGGTAAAAGTAAACAATTAACCTGCAATCATTTTTAATGCCTCAAGAACTGCTTCCTCTTGTCTGCTAACTTAAATACATGCTAATAAGTGATTCATACATTAAAAGCTAGGCACCAGATGGCTTCATTATGAGTGTGCTAATTTATATATCTGTTTACAGTATACATTCGTAAATAACTAATGTAAATCATGTAAAGTATGATGAATATAAAAAATTTGATGATACGTGAAAGTATTGATTTTTTTTAAATATTTGTCTGTTAAAGGTATGTTTGTACAAATTTTTTTTTTAAAAAGACAAAAAAAAAGAATATTTAACTGTGTGCTTGAATTTTAACAGGGTCGTGGTGGTCTGGGGTCGATCTTCGTGTGGGCATCAGGGAACGGGGGTCGGGATCAGGACAGCTGTAACTGTGACGGCTACACCAACAGTATTTACACGCTGTCCATCAGTAGTGCCACGGAGTACGGTAACATCCCTTGGTACTCCGAGGCGTGCTCCTCCACCCTGGCTACCACCTACAGCAGTGGCTCCGGGGCCGAGAGACAGATCGTAAGTCATGCTCCCTGACCACTTCACGCCGGTGATGTCGGGCAAATTTAATACTTTCGTTTGACGATTTATATGAAATGGCATTCTTATATATCAACATGAAAATCTCAGTAGATGTAGTAATTATCTGGACAAAGTTAATCGTATTGAATAATTCAGTGAGTTTTACATGTACACATGTTTAATAGAATCAGGTTTTTTGTTTGTTTTGCTATTTCTGGAGTAATCAAGCACAGTAAAGCTCAGATGCAGGGAAAATTTTGGTTATGAGGAACTTTCATCATTTCCCCATTCCTCATATCCCAACAGATTCTTACATGGATATAAAATAAAAGGAACTAAAATTTCACGTCGCAAGAATTCCATATGATTTCTCTATCAGTGTTGAAAACAAACGTTTCTTGAATTCTTGATTCCATGCAGTCATATATATTGAACACACTGTAGGTAACGACGGACCTGAGGAAGATCTGCACAGTCAATCACACAGGGACGTCAGCTAGTGCCCCCCTGGCTGCAGGGATTTGTGCCCTGGCCCTGGAGGCTAAGTATGTACAAGTAGACGCACAAGTTCTCTCAACATATGATACGTGTAGTGTAAAATCATGGTTTATTGTTGGAGATAAATGCTTCTTAATGGATGGCTTTCATATATCTGTTCCCACAATTTCTTATACATATACTAGTACCCAAGATATCATACTCTATTCGATGTTAAACAACTGTTGAAACCATGAATTAAAATTCCACAAAAACATGTGAACCCACCAAAATAATTAATAATAGTGTTTACACCTTGTAGATTCTTTTTTTTTCAGATATAAAAGGTTTTGTCCAAATGAGTGAAAGAGCATATGATTGGCAATTGATAGTCATTCCTGTCATGCAATTAGTTTTTTTTATCAACATTTCATGGAATGTTAAAACTTGATTTTCCTTCTGTAGTCCGAGCTTGACATGGAGAGACATGCAGCATATAGTTGTCAGCACTGCCAGGAAGGCCAATCTGGCCGCTGAGGACTGGACTACAAATGGAGTTGGAAGACTAGGTAATCACAAACACAAAGCAGTGTTTGATATCTATTTTATCAAATGGAATTCTTGTGTGTACCAGTACTAGTACTTTTCGCACCAATAAATTTTGTCTGATGGTCCACAAATTTTTTTTTCTGGTCAAAGGGGAATAACTCTCAGTAACATTTGATGTTGATTTTTCAGTGAGCCACTCGTTTGGTTTTGGCTTAATGGATGCCGGTGCTATGGTCCGTCTTGCCCGTAACTGGACCTCCGTCCCTCCTCAGCATATCTGTGAGATCCGCTCTCAGGAACGCAACAAGTAACCTATTAAAAGATTTCCTTGTTTAAAAAATAGAAAGTGACTGGAAATTAGATTCTGAGGAAAATTTTGGACTAAAATGAATGAAGAAGGAGAAGATTAATATTAAGATTAAATTTGGAATATTTAGAATTGCAAGGAATGCAAGTTAAATTCAAAATAAAGACAGTTGGGTTTAGATCTATAAACTTTTTCCACAGGCCAATTCCAATGAACGGCAAGTTAGGGATCACTCTGGAAACAGATGCCTGCAAAGGCAGCCCCAACTATGTGAGATATCTCGAGCACGTCCAGGCTCGAATCACACTCACTGCTGACAGGCGAGGGGAGATTGAGATCTACCTTACCTCGCCCAGTAGCACGAAATCCACCCTCCTTGCTCGACGAGGTCGCGATTACTCGCGGGAGGGGTTCAACAACTGGGCCTTCATGACCACACATAACTGGGGGGAGGAGGCTGAAGGCAAATGGTACCTGCAGATCGAGAATGGGGCCAGTTCATGTGAGTTCTATGATCAGATTTGTGTTTTTATATCCAGAACTTATTACTCCTTTTTTTTTTCAATTTCTTTTTATTGTTAGATTGAAGAAATCTAGATATTTTCATTTTTTTTATTGTTTTGGTCTGTTGTGGCATGAAGTACATACCACTTCATTTTGTTATTAACATCTGGTTTGTTAATGAGTTTGCTTCTGTTTAAATAAGATACGATAATTGACTATGTTTCACAAGACATTATGAGATGATGTAGTGTTCATTCCTATCTTATTTTCATCATCTCTGTCATCAAAAGAAGATTTCTATTTACTGTTTCTATGTATAGAGTATTGAATTAATAGGCTGCTTTTGTGATTCAACATTTATTTTAACTGCATATCCATAAAAAAAAAACAAAAAATTCATGATGCTTTCAGACTCAAATTCCCATCTAAGAAGACTTGGCTATTTCTTTTATCTAACGTACTAATGCACATTAACAAAAATTTATACTCTTTATGATCAATTTAATAATGTGTTAAAAGAAAGATGTAAATATGAGCAATAAAATGCTTTTGTTGATAATTCATGTGGGCTATGAAGGTTGCGATCATTGCAAAAAAAAATTAACATAACATGCTAACGCAGGCTATGTATTTTTTCTGCAGTGTCTCTACCTTCATACCCGCATGAATCACCAAAGAAAGCATTTTATTGTTTAAATAATTCATGTTTAGATCTTTTGTCATAAGATGATTCTCTCTTTTATATAAAATTTGGGAGGATAGCTTATCACTCAGGGAACCATTAAAACCCATACCCTTTTTTTTAAGGGGGGGGGGGGGGTATTGTATTATTGTAAAATAAGGAAGACTTGCCCTTATAAATGTTTAGCTTGTATGACACTGACTTTTAGTGGGAAGGAATGTACTGAATATTGATGTAGTTGTTATATCAAAAATGTAAACAAACTAACACACTACTTGATTCCCATGAAATCATTGACAAAATAAATGAAAATGTAGGATTTTTAAAAAAAAGAAAGTAGCTCATATATACTGGGTATCTGTTGAGCACAGTGATGCATGTAGAAACTATTTTGCTGTTTGTTATTTTTGTTGCTTTTTTCATGTTAACTTTTATTTTCTATTTTTTATTATATCATTTATAGATTACATTGATTTGCATTTTGTGTGTGTATTCTGTGTACATCTCTGATATGTACTTGTATATACATGTATATGCAATAACATCCTGTGAAGGATTTCATGTAAGAAACTATTTGAGTTTGAAATAGTAACTAGATCATTTACAATATTGTAAAATTAAAGATTAAAACAGTACAGTATATATCCCTATATGTATGGTCTATTAAATTGTCACCCAATATCATTAATATGATATAATGTGTTTCAGCCTGCAATCTTTTATCAATTACATGTATGTTATATCTAGAATTCATGGTTTTGCTTGAATGAAATTTACTTTTCTTTATGTCGACAACATATGTTATGAATTTTATAAAGCTGATACATGTATTTTTAAATTTATAAAAATTTTAACCCTTTTAGGTTAATATGTGAAAAATGTGCTTTTAATTGAAAAATTTGGGGTTTTTTAATTAAAAATGTACATGTTATTTCTTTTTCTGTATTAAAATAGTGACAGTTCAATATTATACAATTATTGCTGTTTTAGAGGTCAATACGATGATATATTTACATCTACCAAGTATGATTCCCTCTATTTCTTACGAAACTTTAATGAATTCATAGCTCTATAGAAACTAACAGGACTGATATCGACATGCCCCGTTTATCGATTGGTCGATACTTACATCGACTGAAACTGACAGGAAATTGACAGGACCGAAATCTACACGCCCGGTTTATCGATTTGTCGAAACCTACAGCAACCCAAGAAAAATCACGGACTGCACGAAATTATCATGATGATGTCAGACTCAAATTCCCATAAGAGACGATTTGGCTGTTTCTTTTATCTAACGTACTAATGTACATTAACAGTAATTTAGTTAATTTAACTTACATTTACAATCAATTTATTGATTTGTTAAAAGAACGATGTAGATATAAACAATAAAATGCTTTCTTTGATGATTCATGCGGATTATGAAGGTAGCGATCTTTGTAGAAAAGATTTACATAACCCGGTAACGGTTTTGTATTTTTTCTGCAATGTCGCCACCTTCATATCCCGCATGAATCACCAAAGAAAGCATTTTATTGTTTTATTCACTACCCGAGAAGTACAATATTCACCGAGCTGAAGGCGAGGTGAACATTGTACTTCGAGGGTAGCTATATCATCATATTGCCCTCTTAAACAGCAATAATTGTTTTATTATATGATTCAGCAACGAATTGATACAGAAATATCAAATTGAGTGTTATCAAGCGAAGATTTTAGTTTGAAACCATAGCCACACAGATTGAGAAACGCGATATTTCATTAGACGATCTATTTTTAGTCCAATGTAGAGAAAATCAAATGTTATTTTGACCTCCTAGGTCACGTGCAGGTGAATATTATAACATTTTATTTTTTCTAGATTGTTGGATATCAGCCAATCAGAGAGCTAGGAATTAATCAATCATATAATAATCTTGAATGCCATATAGTAACCTTTTTGTAGTGTTTGTTTTTCTAATCTATGTTTTGTTACAGTCAGTAACGCTGAACTGAAGGACTGGGTTCTAGTATTATACGGCACCGAGGTGAACTCCCAGGACATGCCCACCACAACCACCACAACCACCACAACCCGCAATGTGCCGCCGGTCAAGCGCGACAGAGTTGGTGTGTCTACTGATTTATCTAACAGTCCTGTTTATACAGGGAAAAATCCAAATCCAAATACTTATCCATATCCAAAACGCATCATAAAATACCCCAAACCAAACTACAATGATGATATTTACTATGACAACCATCAATCGCATGAAAATCACACTTGCATTTTTGAGACTTTGGCCAAGAAAAACAACATGTCCACTGGTGAATATTTGCGGATGGTGCGATCTAATCTGTCTAAATCTGAAGGCAAGCCAAACTCGTCTGTTGCATGCCTGACTCCACCGTCAATGATGTTGTTGTGTTGTTTTGCTGTTTCAGTGTATATACATCAGTGTACATGTACATACACCTCACTGTGCTCTTTACTCTCAGTTGCTGCTCAGATTATGTTTCTTTTTTTCTCACAGATATAACATATTCCTTCACTTTAATAGACACTCTGAATTCTTGTAATCAGACCAAGGGCTGGTTATTCATCAAGGCATGGCACCTCACTGCATTTTGGAGCATGACAAGTTGTCATATTAACCTAAATGAAGTGGTATAGAGCATTGTTTAGTCTCGATTCTTTTAATGTTTCTTTTACTTTAGTTCTGTAAGCATTTCAAAACCCCATTTATCATCTCTGTAAAATTATTTTTCTAGGTATCAGCTTTATATCTTCAGATAAATTCATTGCAATGTAATTTTTTGTTTGAAATGTATTATTGAAAATTTTACTCAAAAATAATTCATCTTCAAAACATTTCTTGTTGACCCAATCCTTTTCTCACTACTCTTGTCAATGTTTTGTATATTCTACACAATTATGCAGATAAAACCAAAACTGGACACCTTCTGAATCTCTTAACCCAGCCCTTTGCTGAATGGTGGTGGGGGGGGGGGGGAGATGGGGGATTGAGGTAGATGGAGAATCTCAATCCAGCTTCAACCTCACCCTGTGCTGATTTTTTGGGGAGGGGGTTTGAAGGAATTGAGGAGGAGGATTGAGAGTTGCTGACTTCACCCTTATACTACCAGTAAAGCTTTAAATTCAAATTAGATACCAGTACTGTAGACAAGTCCCCTCAATATTACAATCAAGTTAGGGGGGGGGGGTCATAATTCCTTCATTTAGATAGTACATGAATTGTCCCAAAATAGACTTGCATTAGTGAAGGCTACTTCGCTTAACTGAACAACAGTACATGTTTTTTAAAAAAAGAACAATTACTGGTAATGCTAGTCCCTGGTATCTTTTATATGGCTTCCTGATGCATTGAGAATAAAGCTACAATGCAGTTAATGATGAGTTGATTAGTAAGCAAAATTATATTGACATAAAGAATACTTTAAATGCAGTTTCTCTGCTTTAGTTAATGCAGTGAATTAAGCACTAACCTCTTCATGAATCAGTCCTATGCTGCAGATCTAGGGTGGGAATGACATGTACAGAAACCTATCTCAAGTTGATGAGAGTCTGTTTGTCTTGATTCTAGGTTAATGAGACATTTTAAATGACTTGCAATTCTTTATCA
>WFKH01006014.1:43822677-43839146 GCA_016163765.1 Magallana hongkongensis
ATGTGGCCCATGGGCCTCTTGTTTTCTAATCACAGCTATTGATATCCTTCTTATCTTGTATACATCCAGTGCAATTTGTCATTAGAAAACCCATGGTAGCTGTATCAATGACATTGTAGAACGGGTTGTATAGTGACATGTTATTGACACTCTTCTTTCGTATGTATAATTGCCTATTTTAAATACAGCAAAATTAATAACTCAAGATAATCTCATACTGAGAGATGAAGCATATTAAATGTATTATATGAAATAAACATTGCACATGATGTAGACTTAAGTGGTTATGTACATACGAGTTGGCTGTGTAGCGTATATACTGTAGAGTGTTGTAGCATTGATAAACCTGTACACCTTTTTTTTGCCTCATTTATTTAGAACTATAGTTGACCATCTGCATCCTCTTCCATATCGACTAAGATACATAATAATTAACCTAATTCCTGAACTGACAAAACATGAATTCATTGCATTGAAATTCCTCTCTCTCTTGTCTTTACAGCTGTGATAAAGGACTGGAAACTGACGATGTATGGGACAGACAAACACCCCCAGAGTCAGAATATATCCCAACCAGTCTACCACAAGCACATCAACAAATGCCCAGAGGGCACCTGCTTTGGTTTGTGCCTTTTGTTTTCATCCTCGTTTTTTTATATAAATAACTGAAAAATTTCATTGAAATAGGTGTAATCTGAATTCATTTATATGATTAACTTTTGTTTTTGTGGTTCTAATATATATCATTAAAAATATAGACATCAAAGTCTTGAGCATTACTGAATGCAGAATTCAATTTGCCCCATGTTATTTTTGCTTATTTCACTGATTCAGAATTTAATAGTAAAATTAATTTTATTATGAGGAAAACATGATCTAGCTAGCTTTTCAGTACATCATCCAATTTTTAGATTAAGAGCTACATTTGCAGTAAATGGAAATAAGGCAGTTTTGATAATTATCCTTACATACAGCATTGTGTGCACTACACAATACGACTTTGATAGGTGAAATTACTTTTAAAGTTTTTTGTATGCCTGTTAGTTAAATATGGTAGAATGCTGGTTAATCTGTTGACATTGCTGTCAATGAAACTTTGATATCTCTTTCAGAATGCAAAGTAGGATTTTACAGACACAAGGATGAGTGCGTCGCAACTTGTCCAGAACAGTTTTACGGTGACATAGAAACAGTCATGTCGGGAAGAAACTCCTCAAGAAAGACCAAAAAAGAGCCTATATTTTTCCGACAAGGGGCTTGCAATCCTTGCAATGAGGCCTGCAACACGTGTAAAGGCCCCGATCTGGAGGACTGCTTTCAGTGTAACAAAGGTTACGAGCTCCGAGATAATCTGTGTCGCAAGAAACTGATCATGAATTTCTTGGACCCTGACATGTTGAGTTTCTTTGTCTGGGTCATCATCCTATGCACCTCCGCCATTCTGTTGTTTGGAGTCATCTTCATCATCTTACAGGCAAGGGACCACAGAATTCTGTGTTGGAAGGAGAAGAGACATTTGGATGAGGGTAAAGGCAAATACAATGGGGTCAAGTCGGTCAGTGAGGGCGAGAAAGAGCGCGATCACTTAAACGTGGTGGTCAGGAATGTTCATTACCGGCATGATGACAATGACTTCATGGTGAATAGGCCGTTACCTCCACTTCCTGTTTCCCATCATGCCGTTCCCCACCACACAAGACATTATCATCCGTTCAGAACTTAGCTGGTGTCACCATCAGAATACTGTATGTTTATGTTCTAGTGTTCACATTTGTCTGCTGAAATCAAACCCTACTGCCAAGAACGATTCAGTTTTGTGGATCAGTGTGATGCCAAAAAAAAAAATGTTCTCTGAGTTTATAGAACAAGCACAGTTTTCAGGTTTTTGCATGTATTAAATAGTGAAAGGGCACCTTGTGAAAGAAGGCGGTTCTTCATATTAGCATAGTGAGGGTTGTGCAATTCTTCTGCTGAGTATTTTATCCAACAACTTCAATTGTCAGGTTGTCTCAATCACATTAAGTTATGCTTTTTACTGTTTTATACTTTGTATAGATATTTATTGTTACAGTTGATGATATTTTTTGTTTCTTTCACATGATAATATGACATGAATGTTTGTTATTTAACTTATTGGCCAATTACGGACCATTCTTGCATTATGTTACCGCACCAAGAATATGTCCGTCATGCTAGACTATTTCTTGTCAGTGCTATTATGTGGCTCAGTATTGGAATATTAGGGCCTATGGTCAATAGTATCTCATGATATGTATAATGTTTCATCAACTTCATTTTCAATATTAACTGATTATTCTGTGTTAATGAAATATTTATAATAAATATTGGTATTTGATTTTATAAAAGATGCTTGAAGTTGATATAGCCTTCATCATCAATGTTTCAGCATCGCCTAAATTTGCTAAAAAAAAAAAAAAATAAAAATTGAGAAAAAAAAAGATTTCAAAATCTGAAATTGAGAGTTCATTTGAAACTGAAATGTTTGACAATGGAGATACAAATGTCTTAGCTAAGTGAGAGAGTTTGTTACATGTACAGATGTTCATAAAAAGAAACCTGTATAGATTCTTGTGAATGGACAATTTGTATTGTGTATACATGTACATAATTTTATGAGTTTCTGTAACTCAAGTCTCATTTCAAGGTGTTCACTTGATGATGGTAATTTGTTTATTTGTATTGTGGTGTTCCTTATGAAAGTGTGTATGTGTGTGGTTTCCCTTAGGCCGTTCTGTTTTTCAATTTGTAAATTTTGACATCTTTTGAAAACTTGGCAACGTACATGTACCTGTCTGATTTTGAATATTTTCTGTTCACCTGTAGTATCAATGAAATCCCACTTATCACTCACAAGAAATAAAAATGTATGAATTCTCTAATTAATCACAATTTTTGGAGAAGGAAAATGATGGCATTATTTATTGTACATTTTTAATTCTTTTCACATATGTCTAATTCAGAAATATCTTGCACAAATGGATCCTATATTTCACAAGGGACCTTTTTTTATTGTTATATAAATCTTTGTTTCAGGGATAATTTATACATGTAGTTCATGAAAGATCCTTTGTCTCTGGTATATATGCAGAATGTTGAATGGCACATAACACAAGTGACCCATGCAATTAAAAAGTGGCCTTACTCTACCCAATGGTCAAAAACACCAGGAAATGTGTGTATATAAGAGCAACCACTTGTTCATTTATGGGAAGACTATGATTTTCCAAGTATTATCTATTTGTATTTCAAGAATGAGACAAACTAATACATGTATCCACAAGCTGTATGTAGAAATTCAGTTTAAAAACTGCTGTGTTTGTGTCTGAAGCAGCCATAAATACATTTAACAAAAAAATGTACTTTTTTTGGGGGGGGGGGATAAATAGATTTCAAGTCTTGATAAGATGTTGATGTAGTGAGAAAAAGTCCTCAAATTTTATAGAAGAGTATGCTCAAGTAAGTAAAGCTGTAATCTCGATAAAAAAAAATCATTTTTTAGTTTGAATGGGGGTATTTAATATTTACTTACACAATTCCTTAATTTTTGGTGAGTGCCACTTAAATTGATGGCATCGTTTTTTTATTTCACAATTCGCTAATTATATTTCTTTAAATTTCATTGACACATTTCTACGTTGGTTTCACAGCATATCATTTATGTGATACAGAATGCAGCATTTATTACATAATTGAAATGTTTGGAGGTGTTTTTTCGGTTTTGTTTTTTTTATTCAGTCATACAATTTACCCTCTTATTTCAACTCATATTTTTTCCTTGCATATCAGCTGCAGATGTGTAGCTCTACAGGAAATTTGTGGTTGACAGGCTGAATACCTACAGTTTCTCAAAAAGTTTTTTTAAAAATTGCACTTTACAGCATACAAAAACTTGCTTTCGTTTTTGACTTATTAACCTGAATTTCATGTAAAGTTACAGTTATGTGGCTAAGGTGAACTGATCTAAACAGAGTCAGATTGTTTTATTTGAATGAAATGATGCTCCATTTTTTCCTATCCTGCTCTGTCCAATTGTAAATCTAGTGCTCCAATATGATGCCACTGAATATCGGTTTATCTTTGCTAATTTATTGAAGAGGGATTTCAATGAAATCTTTTTACTACGAAAAATGTCAGTATAGAAAGGTTATAATTGTGAAGAAATCATCTGAACTTTAAAAGATGTAAACATAGGATGAATAAAATCAAAAATAAAATAGTTCATTAATTAAACATTCTTGGTCTAAAATTCCAAGCTCTCATTATCTTTTGAATTGATCTACATTAATAGTATTTATATACATATATTTAATTTTTCAGAGTAAATGTCATTATCAATTTATGAATTAGTTCTACACATGGACAAGTTGCACTGTATGAAGAAATAAAGTACTAGATGTAAAGTTTTGATGATTTTTGTTTTCTTAGCTTTCAATAATCTTTTTTTTTCTGTATGTCATTGAGTAAAAAAAATCATTAAGACAGAACTTGAAACACAATGTAACTGTATTATTTCATTATTACAAGTGACTAGTTGCAATAATGTAATCCTCTCCAATTTTTTTTTATTACAAGTGACATGTATTGACAATTTGTTTATACAATATCTATAACTTAAAATAAATTGCTCTGTTTCAGATTGTTTTAAAATGTGGCACATTTGGGTATTGATCATTTTCTTAAATTCAATTAATTCAAATTCACTTAAATTCAATTCAGTTTGAAGTTTAATGTTTTGATAAATTCATCAGTTTAGGAATATAAAGCACTTCATTAGTAGACGTTACAAATTTTTAACTTGACTTCACTTTTACTTGACTTGAAACTTTGGAAATGATACATATTTGATATTGGATAATTCCTCTTTAGGGAGTAATCCCACTAAAGTCAAATCACATATTCTTTCCATGCCAGCTGATACAACAGACCCCAAGAAAAACTAACATATTTCATTTATTTGATGAGTGGGAAAATAATCTTTGAAGTAGAATGCAATAGATAAAATTACCATTTCATGTCCCAATTTTGATATTTGATTTGAATGAGAGCAAAAATTGTTTCTTGTTATTATTATATATGAATCTTTGCACAATTAGAAGTTGGACTCTTTGAAACATGACACTGTATGTATGTAAGTGTGTATATAATATATATATATATAGAGAAAAAAATTGATTATTTAGAAGCTCAATTTTGACTTCATTGTAATAAATTTGTCATGTTGGAGATTTCTGATTTTTTTTTATTTTTTGATGTTTTGATATCATGCCTTGAATCTAAGAGATATAAACATACTTCATAATTTCTGGTCAACTATTGAACATATTCAATGAGTGAAATTTACACTACCTAATGAAGACACGGTTGACCTTTAAAAATCTTGGGGGGAGGTGGGGGAGGGGGGTATTAAAGTTCACATGATCTTGATATATTAAACTACAATAAAGATGGCAGATATAAAGAAAAGATTAGTCAAATAGAGTATTAATATTGTCAGATCTTTCTGTCTAGTCACCAAGACCTTTGAAAGGGTTGCTATTTTAAAATATTTCATGATCTGATATTTCATAAATGAAAGCTGGCATTCTAAGGATCTCCCAGTTCAGATCTGGTATTTTTATTCAATGGGTTGAGTTATCAATTTCTCTGTAATTTCATGTTTACACCTGAGTACTTTCTGCTTGCAGAAAGAAAACATTTTGGTTTAAGAGGGCTCGATGGTCGTGGCCATTTTTAGACTGTATTGATCTCCTTTATAAAAAGAGCTCTTATAATATAAAAATATAAGAAAATACCCAAATTTAAAAGGTAAAATTTATGGATTTTTTCCGTAGGTAATTATGTTAGTTTATTGCTAAAGAAATCATATCTTAAAGTCTTAGGTAGATCTGATGGTTGGTTTGTTGACCGCTGAGCCCCCTGTCAAGGGAAGATGAAATATATTGAGTTTTTTCATTGCTGTGGTTTGTCAAAGAAAATCAAGAGAATTTATTGTACATTTGGATTGAGGAATGAACATCTTGAAAATAAAAGACAAATGAAGAAATTAAAAACAATTAATGACAGTAAAGGGGGAAAACTAGTGTTATATGTTTTGACCCTAAATGAATGTTTTCAGCTTGGTAAACATAACATGTGTATGTAACAAGTCTATTGTGTATGAACTTTAAACCTGTAAATTTGATTTTTGTAAGATGTTTATAATTTCTATGAAATTGAGACTTGTCAATGTTAGCTGTTTACATGTTCAGCTGATTTTTTTTCTTTTTCTTTTACATGTTATAACTATGGTCAGTATGTTGAGCAATAAAAAATAGTTCTTTAATTATTATTCTGCAGTGGTTTTGTATTTTATTATTAAAAAGAAGAGCTCTGTATAAAGATACAGGAAAGCATTCAAATTTTAAAGTTAAAATTAATGGAATTTTTCTTTACTTAATAATAGTTTAGAGCAAAACAAATCATTTTCAAAAATTTAAGGTAAATCTGATGGTTAATTTGTTGACCAACCAGCGTCTTGAAGTGGTGCATATTTGTACTACCAACAAAGTTGATATGTTATAATCGTAACGCAATGATCTTGAACTGTCAATTTCCGGGTAACACAAGGTGCAAGTCAAAATATGAAATATATTTGCAATGCAGAGAAACAATGTTACAGCGAACACGCCTATTACGAATTTATGATGACAGCGAAGTCTGTGTCTTTTCTCTAGTATAAACTTAATGGATACAAAAAAAAAATTAAAAATACGGTTATATGAAATATTATCGCTTGTCCCTGGCGCTTCGCTATAACCATGCTTGACTGTATATTGCTTTGTTTGATGGTTTACGTGGGTATGAAAGAAGTACATTCCAGTGAAAAAAAAAATTAAAATGCCCAACTCGCGTCAAAGGTTTTTTTTCTGCAATGCTCGCTACCTTCATAACCACGGGAATTAATAAAGAAAGCATTTTAAAGTCATTAAAAGTACGTCAATCATTATTTTTTTTAAATCAGTTCGTTGCCTAATAGGAATAGGCAATTCTTCCAATAATTTTGAAAGCTGCTTCGACTAAGGAATTCTGACGTCAGTCGTCCGTACAGTTCGCATTATCGATTTTGCTAAAGTTTCGATCGATCTCAAATAAGTCGCGCATATTCAACAAACGAGACACCATTTAACAATATATGCAAATTATTATAGGTATTTGAATGATCGTTGTCACGTGAACACGGCTAGTTCTGTAAATAGTGCGTTTGAAGGCAGCTTTCAAAAGTTCAAGGAATATTCATACGCGAACATTCTTGATTCTATTTGTCAGTAGCTGTATGAATATACTCGAATTTCTAACAAAATAGGGAGAATTAAATTATATAAAAAATAAACTAAATTTCAACCGCGTCTGTTTAATTGGACACCACACATCGTAGACATTTTTACATGGATGTTGTATTTCTATGACTGCAATACAATATATAAAAATATCTTTTATTCCGTAAGTTATATGTACAATTTTATTGATAAATAGTGTTTATATCAATGTTTCAGTAACCAAATTTTATCATACTTTAGACAGCTCAGTTTAGCAACACTATGTATTATGTATGTTTTCTGCAACGCCAGCAGTGAAAGATTTTACAATCCAGCCAATGTTTTTAAAAAAGTTAAAATTATGCGAAAATCATAAAATACAAATGAGAATTCATACAATACAAACAATAAATTGTACAATATATTATATTGGATTTAGATAATATTCTATATAATTTTTATATTGTACAATTTATTGTTTGTATTGTATATAAATTTCCATTTGTATTTTATAATTTTCGCATAACTTTAATAATACATGTATAATGCACTGTTTTGTATGCTATATAAGAACACCCAGAGGCAGACATCTAATGTTATTGCTCTTTTATTATTTTTATTTCAGTACTGGCATAAGTCAGAATGTGATACAATACGGTTATTGTACATCGATTGGGTAATTCACAACCACAGGGCTAATGTTTATAGTGAAATAAGTTCAATAACATTTTATTATGCAGCTAAATCATATGTAGTTTGATCCTTGTTGGTTGAGAATTTTAATCAAAACCATAAAACGCGTTCTTTTAATAACAACAAAGAATGCGTTTTATTGTTTAGATTAAAATTCTCAACCAACAAGAATCATTGCGGACATTGCAGAAATAATACATAAACCGAAAAAAGCTTTTCCATTGTTTATATCTACATCTTTATATCAGGGAATCCTGGATATGAAAGGATGAGAGTGCGTAAAATAGCGAGTAGTGTGTCACAAAGATGAAAGATTCATATACAATATAGTTATACAATATAAATATTATGTATAGGACATATTTAGACCCGTATTTATTTTTTCATATTTATAAAAAAGATTACAGTGCATTTCTGTGTAATATGACATAGAGTAAACAGTTGGTTATTACATTACTAAAGAGCATGGGCGAATAAGACAAATGACGTGACGTAATGTAAGTCCACACATTCAAGTTAATTAACAGTCAATCCTTACCGGAATCGTTTAATTAAGTAAAATTAAAAGGAAAGATTATTCTGAACTAATAATCCTTTTCAAAATATTTATCCTTTTTCAGAAAAAAAGATCAAAGATTTGGACCTCTGGCTTCAAGCTAAAATGTCTCATTTTTTAACCTGATATTTTTTCAAACATTCTTATCATTTAGCCCCTATTGTAAACCAAATTAGCCCAATTTTATATTCTATGGAATTTTTTGAAAAATACATTTTTAACATGAACCTATTTTTTTTCAATTAGTACAGGGTAAAAACAATTAAATAGATAACCAATACATGTGCGCATGCGTGCGCTGTGACGTAATTATGAATTGAAAGCGATGCATATGTTAATCAGATAGTTTCAATGTCATTAAAGTTTCTGTTTACATTATCACTAGAAACATCGAGGGATGAGCATATTTAGGGTTGAGCAAAGGATTTACGTAAAACGTATTTTTTAACACAGGTCATATTATTAAACGAAGTGCGAAAGATCACAGAGGCATCACTTACTTCTCTCAAATTCAAAACTGTATTTTTATTATCATAACGTTTTCAGGTATAATACGGGTATCACGGATCATATTTAAAAAAAACCCCTTGTATCCTGTACATTTCACGCAAAATAAAAATAATAAAATGACAAACAAAATCTCTCATTACGCCCCAAAGTCATGTGTCTAAGCAGCCATAATCTATGTATTCTTATTACACGTATACGGATGTACAGAGACAAAACTAATACTGAGAACACTTCAATCAAATGTGCGGGATTCAAGACCTTAAATGCTACCGGTATTAGTTAACATTTAACTTGATCTAATCTTGATGTTTATTTACTATAATCAATGCTTAACGGTTTGGCGCGGCCTTCATAGGTATAAAGCTGACGCTAGGAACCACAGGCACCTGACGTTATACATTTTTCTCATAATAAAAATATATATACCCTATATCTAATAATTAACCTATGATGCTTCCATTGCCCCTATGTTAAAGGCACTTATGGATAAATCAGTAAAACCTCTACGCACTGGAGCTATCCCACATGGGATAATGCAGTTATCCCATATGGAATAACTGCACATCGCGAAAATAAAAATTTAACAACAGCATTTCATGTCAACACATTTTAATGCAAAAAACCGTCTTTTTTTTGAACAGGGTACCACTATATTACATGCTTCGTCAGCCTATGTCCGTCGTACTTTTCTTCGTGTTCGGTGGAATTGCGCGAATGAATTTCAATCACTGTGGTCAACGGATTTTTAATTGTGGCATTCTGTTCAACGTAATCTTCTATATTTTGTCCGCTATCTGTTTCCTATGCATTGCTGAAGATGTTGTAAAGCAAAATGTCCAAGCTACATCTTTATATGGGTTTTTAAGTTCCATCCTGTCACTTTGACCATGTTGACCACAATGAACGAATTACAGCTAGTCAATCACGTGACAAACTTTTGCACATTTTCTGAAAATGATGCAAGGTTGGTGACGTCGACATTCGGGCCCTCAATGGGATATTTTAATTGTGCGTTAAGACAAATGTTTAGCGATGTCAAGTTAAAATACTAGCAAGGCATCTAAGAAACCATTTAATAGCTAATTCATAGGTTAAAACAGATATTCCATACATATTTTAACTGTTTTGTGGTGTTGTGTAAATTATGCCATGGTTTGGGATTCACGACCCCGGGTAACCTCACTCGACTTCGTTCGTGAGGTTAAACCCGGGGTCGTGAATCAAACCATGGTATAATTTACACAACACAGTTAAAAATGTATGGTATATCTATTACATACTACATGGTATATATTTTTATTAAGAGAAAAATGTATAACGTCAGGTGCCCGTGCTTGGAACTCCTCCTTTTTCTGCTTGTATTTAATCCTGTGACCGCCGCACATTAATTTTTTTTTTCCAATTACTTCGCCACGATTTATAGTTTGCGGTAATGAATTTCTATACGACATCACACCTTCTCCACAGATTAGATTTCATACAAAATACACATTCAATATTTTCTGTCATTCTTTTATGTATAAAATCGTTTTGAAAAAACTCGACGACACCATAAACACATGTCGTGTTTTACTACTGTCAACTTCAACCCAACTTCTCTGGCTTATGCGACAGAGCTCGGAAAAAACATCTCCATTTGTCGGAGAATCCCAAAAAGTTGATGTTAATTAAATGAAGTTGAAACTTTTTGAAGAACCGCTACCAAGAATAATATGAAAAAAAAATCTATGGACCAATATTCACGTTATTATTAATATTTGAATATTTCCTTTACCAAATTCAAAACATCTCCAGTTTTTTTTTTCAGTATTGTAAAATTTCATTCTTCGTGGTATCAATTGGAATTGGAGTTCCTTTATAAATTCAGAATGAAAATCCAAAACTAATTAATTTTCTATTTCTCAACTTTGTTTACAACGCATAATCCCCCTTTCTTATTGTTAATCTGTCTTGACTCAAGTGCTGTTAGATTTAGAAGCTTTGTCAGTCTGTCTGTTTGTCCCATCTAAAAAGTATAAAGCGACACATCATTTGAATACTTACGTGCCCTTTTTTAATCAAAGTACTGAAGTACTGAAAGCCGGGCTCTTTTGATGTGTCTTTATGCATATTGTGTAGTAAAGACTGAAAATTTCTCTCTCTCTCTCTCTCTCTCTCTCATATTTTTAATGTCGGCAAAGCGTCAGAGAGCGACCGAATTTTGTAGCGGCTATAAACAAAAATATGTCTGTCTAGTGGAAAAAAATTTAACAGTGGCTGCGTTGAATTTTGCATCAAGCGTTATAAATTCAATCCCCCATTTCTTCAATGTGCAGCAAAGTAGTTCATGGAAATTCATGCGCATTGTATGTGTCTAAAATGCACAGTCTTGTTTTTAAAACAAGTAATTAATAAAAAAAAACTTAAAAAGATTGACAATCCTCTCGAATAAAAAAACAACAACAAAAAACAAAAAAACAAAACAAAACAAAACAAAACCCAAAATATTTGACAAAACATGGCTCTTTGTGTAACCATTTAGTATAGCGGAAGCTTTTACTTTGACGCTGTTCGGTTTTTTGTTTACTTTTGAAGTTATGCTATTTATAGTAACATTGGCGATTTGCCTGCCTACAGCCAGGACTCTGCTTTCAGCAGAGCCCGGCTAAAAATCTATTCTGTGTTGCACTGCTCTTTTTGGTGAAAACTTTCACAGTCAAGACAAATTTTACCAGAACCTAAATACGAAAAAAACAAACAAACCAAGAATATGACTGTCATCGCATTTACGTAAATTGACAATATATATCTCCACTTACCCTACTGTTATAAATATATTTGAGGGAACAGTAGAATAATATTGATCGAACTCTTACTGCGAGGTGTGAGTATTTAAAAAGAGCATCGCAAAGAATTTGCAATTGTGGCAAAAAAGTATAGTCTCATGAACAGCTTACTGTACCACGAATTGTGAGGCAAGAGCGATCGGTTTCGTAAGGAGTTCCAAGCACAATACATGCAGAGAAATTAGTTCGCATGCGTGCGCTGAAGAAGCCAGATGGGCGAGGAACTGCTATTCTATGTTGGTGGACAAAAATATCATTTTTCCCGAGATGAAATTGCAAAAGGCCACTGTGAAAAGCTAAGGGAATGGATTCGAGATCACCCTAATCAGAAAGTAGTCATAAACCGACCAAAATTATCTTTTGAAGCCATTTTGGATTTTCACTTGACGGGTAATCTCCATATGCCAGTTGCCGTGTGTCCGGAACTTTTCAAAGAGGAACTTGATTTTTGGGAAATTTCCCATAAGACACTAGAAAAGTGTTGTCTCACCCGGTTGTCGAGTTACTTCCGTGACAAAGCTTTGCTTAAAGATTACAGAAAATCAGGAAGCTGTCTGCCGCAGAAGCATGTGACACCTCAGAAAAATGTCTTCAACAAATCTCTTCGAAAACTCTGGAACATTTTGAACTACCAAGACAATTGTCTGGAAACAAAGGTAGGTGACATCAATTTTTAACAGGTCCTTTATTTGTCTTGAGTCTTATTTTTTTTTGTTATTATGATTTCACCCTCTTAACCAAGTTTTTAATTTATAGCACGTATATTAACTACATGCACTTATCTTTACAATTCAGGAAAGATTCATGCAATGTCTTTAATTTTGAATTTCGATTTTTTTTTAAAGTAACGATTATTATCTAGTTACGAGTACCTAAACCTGGGGGTTTAAAGTAATCCATTGTCCAAATCACTGTTTGAATTATTAATTTTCGAGACCTTGAATCTATACGTAAATTATTCTATTGCTATTCGAATTGATTTTCGAAAAATTTTATCTTTGATATAATTGAAAAGATCATTACTCATTTCATTTAGATCGTGTCCTTTAATTATTGCTGCTATCAAAATGCATGGCTTTTGTTTTTTGGTTCATCTACAGCATTCTTTAAAGGTACATGTATGTCTTTACATTAGTTCACTGGAGTGCCATTACCTGTAGATCCTTCGGGAGAAGAGAGTCGAGAATGCCCTGCAAACACATACGATAAAATCTGTATCTGACAATTAATTCAAGTTGGTTGCTTATAGATAGAAGCTCTATTTCATGAACAGTTGTTTACAATACCGTATCTTCTTCAGGGGAAATCTCGCTTGTTTTGAGGTCTCTACAATTCATCATAGAACATCATGTTAAGGTCTGTGATACCGTTTTAGTGTAGATAAGCAATCATTGATAGGAGTACATTTTTGTATGGCTTTGGTAAGCAAAAGAAAACTTTGGAATGCATATCCTCTCTTTCTAAGATAAACTGAAACTATTTCTATGTAAACACATACGTGTAATATAGTTCTAACAAAACCAATAAACTGCTGCAGTTGCAGAGTCGGTTTGAGAACAGTGTATTGCCCGGTTGAGAAAACACTGTCGTCTTGTTCTATCGCCAAACTAACGCACGATTAAGGAGAGTAGAACTTTTAAACTTAAAGTGATATGCTTTTGTAATTTTGATAGACTCGGAAGATAGAGATTTTTAACTGATCAAGCTTGTGTCAACCAGTCTTATCCTCTACACGTTGCCTTTCAAGCTGATTGAGAAAATTGCTAAATTTCAATCAAACAGCTGAGAAGATCTTTTTCATAAATATTTGGCCTCAAACCCATCAATGTAGTTTGCCTTGCAATCTATATGCACATCCCCTTAACTTTGAAAAAACTGCTTTTAAATGCATTGTTTGGCTTTTTAAATATCAACATTAATTCAAACAGCTATAACAAATTATAATGTTTACATTATTGATGTGTTTTTGCTTCTTTTTTTTTTTTAAATTGATACTTTGTGTGGATTATTTCGCGATCAATCGACACTTAGGGTATTTTAAGAACACGAATTCCACGGACTTGCACAGCCTTCCAAGTAGATGTAGTAACTATGGTAACCTTCGCATATATGAAAGAATTGGCTGTTCCTTCTGTGTAACATGCTGATCGACAATGATGATAATTTACGTGTTTTTAATTGATTGAACAATTCAAAGAAAGATGTAAACATTAACAGTAAAATGCTTTCTTTTGTGTTTCATAAAGGCTTTGAATGAAGTAATCATTGCAGAAAAAACTAAATAACCTGCTTAGGGTTATATATCTTTTTATAATTTCTGCAATAAGCGCTACCTAAACTTCTTCTTTTCAGGTCATATAATGGTCATATGGTATGCTGTGTTGCTAAATTCTGAATCCTACATGCATATATGTCAAATTCATGGTATTTAGATTATAAAATCAATGTATACCCGCCAAAAAAGGACATTTCGACTACATTGGAAAATCTTCGTTGTTCTGAGTTGTGAATATCTAACGTCTCAACGTCCCTGTTATTCTCAATCTTTGTTGTTGTTTTTCCATAAGGTTGTATCATAATAAGGTAAACGTTTAAGCCCTTGGGACTCTCATTTAAGACGATATAGTATAACAAATTTTACATTACAAAAATGAAAAAAAGCAGTATTAATGATTCCATGGAACGTCTACTACTCTTTTTTAATTTCCCCGAGGGCTGGACTGGCTAAAATTTTTTACTAATCAATATCTTATTCATTCAATTTTCTTTCGGTCAGAATTGGAAAAATGAGGGAAAAAATGATAATTGAATGTTTTATTCTTTAGGCCTACTTCTGTTTGTCTACGTGTATGATTATCCTGTCCATCTTTGGGGTCGCCATCAGTACTCTACCAGAGTTTAGACTCAAGGACCAGCCACCGGTGGCAGAGGTGACCGTAGAACCAATCACCACGCTGCCCCCACCACCCGACTACTGCAAACTTCTGTACGAGAAAGAAATAGCTACAGCGATTTTGATTTCCCCTCAGGATACAACTGCAAAAAACTCGTCGAATGAGAAGGGGAGAGCATTCATTGAAAAGATTTTCCCTGAACCAGTTCATACAAAAATACCGTCTTTAAAACAGACTCTGGACCGAGGCACCAATGCGTTTTTCATCATTGAGATCATTACGACAGTTTTCTTTACAATCGAGCAAGCTTTGCTGCTCATTTCTGGACCGAGGCTTGTCTCGCATTTCATGAACGCCATGAACATCATCGAGATGTTGCTCCTACTTGCCAGTTATTGTCGTTTCTCTCTTCATTTCCTAGAATTAGAATATGAAGACAATGGTTGGTCCTTGTTATTGTACGTACAGATGTTTCGAGTTTTAAGGATCGTCCGGGTCATGCGTCACGTGACTGCCTTCAAAGTCTTAAACTATTCCATCAGTGCCGGGAAAAAGGACCTCTGTATCATCATTTTGTACATCTTTATAGGAATCGTGATTTTTTCCAATCTGATTTTCTTTTTCGAGTTATCGGAAGATTTCCACAGTATACCGGATGCCTGGTGGTGGACCTTAATCACCATGACAACCGTGGGATATGGCGATATGATACCTAAAACAATCGCGGGAAAAGTTCTGGGTTGCGTCTGCGCAGTGTCCGGTGTAATAATGTTGTCGCTTGTGATACCTATATTTGTCAACACTTTTCTATTCCTGTATCAGTATGCAGAATTAGAATCGGTGAACATCCCGGCCCCCAAGAAGCGTTGCACAGCAAGTAGAACAAGCACTTCTGGTGACACAGAAATTACTGTAGATCCCGAGTAATCGGTTTTACAAGACTCAAAATCTTCGAATCTCGCCTAACGTCATACAAATTATTTAATACATTTTCACAGTTTTAAAACAGCACCAAATTTTTCTATTACAGTATCATCTCCTTCGTATTTTATCTTCTATCATAACTTGTAAATAACAATACATTCATTTATATATTGTTGTATTTGTATTTATATACATGTAATTATATTTAGTAACTGTTATAAAATTTTGACTTCAACTTGAAATATCATGTTACTTGTTTGTCAAATAAAACATTTGTCAAGTACTTTTTGTCTTTTATCTGCAATACTTTTATGAGTATTTGAACATTTAATATACAAAGTGTTAAGCGAACACGTTTTCTGGATCAGGTATTTTCCGAAAGGATCTACTTTAAAACCACAAGTATTCGTAGCAACTCAATTTTGTTTATCGCTTTAAGAGGGCTGGATGGTCGTGGCCATTTTTAGAATATATTTACCTCCTTTAGAAAGATAGTTTTGTATAAAGGTATAGAAAAATATTCAATTTTTTTTAAAGCTAACGTTTTTGGCTTTTTCTTTCCTAAAAAATAGTTTAAGGCTAAAGAAATCATCTCTAACATTTTAAGGTAGACCTGATGGGTAATTTGTTGACCATCAATACAGACTCTTTAACCCATTGTCTTCGTGAAATATTTGTTACATTAAAAGTTTTAAATCAAAGATTTCTAAACTTAAATATAACAATCTAGATTGTTATATTTAAGTTTAGA
>WFKH01006014.1:43857591-43881660 GCA_016163765.1 Magallana hongkongensis
TTTTTTTTCTATGTGAATTAGGCTTTAGTCATAAAAAATGGTGGAGTTCATTAGCTTTCAATAAGAACTCAATTTAATAATACAACAACCGAAACTCACTGGAAAGAATAGAACATGTCATAATCATTTTTCAATTTTATTTGTTGAATTTCATGAAAACAATATCAATAACAATGTCATAATCAATATATATGTGTATAAAAGGTTGCATGATTGAATCATATACATATAAAATAAATTAAAAAAAAACCAATAAATAAAAGAATTAAAAGGATCAAGCATAGTACATGTATTGAAAAACATTTTGGAAAGTGCTAAACAATCATCTATTCTGCAGTTTTCAGCAAAGAATTTTCATTTAACACATACATATATGGTAGTATGTGCATGATGATCTTAAACAATGAATTCACGTTAAATTCTGCTTTTATTTTCCTGCCAGTTGCTTACTCTTTGAAAGTTTGGTGCTCATGTTTAAATTCTTGCAATCTGATGCAAAACGGCAGAATCGCAGAATAAGGTACCGGTAATCACATAAAATAAGGAATCTACAGCATTTGCAAGTTGCAAAAAAATGTTTCCTTGCAAGCATCACAAGCATTTTTGTTCAATAAATTAAGACACAAAAGGAAGATGCATTTCATCAAAGATATATATACATTGTACATGTATATCAAAATTAAGTGCCATGGTGAATACAACCAATAACCACTCTAGTTTGATAACGAAGTACCATAATTCAAAAGGGTTTAAAAATTGCTCATAGGGATGCATTTGATTGGATGATTATAATGAACCACTCACGCTGACAATTGTGCCAATGAGAGATATTAAGGGCACACGCGACGTTCCTCAGTTTCAGATAATTTTCCTTGATAAATTATTTCTTCTTTATTTGCATTTAAACATGTTCATGCCCAAAAATTCAGGGTGCAATACCAGGCTATTTTTGGAGTTAGAATATTTTGAATTTGTCTTTTAATAGCATTTAAAATGTTATTAAATGGTTATTAATAAAGTCAAAGTATATATTTTCAATAAAAATTATATATCCAAATAGGAAAATATCATATAACATAAAAATATAATTTTGGAATTACGTAGTGGAAATCTTCAAACTGCGGATAAGATAAAAATAGAAATAATGGAGGATAGGTCGCATCTGACCTTAATATATGTTGTAGAACTTGTTTGTCAATTGTTGTAAAATAAATAAAATTCAATTCAGTTCACTTGGATGATTATATTAATAAGCGTGCATTTTGGATTAAGAAATTTTTAACCCTGGGAATTCATTGACAGGATTGTGAGCATGCATGATCCCTATTAAGAAATATAATGAAATAAAATACAAGTGTTTTAGGTCGCCCCCAAAAAATCCTCAGTTATTGGATGCTGAACAATTTAACAAAATTAATTTCAAACCAAAGGCTCCGCATCAAATTTCTAATTAAGGCACAAGCTTTAGAGTTGGATTCCACACTGTTGCAACTCCAATCATCGAAGAAATGATTCCGAGGAATCCCTGGACACCGGTACTTGCATTGACTTTTCCAAGCGTATTTAACGGCAATACTAAGTCTGAAGCATTTTTCACCAAGTCCAAAAACACCGGTTTGTTATCACAGACACATTGTACGACCACTGACAAAGCCCCAGCATTCGGAGTTCTTCCATTGTATGTAGCTGTTGTTTCTCCATTACTGTACTGCATTTCATTCCCTTTCTTCTGCTGCTTGCTCATTTCTAATTTAACCAGATTTGAAATATCGTAAAAGTTACGGGTTAAATTCAAAGCGAGACTGAAAAACCAGAACTGGGCAGAAATCTTGGACCACTTCGCCTTGTCTGTCTTTATGATCCCAAGATTATGGAAGTAGATAATGTGATCAAAAAGCAGGAACATTGATTGGCTAATTTTTGACAGGGTTACAGTCCATCTGATAACGTCGTCTTTAATATGAAGCGACTTCAGAGCTGCTTGAATAAAGTCCAGACTCTTCCCCATTCGGAGTACTAAAAGAAACAGGACATCTGGTTAGAAAATAGTCATCCTAAAGTAAATGCTAAGTATTTCATCATGTAACAGACTAGTTTTTGTCAATTTTAAAAAAATGCTATAGCCATTAGGTCTTTTGATGAAGAAATTTCACAGGAAAACATGCATAATCTGCATAGCTATTACGGTTACATGAAATTTTTAGGAGTATAATTTCAATGATATGTGCATGATATATAACATCAATGTCAGGAATTTTTTAGTAAGATGCATTTGAGAACAAAATTCCAAATACTTATCATCTTTAATTCCACATGTCTAAAACTTTGTACCTTAATGCTGTGTTGGGACCTTCCACGGTACAGGTTTACTTTCAGTCATAAAATTATACGTTATTTTTATACTTAATATTGATTTTCTTCTTTTTTTTTAATAATTAAGTCATAAAAGCTAAGTTTCTTGCACATCAGAGGAGTTTTGTAAGGAAACTGTCTAATTCCTTGTTAATTATAATGAGAAAAATAAAAGACATCAATTGAAAACTGAAATAAACAGATCAATATGGAAATTTAAAACTCTAATATCCAGATAATTTGCACTTTCTTAATTCAATACCTTCACAGCTCACTAAGAGCTGTTGAAATTATCAACAATGGGATTAAAATAGTGAAGAAAAAAATAGAATTTGACGTACTGGTGATTTAATGATTGTAGTGAGAAATCTGCATTAAAGATGACGGCATCTTAATGTAAGATATCAAGTTTTATGACAAGTTGGTTGCTCAAACTATAAGGTGCTAAATTGTAGTATTTACAGAAATTTGGGCATGCTTGGTTTTGAATTATAAGCAAACTAGAGTCAATATTTTTGTAATGCCACTGGCCAAACAACATTTCTGATTTTTTCCTTTTAAACCAGATTTTTTTTCTTATGACCATTCCTTGTTCATAATTTCTTACAGAGAAACATAACATGTGGAAATCAAGAAAAAATGTAAAGTGTAAATACAGTAAAACATGGTTATAGCAAACAGGCTTATAATGAATTGAGGCATACAGCGAAGTGATTTTTATTCCCCGTAACTTTATAATGTTGTAAACTTGATGGATATAACGAATTACACTTATATTGAAGCAATATCTCCCGTTCCTGGCACCTCGTTATAAGCGTGTTTTACTGTAGTGCTTTTTTGCATCACAATGTCACTTTAAAAACTGATATTTACAAACTACAGATTTCATGTAGTCTGATGTATATTTAATGAAAGAAAGGTAAGCAAGCTCACATACCCCACGCTCCCCCATTACTTGACAATGCTAAACAAAATGAATAGCAGGGTATGCATTTATAAGGTGGTATGAGACACCTCCATATTGTGACGTACTTCTTATCAAATAAACAATAAAATAAGTATAATTTTATAAATTTTTTCTTTCCCAAATTTGTTACCTAATAGTTTAGCGCAATGGGTTAGAGCATTAACTACAGATCTGCAAGTCATGAGTTTGAATCCCACTGAGACTTTATACTTTTTATCTTTCCAAAACTTTTAAAAACATTTTTTTGGTCAAATATTGTAAAATTTGAACATTCTAAAATGGTGAAAGTAAAAAATAACTCCTGAAAAAACATCACATGAAAACTTTCTGCAAATCTGAAAATGTATACCAGACATTCAAATGTCATTTGAAAGTTTAACGATAAAAAAATTTTCCCCCATAAATTACTGGTGTTTTCATATGCAACATTTTTTGATGCATTTTACATGAATGTAACCCCAACTTACCTGCCTTAAAAACATAAAGACAGACAATCTGTGACTATAAACATGGTTTCATTACTTACATTTCCGAGTCATACTCATAGATGACTCAAGTTTCTTGAGTTTCTCCACCAAATCGTTCTTATTCTTTAGGTTCCACCATATCAATTTGACCGAGTATTGAACCAACCTGATAAACAGAAAAAAGCTTTTTAACTATATGAAGGAAAAAAGGCCACAGATTTATTAGAAAAAATTAAGGCTGGGATGATCGAAGCATTGTCAATCCCCACAGAAATTTTATCCATTACTATGATTACTGTTATAGTGTAAGAAATAAAATTTCCAGTGGGTTCTAATAATACTGTATAGGTAAGATATAAGCCAATGACTGCATGGGTATAGAAATGCAGGAAAAACGAAGTTGTTGAGATCATAAACAGTGAGCATTTTAATTTGCATTTCAACTCCCTCAGATTTATGTGGCAATTATAGAAAAACATAACTTAGATTAAGAAAAAGAGATGATGATAAATCAAGGTCTACATCATAAAATGTGGGTTGTTATACCATTTCTGGTGATATATAAACATATTTATTAAAATACTTTAGTAGCTCCTTTAACCCAAAATGTCTCTTAAATGGTTCCTACACTTTGTAAACACTAGAATAATAGTTGTACTCCTCTTTTGAAGAATTACTCCCCTCCATAAAAAAGTGTACACCCCTCCCCCCAAAAATTCCTTATAAAAAAATAACCCCATCAAAATCTCCACCCCCACCCCCATAAAAAAGAAGAAAAAAACTGGGTACAAAAATGCAGAAGATACCACTCACAATAGAGCAAATTTCTGAGAAATGTTGCAAGGACAGAACGATAAAAATTTCAGAACCCTATTGCACACTGAGTTCATTACATGTATATAATATATTGTCAAACTTTGCATGAAGCTTCAATTCCTTCAGGATAAACACATGTAATAATATTTAGAACATGAAGAGAGTAGTAGAAAGTGAGTGATAAAAGAACATATTAAAGTAAAACTTCCATGATATTACTGTATGTCCTTATTGCACTGCACAGAAATGGGTCACTTGTTAATAAATTACACTGTGTTATGTACTTAAGGTCAAAAACTAGGAACAGAGCTATCAGTTTGGTAAAACAGAACGTCCTATAATTTATACACTGGAGATAAGAGAACTTTTACTTAATAATTTAAGGTGGCTCACTACACCTTGAAATTGTTTCTTAAATCAGCAGAAAATTATTTGATTTCGATAGATAGTCTGATGTATAAGAAGTTATTATAACTCAAATACTAGTAGGTGAAAAATATGCAATTTTGAATAAAAATTATGATTTTCAAAAATTGAATTCAGTAAATATGAACAAAAGGCCAAGGCAGGTTCGAACTCATGATCTGTGGTTCACAAACCCAGTACTTTAACCACTCAGCTATGATGATTTTCAACAAAATTGATTGCAGAAACAAACAGTTTTACAAAACATTAAATCGCCATCTTTTGACATAGACTGTCTTAAATGGTACAAGTCTTGATGTAGTGATGTACCTTAAGTGGCAATTGTATAAAGTATTTACATGTATATATCAAAAATAGTTATACTCTCAATTCTTGTCTTAAATTACTATAATAAAAAGTACATTTACCTGTCATTTTCATTAATATAAACAAAGTTACTCAATTCAGACAATTTTTTTTTTCCATGAAGACATCCATAAATATCAATTAATATGTTGCAGTCAATGGTGTTGAAAACAAAAACTTTGGTTGTTTGTTGCATTTTATTTAATTTTAATGATAATAGCAGTTTGGTTTTAATTTGAACAAGGATTTACAATTAACTAACAGGCAATTACATACTGGTAGATATATCCTCATTTTCATCAATTTCTACCAGGATCTCATTTAAGATACAATATTAAAATTGATAAAAAAAAAAAAAAAAAGGATTGACATACACCCATCACACATCTTTAAAATTGATGATCTGTATTTATTAAAACTATTAAATTTCCTTTTTATAGTTTGTGAGGTTTTTTTTAAACCTTAGTTTAGAATTAAAATTAAAAAAGTCTTTTAAAGCTGCATGGTCCGATTTTTACACTATTACAGTATCGATTAATTATCCATACAAATCAATTATCTTAGAAAGTTATAGACATTTGCCTATTTACACCAGCAGAATCGGTCTCCTTTCAAAGTTATAAATATTCAAAGTAAATAAAATAATTTCTTTATGGGCAAACAAAAAAACAAACCAAACTGCATCATGGGAATGTTTTTAAAAGGGAACCGTTTAGTTTCGTCCCCCAAATAATTATGTTTATTCAACCGGCATGTTACGCATCAATTGTAAACAAAGCAAACTTCAGAAATATTAGTGAACAAAATGTACACAGGTTTATTTTTGATTAGACAAAACATTATGACCTTTATTTATAGCAATGTCAAAGTCGAATTACAATCATAGCCGTCTCGACGCCAGGGGCAAATTTTAATATGAGGCAAAATAACGCGGTGCCCTTTTGTGTCATTTGTTTTTAAAACAAGTTTTGTACATAATTTTTTTCGCTGAAAAATGGCTTAGTTGACCAAGAAAACTACTGCAAAGTCTTTTGTTATACACATACTTAGCATAACCATCGTTTAAAGGCGTTCACAAAATTTGATATAAAATCGGACCAAGCAGCTTTAACAGATTTCATATATTACATGTAAATAACTTAATTACTTTGACAAGTGAAATCTGTTTCTTATTTATTTTTTTACATTGCATGAAATAGTCATAATTAACAGACACAGTCAATTTATAATCATTTAATTCAAAGAAATCATAGAAATACCCACAAACCTCTTTGATTTAACAGTTTAGTTGCAATAGCTAGGCCTTTCTCAATAAATGAAATCCCTTAAAGCAAAGGTTCGCATTGAACTTAATCCAGCGCACTTGACTACTAGTAAGATACCTTTTATAATATCAAAGAGGAGAGTCAGGAGACGGCTAGTATGTATACACTTTGCCAAGGCCCTATATACATGTACATGTAGCTATCTAAATAAATACATGTAATTGTACTGTAAAACAGATCAAATTTTGTACAAAATTTGAAAATTAAGTGTAATTGTACAGATGATATCTTTTTTCCAGCTCTGTCTGAAAAACCTATGAAGAGGATGCCATTCTGAACAGTTACACTGACTTTGTAAACACAGTCAGACCTTGTTATCTCAAGTTTAAAATTGTTACTTCACTATATCCAAGTTTTTGATATACAGAGGATAAAATACATAGAGAAACAACTGCTGGGACTTCCAATCCACTTTGATAATTATATTCATGGTTAATTCAAGATATTGAATCTGATGGTCAAAATAATAATGTTTGAATTTATTACTATTTATAACAACCTTGAAAATTATCATGATTATGTATCATGTATATTGTACTAATTACATACAAAATTTCCAAAAGATCCTTAGCTTAATCTTTGGTGAAAATCAATAGGAATTTCACAGAAGTCTTAGTTTTTTGGTTTGTAACATTGTTGACATAAAGCATTTAAATTGTTTACATCTTTCATGTTTATTGTCCCAAAATGCATAGGGCTTCTCACACTTAAAAATTCAAAACCATGTACTGGAACTCATAGCAATCACCAAAATGTGTGTTATCATATAATACTGTTTGTGCCTATCACGTAAAATAAAATATAGAGATAATTCGGAATAAAACCATGTTTTGAGCCTAATAACCCTTACCTGAAAAACTTGTCCCTTCCATTGGTTTGGCCTCCAAATTTTATTATTCCCGTGATAAAATCGCTGCTTGTACTCATGATCTTAGCTTTGGAGTATCCCTCACAGATTCAACTCAACGACAGTCAACATGTTCCTGGATTTGGCAAAGTTCAAAGTTCAGGATGTATGTCGTTCGACTGACCCAAATCCCGATATAAGTCATTTATTAATTAATATATCTCCTTAATTATACTTGAAATTTTATTTGATTAAAAATTTACTTTATTCTATGAATTAGATTTTCTTGCATAATTTCAATATGTTAAATTACATTTTTCAGATACATTTATAAATATTTCGGGCTCGTCATTTCATAAATACCAAAACTTTGTTTTCATTTCCGGTAGGTTGTTGTGGCTTGGAAACGGTTTCACGGAAAAAAAGAATTGAGAAATGCAGACTTTATGTTAGATTTCATAGCAACTCAAAATGCCCGTTTACATAAGAAAAAACGTAAACTTTACTCCTCCGTCGATCGACAACTTCCCGTTAGAAGATGACGAGGATTACATCACAGACCCTGACCAACTGTTGGATAGATTGCCACAGCCTTATCGGATGATAGATAAGGTTCTATCACAGTGGTATGATGAAGTATGGCAAATCATAGAGAAACGCGAAAACGAGCGCCTTGAAGAGAGTCGCAGAATCCGAGCGCCACAGTATGAGTGTTCAGCACAGATGGAGGTATGTATTGTATATAATAGAACATAGGGGGATGTCACAACTAGGCTCAAGTCCAAGATCCTTCAGTTTAAAACCAATGCTTTAACAACCGAAATGAACGATTAAACCGCTAGCTAGTGCTAGACTAGCATGACAGGGCTGACCCTATTATTATATTCATTCATATTATCATATTCTCCCCCCCCCCCCCCCCCCTTAAATTTTCTTTTGAGACTTCTATCCCTTAGAAATCTCTTACACAAGTCTCCTCAAACCACTCCATGATGGTTGTTTTGTTATAGTCTGTCCCAAAATATTTTTGCCGCATATTTTCTTAAATTATTTGATATTTATAAATACCTCTTGATTCAGACGATGTTCATTCAATAGTATGAAAAAATCCCAAGATTTCCATTTTGAAACGCCCCCTCAAGCTTGTCAGGTTTCAATACACGGCTAAAAATAGAAAGTCTACGGGGATTTTGCATTGCATCAGCCATAATTAAGCCCGGATGATAACGTTGAAAAATTGTGTGAGGTATTCCGAGTGACTTCCGAATGGAGAAAAGATGTCAACATTCCCCATTATAAATCTCCGTAGGAAATCTGTTTTCGTTCCTGTGAATTTTTACGATGGAAAAATGATAATGTGTGAATGAAGTTATCTTGGAAATTTTCCCTTTCATCGATTTCAATTGCACTTCTTTCACAGGTATGTGTATTTTTATTAAAAATTGTCCAAATGTGCAGCATAAATAACTTGGGACAGACTATAGGCACCATTGTAATGGAATAGGGAGATATCAACATCTAGGCTCAAACCTAAGCCTGTCCTGTTTAAAATCTAATGCTCTACTGGCTGAGCTAATGGGTATCTGAGTCAGGTTTATGCTGCCAAACATGTGATGATAAGTCTACAGAGATTTTGCATCACAAAGGACATGAAAGTAACCCAGATGATAACATTGCTTTTGAAAAATTATGCATTGTGTTTTCTAATTTGTATTTACTGTCCTTATTATCTTGGTAAGATTCAGCTTTGCATCCAGTACCCCTGACTAATTCAATTATGTATAAATGGTATATGTGCAGAATGTTGCAGTAATATGAAATTTTGCATGAATTTTGTTTTTGTCATGTAAAATGCATCATACTGAATAATCTGAGTTGTTAGTAGAAGTACACACAATTGATGACAAAATGATTAATCGACTGGAACCAATTTTTTTCCTTCTCAGAGTCAGGGGCGTGCCTGTTGTGTGTGTGACAGTGTAGACGGACGCTACATTTTCATTGGACTGCCAAGAGGTTTGTCAGCAGTAGATGTCCAAACGCAAGAGAAAGTGGCCAGCTGGGAGGAGGAGAGTGTTGATATACACTACGTAAAGGCGTACTTGATTGGAGTACAAGTCTATCTGGTTGTGACCATTGATGATATGGGTAATAAAGAAATTTTGGTTACAAAATTCATGTAAAATAATTTTTTGTCAATTAATTAAAGACTTATAGTAAAATTACTTTTTAAAATTTGTGTTTAAGGAAATTTAAATACTATTAATACATTATCATAGTGACTTAATTCTGCTTGATTAATTGAATATACATGTATATTGTTTTTTTGGTGTTTTTTTAAGGTTTCGCTCGACTCTTGATTTTTGGAGGTGACAAATTTTACTTTGTAAAGATCTTAAATGAATTTCAGGTATGAAATTATTCCCAATTAATATAGCACATATGTAATAGATTATATAATAATTTGACTTTTTTAAAATTTATTTCAATGCAGTAATCATAAAAAAAAAAATGCACAGCACTATCTTTCAATCTTTTGAATATTTGATTATAGTTATTCACTTTTAACATTAAAAACTTATCCATGTTGTAATTTAACAATCACTTCACTACTTGATAGCATTTTGTGTTTGTGTGTGAGCGTATTAGAGAGAAAAAGAGAGAGAGAGAGAGAGAGAGAGAGAGAGAGAGAGAGAGAGAGAGTGTGTGTTTGCACATTGATTGGTAGATTTTGAACTAGACAACTTTTTCATCTATTATACATGTACCTTTACACTTGCCTCTTATAGTCAGATGATTTTGGAAGTGAATTACAGGTATCCACATGTGTTTTTAATTCAAATTTTTTTAATCAACAAAATGGTTTTGCTTAACAAAAGAGCTGTTATTCCAAAAAATGGGGTTTACATATTATGACAGTCTATAAATTATAAAAGTATGTTTATTGAATTGTACAATAAGAATAAAAAGACTGATTAAAATTCCTGATATATTGAACACTTTCTAAGCAAAAATCATTTTGTGAAAATCTGGCCCCTATGAAATACTGGTATAAAGCATTTCTGACTAACAGAAAATGGATAATGGATAAAAAAGACAAAACAGACAATGTGATATTTGCATGGTTGATATTAACAACTATTTAACCTGTTTTCACAGTTTGTGATATTGATTAAACAGGCGGGGGCATTGCATGTACAGATTTAGCACACTCACTTGTAGTAGAGATTTAGGAGTAATAAGTAGTGATTAATTTAGTACTTTCACAGTAGTGCATTTAGTTTCTGTTTTCATATTAATGCTTCTAATTGACCTTTCAGCACTTACTCAAACTGACCTTTTTGCACTCGTTCATTAATATGTTGACAGAAAGGTAGAGGAGGGGCACATAGGCCTATATTCTCTAACCCCGCTCATGGAGTGAGTACTCGGTGTGTCTGTTTTACAGAGAGGCTAGCTAGTTTGTGCAAAACTTGGTGTGAAAAAAGAATTGAAGTTTCAATAATATAGGCATTTAAAACTTGTTTTAATTACCTGGAGAAAATTATCATTTCATGCTTTTATTCAAGAATTATTGTGGATACTATTTATTTTGTAAATGTTTACCTTCACAAAAATGGGGTAACTTTTTAAGGAAATTGTAATTCAGATATTAAATAAAAAACATAATTAAAGATATTAAAAAAAAGAAAAAAAATGTTCATTGATTTTAAATTTAGTTGTCCAAAATTGTGCTTGATTCTACAACTGGCTTTAAATTATAATTATTAGAAACAAGAATACTTACATTAAAAAAATGTTTTTTAATAAAAATTCATGTTCAAATATTTGTATGATTATAATCAGAAATTTAAAGTATGGGAAAATATTCCGGAGAAAGTAAGGTTGCTAGCTGTATTCTTCATTTTATTATTGAATATTATTTCTTTATTGATATTAGCTGATAAGCTACTATTTTCCATGTATATAAGCATTATCTAATTTTCAAACTTGAATTTTTACTGATATAAAAATGCTATATTTGCTTGATTGAGTTCAGCCCCATGCATGCATGTGTTCATAATAAACATAACAAGTTTTCAATTTAACTAAAAAAAACATTCTTTTTTGTGTACCACATGCATGTTCTTTTGCCTGAGAACATTTCTTTTTAATTTCTGTTTATCACTTGATCATATTATATATATTTCTTTCTTTACTGCTTAGAAAATTTACATTTTCTTTTGTTGGCCTTTTTGTATTATTTATTCTTACTTATTAATATATATGTAAATCCTAACAAAAATAAATGATGATCATTTGATTGGATATTTATTGCAGGAAGGTGGAACAAAGTTGATAATTAGCAAGTGTGAAGCATCCAGGAATGGCGACTATTTAGGAGCAATGTTTGAAAGTGAGTATATGATCAGTACATTAAATGCAATGATAGATGATGTTGGCTTTATATTATTGAGGTTCAGTTTTCATATGCACCCTTTTATTATTTGTGACTCATTTTATGCAAGTATTTAATTAGTTCCGCAATTCTGATTCAGCCTTTATTTTATTAAATTGCAAGAATAATTAATATCACAAGCGTCAAACTTTTCTTGTAATTCCAAATAGTTTTTAAGCTGTCAGAAAATTTATCAAAAGTGAGATTTAAAACTCCGCAAGAGAAGCTTCTTGCAATTTTATGTGGATATAAATTTCTCATGTTTAAGGTGGTATGGGACATCTGTCGATATTAATGTGGATTAAAGTACATTATAATTAAAATACTTTCACTGGTTTAGAATTTTCAAATTTTACAATATTTAACCAAAAAATACGTTTTAAAAATTTTTGGAAAGGAAAAAATGTTAAAATCCCCAGCGGGATTCGAACTCATTACTTACAGATTCGTAGTGATCCCTCTAACCCACTGTGCTACGCTGTTAGGTGACAAATTTTGGAAAGAAACTATATTTATAATATAAAATTACACTTGATTTCATTGTTTATTTCGATAAATAGTACGTCACAACATGGAGGTGTCCCATGCCAGCTTAATTGAGAATTTATGATATTGTTTTTCACTACAGACCCAGAGACAGCCGAAGTCTGGCTGGAGGTGTACAGACTTCCCCGGGACGCTTGGCTGAATGAACTGGAGTCTGTCCTGACAAAGAAAGAGGACAAATCAGTATGTTATAGATTTTGTTCTTGTATTATGTTTTTTGTGTCTTATACATAATGTTGATTGTCAATATTGTACATATTTTGATCAACATTTGAAAACATTTTCCTTCAGTTGTTCTTTAAAATTCAATTGGTCTTTTTACCCCCATCTTAACTCCTACCGGTAAATACCATGCTATCAAGTGTCTTGTAATATGTGAAATTCTGTGGAATCACTTTTTTTTCATGCCCCATGGCCAGTGTTTGTGGGTTGTGAGAATAATGGTCAGTGAGGACATAACCTTGTGGGAAACTTTGCCAGAAGATTGATAAAAGCTTGTTTGTAAACTAATGCTAATATCAAGATTATGGGAATGTAAATTTGTGGATCCATAAAATTAAAAAAAACATTGCATGTTCCTCTACAAACATTCATGATTCTACAGTATTATATTCTAAAATTATATAGATTAAAACCTTGATAAACTTTATGTACTTATTTCAACAAAACATTAATACTGATATATTTTAATTTTTATTTCATCATTTTTAAGGAGGAAGACCAAGGTACAGACACCCAAGCACCCACCGACCAAGAAGCCCCTACCCCTCAGAATGAAGTTGAACCACCCCCAGCTGCAACTCAGGTAAATAACACATTACTGGGCACATGCTCCAATATGTGCATAGAATGATTTTTTCTTTTCACAATTGATTAATACCAAATTATATTGGGAAGAAAATTCATCATATACATTTGTTACTTTGGAGAATATGAATCGACGGTACAAATGCTAGATTTTGAGCCACTATTTTGGATTTTTACTTAGTCTAGGAAACACAGTATAAGTAGAGGGTCATCTCGCCTATCTGTGTACACAAACACGACAAATTATGTAAGAACCACAGTGTTTCCCTATCTTTCATTATTTATTTCCTCACCCTAGGTGTATTATATGCTTAATTGTTACAATTTGATTTGAAATTGATTTCTTTGACCACTGTATGTTGTATCCTATGTTTATGCAGAATACCATATAAGTAGAAATTTTAACAAGACCGATTTATGTTAAATGCTTTATCTATAAAAAGAAATTTGATTCATGCAAGCATGTGTTAGGAATTAAAATAAGTAAAATTAAGTAATGCAGTATTTTATTTTTCAAACTAAGAAATTTTTGTAACACTGAATGAATTTTTTAGCAATATTGAGTTAAGCAGCCTCAACATGATATCATTAATGTCAAAACCAATCCTTTTAATCTTGCACATAAATATGCTTATATGGTATGATTACTTTCAATCAGTTTTACTGAACAACATGATTTGTGTCTAAGAACAGTTCAAGTGCATATTAATAAAAAGAATTCAGTAAAGATTTTTTGAAGACACAAAAAACATTTATATCATTGAGGTCGCTAAGTACCCTCCAGAATCAGAACCCCTTCCCCCTCCCCTATTTCACCTCCATGGCTTGAAATCCATGAATGCTTCACCATATTACATGCATGATTCCTCTTTATTTTGAAATTTGAAAAAAAAATACAAAACCAGAGTTACTTCCCCTTAATTTCCTTGCTATATTGTAAAATCTTGGTGTTGGAGTCCACCCTCCCTCCCCCACCCCAAGACAAACATATTTCTTTGGTTTGTTATTTCAACTTTTCACTACCTGATAACATTAAAAAGACCTGTGTTTTTTTATATTTAAAATCTTGATTTTTTAATAAATTGTGTTTAAAAATTTATTGGTTTCATGAAAAACATTTATTGACTAGTAAATTTTATATATAATATATAAAATAATTAAAATTGCATTAAATGATGCATATGGAAGCTAGTACCAGTACACATGTATTTCTATTAGCTGGTTTTGAATATAAAAGAACTACATGTATAATTATATGTTTATAGAAAACCATAAAAATTTATTAAAACCATGAACTAAGTACATTTACATTTGGATTTTTGATATTTTAAATGCTGCATTGCTGTGTATTCAGTTGAATTTATTTTTTGTTCCCTTATAACTGCATTGTTGTCTGATTTTGTACCCTGATAACCAGGAGGAGAGTACAGGGGGAGAGAAGCACACCCCCAAACTGTCTCCTACCTCAGTGGTCATGAAGCTCAAACCCCCACCCTCCATGTCTGGTAAGTACAATATGGTATCAAAGCTGGACACTGTACAAATATTCTGTATATGAACATGTATATACATGTTAATTGTAAAGCATATTTCATGAATACTCTACATCTATTCTATATAAATGTTATAGCATATTGCATGAATACTGTATTTTTTGTGTTTATGTATGCATATTAATTTTTAATAAGCAATGATTACAGAAGTAGTTTTCCATATTGTTAAAGGAATATTCTTATAAATTACACTGTAAATGATGTAAAATGATATACTGTAAAAAATATTTTTGCAAATCAAATTTTGCTAAGAAGAATCAATTTATAAATATCTTAAAGGGTAAAAGATTAATTCATATCGTGTAAATTTATACTTTAATAATGATATGGGTACATATATATTCATAATTAAACTTTTGTTTTGCTTATATAGAGTTATATTAGTTGGCTCTCAAAATTGTTTAAGTTAATCAAATATAAACCAAAATTTAATTTTATATAAATTTTAGTTCTGGGTAAATCCAAATAATTCAAAATTAAGAAATGGAGGCTACTTTTTCAGAACTTAGGCAAAAAGGTAATCATAATGCATGTATCAGCTTTATATTGTTAACTTTTATTGATTTCTCTCTTTATTTCCATCTTATGTATTTCTTAATGTTGTTAAATTTATTTTCACTATTAGGTGAAGGTGATATTTTTTCCTTTTATTCTCCCTTTTTTATGAAAAGAAGTTTGACCTTGACCCAAATATTCCTGATAACTAAAGACCAGATAACCTATTTCCAGAGACCATTTAACAGTTTACTGTCAATGATGATAATATTCAGGATCTCTGAAGAATTTAAGTCAGCACTCAATGCACAATTTCGCTTCCATTAGAATGCACTTTTAATAATACTGATTTCTAAAATCCTTTAAACTATAGCTAATAAAATATTTCAAAAGTCTTTAATCTAGTACTCAAATATGAGTTTAACATACAAATGCATTAAAATTAATACTAAATTTAAGCAATTAATTCAGATTTTAAATGAAACAATGGAATGTTTATTCAATTTATTCAGATTTTGATTTTAATAGTTTATTCAGATTTTGATTTTAATAGTTTGTTGGTTTGATTTCAAGAGAGAGAGAGAGAGAGAGAGAGAGAGAGAGAGAGAGAGAGTTGCAATCTATCCACAAGTAAATCTTGCATAGCACACTCCCTTCCAGATCCTCCTGTAAGATGAAGCACCTTTGAAGAGAAACAAGGTTATAGTGAAGTGCCAGGGACAAGCAATTTTGATTTGTTATTAACATTAATTGTTACATACGGTAGATACATATAATATATTTTAAGTAAAGGAGGAATGAAACTTCACTGTAAGCATAACTGTATTATAAGCTTGTTTGCATGCTTTAATTGTGTTTAACTGTATATTTTTGTTCAAGGTGTAAATTTAAAGAAGGTTTAACATAAAGCGGCACCACAGGTCACTATGGAATATTTGGCTAAATATTGTAAAATCTTCATTATCTGGTTCATATCTTGTATATTATGAGGCTTAAAGACTATTGTCATTTGTCAGATAATCATACATCGTAGAAAGGAGTAGCGTTACAACAATAAAGTAGATTATTGCAAGCATTAATGTTTTACATGTCTTCTACAACTTGAGGCCAAGAGTCATCAAACTTGGAAGTGAGATGTTTTTAGTCAGAATATCTCATTTGAATGACTTCATGCAGTGAATGTTAAGTTTTGACTTCACTTTGATTTATATAGTATTTAAAACAATGCTTCACCATCACTTTATCATGGTTGTATTATGCATGCCCTGGTGGTGCACTTCATTGCATAAAAGCATTCAGAATACAAGGTGTTTATTTCCAGTTTAGACTATTCTGCTAAAGGTTAAACACCATCCATTAAGTTGGATCATTCCTGTACATACAGTTTTTATTTGGTACACATATGTTCAGTTACCAATTATCACTTGTAAGTTCCTCTAGCTGATAAATGCATGAGTTTGCAAATATTTTAAATCAAAATTTGAAAATTTGTGTGATATTCAGTTGACTTAAGTATGCATTGTGAAGTTGATACCTTATAATCCATTCACAAATCACAAGGCATGAAACAACCATGTGATATATGATTGACAGGTAACACTGCCTCCTCAGTCCATTCAGCCTGCCAGAAGGTAGACTCAGGGGAAGTAATTGGTACAGGCGTAAACCACATACTCACTCCCAATCACAAAGAAATGAGAAAGGAAGTCTTTGCTCATCTCCATGACAACCTAATGGAGTATTTACCCAAAGAAGAAGAAGCAGAACCACTTGAGTAAGTGAAAAAACCCATTGAAGTAAGTATCGTAATTTTAGGAACAATATGTCATCCAAGATATGTAGAGAGGTTAATTCTCCTTTGATAAATAATTATTTTTTTAAAATACAAAATTGTCAGGTTAAAGAGTGTGTTCTTTCATATTTTGCCCAGTAAGGTTAAGGTATATGCTTCAATATTGTGTGCATATTTCAATAAATATTTCGATATCATGGCGGGGGGGGGGGGGGGGGGGGGGTATTATAAAAAAAAAAATCCACCATGAAAACTGGACCTCAACTCTGTGACAAATAGTTTATGAAAATTAATTTAATTTTGGTATATTGTAATTGTCATGTTTGATATTTCAGGGATGTCAATTTTCACTTTATGACTGCTGGAAGATTGGTACCAACTGGTCTGGAACAACAGAGTCAAATAGGTATGGTAATTGAAGGGATTGGATTATTGATCAACTAAATTAGGAAAAGCAAATCAATCTTATTCTGAAGGACATTCTAGTTAATACTAATGCATGTAGAATGTACATGTATGTCTCAGATAAATTTTCTTGAGGAGTTCTGGAAAGTACTTTGGTTTACATAATCATTCTTTTTTCTCTGGTGCCCCCTCCCCATTCTCTGATCATTCTGTCTTTGTAAATTAGTCTCAGAACCAAGAAATTTAGCTATGTAGATTAATGTTTGCCTCTGCATTGAGGACTGGTGATATATTTTAACATACATCTCTCTCTCTCTCTCTCTCTCTCTCTCTCTCTCTCATTTAACCTTCCCCTTAACTCTAAAAAATTTTCTATTCCATATTGATGTATAGATGCATGATAATTCCATTTATTTCAGAGGAAGAAGATGATATGAAAAGTAATACTTTGTCATTATTTGAAAAATTAAGCTTATGAAATATATTAACCTTTGCTTACAATATCCATTGCATATATTTATAGTTCTATATAATGCTTTAACCTCTTTACCAACAGCTTTATTACCTACTACAAAGTAGTTAGTCTATATAGTTATAGTGATTGAAATAAACACTAAATTCAAAACTAACATATTTTGTAATAATGAAAATTGCTTTTGTAAAATCTATTTTTAAAGTTTTATGATGGCCACCAAGTTGATACTCATATTTTCTCTTGACATGAATCACTTAGTACTACTGGTATTGTATTACAGATGTTTTAGGAGAGCAATTGCTATTAAATGAAAATGAAGAAGGAAAAACCAGGAGTTGTCAACACTTTAATAGTCAATTTAATTCCAGTGCCTACACATATTTAGGAGAAAGCAATAAAATGAAACATTGATTTGAGAAAGGAAGATGTCATATACAAGCTGTTCTCATTAAATATTATGTGTTGAATTGAAATAGCACTGTTTGTAGGGAAGAAAAATTACTCCATTCTTGGTTGAAGTTACCATGTAATGCAAATTCTCTAAAAAAAAAAGAAAGAAAAAGGCATTCAATTTGGAACATTTTGACAGTCATTTTTATAAGAAGAAAAAAATTAACAAGATCGAACAAATATCTGCATCATTTATAAATACAATTTTATACTTGCAATACAAATTATATAGACTTTCCAATAATACATACAAATGTACTTGCACATCTTGTTTGGTTAGTAGTTAGACTTTGATGGGGCTCTTATAAAAATAATAATGTTAAATGTGTGAAAGTATAAGTACTCAATGTAGTCTGAAAACAAATACTGCTTGGAAATGAGCAATTCTGTGCAAATTGCTAAAATGGTGAGAAAAGTTGACTTTATGGTGTCATGTTTCTAATTTAAGTGAATTTTAATCATATTTCAAATCATCAGCTTTTGAACTATGCAAAGTAAATCTTAATAATTAATCCTTAAAGTTAAACTTCATATATATATGTTCAGTTTTGTAATCCTATAGCTAATTATGTATATAGTCTGTTGTGTAAACTCACCATCATAAATGATTGATACTTAATATATCCAAAAAGTAAAATTATATGTAATATTTTCATTTTTGAAATCATTATCATATATACCCCTTTTATAGTTAAAAAAAAAAATAAAAGTGAAAAATTATTCCTCCTATTATATAGGCTCATGCATTTGCACAATGTCCACTAAACAAGAATGTGTAGATTAAAAAAAAAATGATAACAAAATACAGGCTTTTTAAGATGGAAATAAGAATTGTTATAAAAAATCATTTGATAATCTCTATGGTGTTTTATAGGACTGCCAACAACCATTGCTGTGTGGTGGAAGGGGTCTACTCATGTTGTCCACTACTCTCTGCTCAAACAACACAAAGGTCAGTACTGTGAAGGACAATGAAATCATACAATACTATGCAGGACAATAAAGTCATGCAGAACTATGCAAAACAATGAGGTCATGTGGTACTATGCAGGACAATGAGGTCATGCGGTACTATGCAGGACAAAAAGGTCATGTGGTACTATGCAGGACAATGAGGTCATGTGGTGCTATGCAGGGAAAGAGATTATGCGATACCATGCAGGACAATGAGGTAACGCAGTACTATGCAGGACAATGAGGTCATGCTGTATTATGCAGGACAATGAGGTCATGCAGTACTATGCAGGACAATGAGGTCATGCAGTACTATGCAGGGAAAGAGATCATGCGATACCATGCAGGACAATGAGGTAACGCAGTACTGTGCAGGACAATGAGGTCATGTGGTATTATGCAGGACAATGAGGTCATGCAGTACAGTGCAGAAAATGGCCCTGCATGTAAACATTTTTATTTTCCCTATCCATATATCCATTGGTCTCCTGACTTCCTTCTCCTTGATGAGATTAAAACATATTGTTCATTTCATCATAAATATCATTTTGTCTTTTTTCAGACTTTGATGTAAAACCTGACTTGGTTTGGCCTTATTTGAGTCCTGTGACATCATCTGCCATTAGTGATGACACATCTTTACTAGCTGTAGGATTTGAGAATGGAAACATTATCATCTGGGATAGATATCTAGGTATAATATATACAATACACACTTTCGTGCATTTTTACAGTCAAACCTTGCTAATGTCTCAACTCATTGGGGCAGAAGGGAAAATTTGAGTCACTTGAGGAATCTAGATATTGATCAAATGCCAAGGTTAAAATACATCAATAGACATTGGTGAAGACTTTCAACTCACTTTGATATAGGCAATGTGTTTGAGATATTGAATTTTGAAGTATTACAGTCCAACTGTATTCTTTTTGAAAAAAAAATTTTCTTGACCGAAAAGGTTCAAGTTAAAAGGTTTGTAACTAATATTGCTACAAACTATCTAAGATAAAACATCTTTGTAAATCACATTTGTGTATGCAGCATTGAAATATTCCACTGTTGTTATGTTAATTTTCTTTATATTACAGCTTTTGAAATATGCAATTCTGAAAGTATAATTATAGAAAACCTCATAGAATTGAATTCATGCCTTTATTTGACAAAACGCAGGTATACAAAGAGATATTGTCAACATCATGGACCGAGTAAAGATAGTGCAGCTGACATTTTTGGACCCCAACATCTGTCCCCAGAATCTGGACGACTACCAACCCTACCGGACAAAGACCTCGACCTACTTACTGGCCCTGTGTGACAATGGGGCCCTGTACATCATGATGTCAGGACCGGGGTTAGAGCTGGATCCTATCTGTATTACTCCCCCGTAAGTATATACATGTTTCTAAAATCAGCAGTTTGCTCCAAATTGGGAAACACAATGATAGATGGATATACACAGTGTACATGGAAATGATAGCATGGTAGGAATGTTCACAAATTCTGGATTACTGTAATCTTTGCTTGAAAATTGTATTGTTACATACATGAATGTATACATACATGTAGTGAATAGTTTGGAAAGTTGCCATCAGTTGGTAAGAAAAAACATTATGATCATCATTTTTCACAAAGTTCTTTTAAGTTTGCAAAAAATTTCCCAACATTAAATATAACAAGATTTACCCTGTAAAGTAATCCAGGTTAAGTACATTACAATCATTACAAAGTCATATGCAACCTTCTACTATTACGGCATCAACATTCTAGCAAAAGAGAGGGAACATATTTATGTCTTCTTTTTCTTCAAACTTAAAACAAAAATGTGACCAATATCAAAAGGGATACACCTGGAATGGGGCCAGCTTTCTTACAGAAGCCTTAAAATGCTAATTGATTATAAACATTAAGAACCATGCAACTACAGTTACACTATACACAAGTTACGGAGAAACCCAACAACTGGATAATCTATAGTTATTAAGCAGAATTGATTTTAATTTCAACACATTTTTGGGGGAAATAGAAGACATTTTGGTTAATCTAAAAAGTGTTTTAGAAAATTGCACCAAATAAACTTGATTTTTTGTGTTTCAGAGTAGAGAGTGAGGATGACATTTTCACAATGGTTCAACCAGTACCTGGAATGCATGATTTGGTAAACATTGTTTAAACAAGCTAAATATAATGATTGTTTGATTAATTTGCATTCACATGAAAAAAATGTATTGTTCTCTGTAATTCTTTGGTGGTTTATTTTTGTAAAGAAGAAAGAAACTGAAATTCATTAAAAATAAAAACATGTACCTCATCTTTTTTTGCCAGTTGATTACTGTTCTGAAGTCAGGAAAAGTACAGATACGAGATACCCTGCAAGGCACTGTACTGTGTGAACCTATTTTACCCAAATCACATGAACTTATGACCCCTTGGGACCCTGTGGTGGCCGTTGGAGCTATGGGACAAGTTTTGTTCCTTAAAGGTAAACAAAAGCACAAAATTAATGCTACGAATGTAAAACTTACAAGTTTGTTGCCCAGTATAATTTTTAATGAGTTTATTATGGGAAATCCAATAGGTGCAAACTGGAAAAACAAAGATACATACAGTATTAAAATGCAAAAATGCGATCAATCAAAATTACAAAGCTGGAATTTGATGTGAAAATTTAAGTGAAAGTACAGAACTAAAATTGCACATTCAACGTCATTGCATCTTTGCACTTTGACGGCTACTTACATGTATACAACCACTTATTTTCTGTATTGATTAGGAAACAACAAAGACTACGGTGAGGAAGAAGGAGGGGATCAGTCAGAGAGTGCAGGGGCATTGTTTATGTATCAGATGAAGCTGTTCCCCACCCTGGATTCCTACATGTCCAGAAGGAGGGACAAAGTGTCACAGACCGTGCACGCCAAAATAGAGAACAGGATCGAGGCACTGATGAAAGAGAGGTACAATGAGAGGGTTTTTATGAATGCAGATCTATATGGCTTTACAAGAGAATTCGGGTTGACAGCTTCATGTATAGAGCTACGGTTCCTCACATACAAGAAACTCGCATTTTACAGCGTACAAAAACTCACACTAGTTTTGGACTGCATATAACTTTATTTCTTATACATTCTGAGCAAATATTAAGATGCAAAAAAAAATGACAAATTGACATTTTACAACAGATTTCATCACTTTATTTGACTTGGACTTTCTATTAAGTAGCTACTCTGAATATTGCCAATTTTTTACTTGTATGTAATATGAATCAAGATGATTATTGATAGGCATAGCCTGCACAGACATGAAGTATGAAACATGGAAGTTATCTCTCTTATTCCATACTCTGATATAAATGCATTTTCTCTCTCTCTCTCTCTCTCTCTCTCTCTCTCTCTCTCTGAGTGGCATAACCAGTTTTATTTTTTGTTTAGAATTGCCCAACAAGGCCTCAGAAAGCATCGTATGCAGGAGAGATGGGGCAACATGAAAGAAGAAATATGGAGCATTTTACAGTACAAAGACATGGCAGAGAAAAAGGCAGACAACCGACCAGAAATCGTATGTACAATATGTATATTATCAGTAAAAAAGGTGAAAAATAAGGGCAACCCATTAATTCAGTGAATATTTTGATGCACCATATTTAAAGAAAGATATTCAGCTATAATTAAGGTGGAATAACACATCATCACAAAATGGCTGACCTCTGATCGAAACGACATTTCATTTTATTAAAAGGATTTTATCGACGGCAACATGTAACTTACTCCATAGCCGAGTGGATAAAGTGTCATGCTTGTGATCCGTACATCCTGAGTTCGAATCCCGCAGGAGCTTTTGTTGTTACTTACTGAATTGAATTTTTAAGATATTCATTTTTTATCCCCAAACTGCAAATTTTTCGCTTATTTGACATATGTACAGTTTATTTATCATTATATCTTTCATAATCAAATAATTTACTGTTAATTTGAGTGACTTTTTCCAGGTGTGTCATTCCACCTTAACTAGAGGAAAAATATGACATGTATTTCATGTTTATTTTGAGGATTAACAAATTTCAAAATAAAATATATTGCAGCAATATATTTTTGGTTGTAATTTCAGCATTACAAACGTGTGAGAAACCTGTCCCAGGTATGTAATTCCACAGTGCCAGTTTTATTTATTAGAATTGATTTAATTAATAAGTATTTGGAAATGATTGTTTTCATTAACATGCAAGCAATATATAGAAAATATGTACATGAATGGTTTGATTTAACTTAGTTTACATTTATTTTGAAATAGAGATTAATGTTTCCCACACCTTGATATTTAGTGGAAAGTTAAATGCTGCTCAATTATCCTAATATAAAAAAAATAATTGAGCCTTTAATTTACTTTAATCCTCCCAATAGACCACATCTAAAAACTCATAAATAATTGAGTCCCCCCATCCCACACACACACACACACACACACACACACACACACACATTTCCATGGAAAATAATTCTTTCAATGAAAGAAAATACTTTTACTTGGAAACTTGTAATTTTGGTCACTTCAATGCTGGATTTCTTGTACTGGTACATGTGGCGTCAGTATACCACACACACACACACACACACA
>WFKH01006014.1:43881760-43945161 GCA_016163765.1 Magallana hongkongensis
CACACACACACAATGATTCTTTCAATGAAAGAAAATACATTTACTTGGAAACTTGTAATTTTGATCACTTCAGTGCTGGATTTCTTGTACTGGTACATGTGGCGTCAGTATACCCTATATATATATATATATATATAATTTTTTTTTAACTTCAGCGAAATTTTATTTGATTAAATTTCATTTTTGCAGGGACTGAGAAAACTAAAAAATAATAATTTGTTTTCTAAAGTATAGCTCAAAACATTAGCTTGCGGTTACTTAAGGTATCCGACCCATATTAGGACCTAATTTTTCTAACCCTGAATATCAATCATGTATTAAATACTCTGGTATTAATTCAAAGCTTTTTAGAGTAGAAAAAGATTTACCGAGAGAAATCTTCAAAAATATTATTATTTGGGGACAAGCACATTTTTTAAAATAAAAAATAAAATACTAAGAATATTAATAAATGCTTTGGTGAAAAGATGAATTTAATCCTTAGGAGTACAAAAACTATTTGAAATAAATTTTATACCGTATATATTCTTTTTAAATTGATTTTTATAGATTAAAATCAAAGGGGGGCAACTCTTCAAGAACAGGAAAAGGTCATTAATTGGGACACATTCCACTCCTACATACTGATCCTTAAACATGAAAAATATGTCCAAGTATACTGAGTATTAAGCCCATACATATATGTTATGCATCCAGATTCATTGAATCTGGGGCTATTATGGATCGGATACCTTAAAGTTTTCAAAAACAATTATATATAAAATTAATGTAATTAATTTCTTCAAAAAAAATTCCTAAACTTTAGTCATGTAATTTGATGATAATGCTATTTCGTATGTAAAATCAACATGAAAGTCAACAGACACACATAATGATATTTGTGCAAGTTTTCAGAAGGATGAAATCCCTTCAATGATTCAAACTTATCTCTTTCAGTAAAAAAAGATTTTTTGCTTTCCTTATGGATTATAGATGGTTACAGGTTTGTTTCACACATTGCTAGCTAGCTAGAGACATATATTTCCGAATAATTTTCATCCGCTTTTTTGTTGTGCTTTTCATATTATCTGTCATGAATTGTTCCACTGCATCTGGTGACGACACAGAATCCGAAAAAAAAACTTTACATGTATATGTTGTTTTCACCTTTTGAGTAGATTTTCTCCTCTTTATAAAAAAGTATTTATTTGATATCTTTATTACAGTCGTATACTGTGTAAACTTATAACATATATATCACAATTCTGTAGTTACTATCTGTATTCGTGACTAATTTTCGCATTATAAAAAAAAACCAACAATATTTCTATTATTAAATTCCATAACTGTAATTGATGCCAAAAAAGCTTCAAAGATGTAACAAAATTCGAATTTTGTTAAAAGGCATCAAAAGTTTCTGAGCTTTTATTTCCTTTGCTTCATATTGTCACTACAAACGTTAAAAACTTTTTGTGCAATTCTCTCAAAAGCATGCGCTGTATTGGTATTGGCAGACAATAGTGAGTCGTATAAATTACATACGCAGCAATTTTCTCGTGCAATCTGGCGCGACGCGATCGACAGAAAATGATATATGGAATTAGTATAATTTGAGAGGAACAAATGAGTAATTTAACCAGACATGAATAGACGGGAAAGCTTGAAGTTACGATCTGCATCTAAAAATATGTACTCAGAGAATTGTTTTATTGACAGACGGCCAATAAGATTTGATGAATTGGTCCACTGTACCGATTTGACACAGTTCAGAGAGCGACAGCGAGTTTATTTCCGTTGTAAATTATACCGACAATGGTGTTTCTTTCTATTCCGCACAACCACCCGCTATTGTCAAGGGTATATTGGTTGCACTAGTATATTTCATCTCTAAAAGATGGATGGCGCATATTTCATTGCAAAAAGTCCCCTGGTTTCATATCAATTTTTTACACGCCCACAGGAATTTCACTTTCATGCTTTGTCTTTTTTCTTGGTTTTGTTGAATAAATACACTCTGAAAACAAGATGTGCTTGTTTGACACAATACCCGGAGCGGGGTCACGTTCGATGATAACCAATATTGCCATTTATATTCAAAACGACTTTGAGCATGAGATATAACCTTGATTATTAAAGTCCAACACGCTTTAAGTCAATAATATTAAATTTAGTCATAATGACAATTCGAAATAAGAAATGTCCTTCTCCAACACAACGTACATGATGAAGATATATTTTGGTTTCACCCTTATATAGTTTAATTTCAACTTTTGAAATTTAAAATTTTTGGGTTGAACAGAAGTGTGTGTAAAAAACGAAAAATGAGACGCAATGGGCGGTTTTTTAAGGAGCGTTTGAATATGTCCAAATTGAGATATTTAAAATTTTATTTAACACGTGGAACCTTCTCTCTTTGTTTTAAATTGTATGGAATATTAAGATTTTGGTAAGATGTTGCGTTTTCAATTTTCTACATTTTAGATGGATTTTTGATACAATATTTTATTAAATGTATCCTGGTATTATCAAATTCATGATTTTCTAGATCGTTTTGAGGATATTTGGTCAAATAACTTGAAAAACAATTACATGGTTATTTTAATTTGCTTCTATATAGAATTCTCAAATCTCTTTGTCACTTGCATATTTTTAGCTATGAAACTATATCAATAATATACCAATACCATATAGCTTTATCCATATTTATGTATCACAAATATTCATTTATTTAAGATTATTTAAACCTCTCTCGTTTTCTCGAATATTCTCCTCTGTGCGTAAAATGCATGAACTTTACACTTCCTTAGAATATATTAATTGTATGTACATTGTCGTAGTCCCTTCACAAATAAGCCGACCTCTTTTCTTATTATTTATTCATTTGTATTTCATATTTCAGTGATTAAAATTTAAGACAAGAATAATTCATTTTGATGAAAAATAAGAAAAAAAATCTGAACGATAATTCCATTCAAAAATAATTCGAAACAATGATTTTTAATATGCTTATGATGAAACATTGCAACCATGTAGACTCGAAATTCAATTTTGAAACTTTTTTTTCCAGACTCCTGGATCAATGGGATGGACGCCATTTTTCCGGAATTGACTCGAGTGATTTTAAATCTGTGATAAAAAGCATATTTTGAGTTTCCGTCCAGAACAACAATGTTGTTTTTTTTATATTCATATTTTGTAACTTGTTTGTAAACATATGGTAATTGAATGCTTCGTAATTAAAAGGTTATTCACTTGATTACCAAAAAAGTGTTTGATTTTGTGTCATTCTGCATTAATGCATGTTTAAAATAAAAATTACGCGCGTGAATTTTTGCAAAAAATCTATTCAACACATGAAACGTAAACATACTATGTTTTGATGTATACGTCACAATAGTCTACGTCATAGGTACATGACGTCACATTAGAAATGGATGCTTAGCAATAAATATGGGAAAATGGCATCTCATGCAATAACATACCATTCGAATCATCGGACAAGAAAAACTACTTGCCACTCATATAGGGAACAACTAGTCGAAAGGCGAAGGCAAAAACGGGAAACCGAAGATCGCGGGAAGAAAACAAAAACTGTCCACAATCTTTCAGAGACTATTCTAAATGGGTTCGAAGTTCTCTGGCGACAGAACATCTTGTGTGATGTGATCATAATTTGTCAGAACCGGACCTTCGATGCCCATCGTCTGCTTTTGGTCACATGTTCAGATTATTTTTACGATGTTTTCGTCGATCAGTTGCACGACGGAAACGAAGTTGATATCAGTCATCTTGACATCGAAGCCAATATTTTCCAAAACATCCTGCTTTGTATGTACACTGAAAAAGTTCGCGTTTCAGAAAACATTGTGGAGCAAACTTTGCATGCTTCTTCCCGATTAGGCTTTTACTTGATACAGGAGGCATGCGAGGAGTTTCTGATGGAAAACACAAATTTGAAGAATTGTCTGAAAATGCTAGAGAGGGCGTTTAAATTTAATCTCAACAGACTTGCAGAGAAATCTTTAGAAATAGCAGCGAAATATTTCAAAGTAATTTCTAAAAGATCCAGATTTAAAGAACTACCCGTTGAACAGATGATTTCCTTGCTACAGGTTTGTGTTCATTTATGAAATTATTCAAAATGGTAATCAATATTTTTTCCTCTTCTGTTAATGATTACACCCCCCCCCCCAAAAAAAAGGTAAAACAACAAAATATTATGCATATATTTTGTCATGGTCGAGGATATGAAGAAAAATCGAATTTGGCTAAATTGTATATTACTGGGGAAGCAAATACATGTATTTTGTCGAACTTTAAAATAGCTGTAAGTCTTTATTCTGCGTGCCATAAAGGTGTATAAGGCCGGTGCTTATCCCCGGTTTCCGTGGTGCTAAGCGGATGAGATTCATTGACTCTCCGTGAATGGGACACCAGTCCATCGCAGGTTAATCCACAGCGTAAGCCGGTACCCAATTTCAGCTGGGTGGACCGAGACAATGTAGATAAAGTGCCTTGTCTAAGTGCACAACACACAACATTATGTGACCACGCGGGGTTTGAACCAGCGACCTTTCAGTTACTTGCCTATAACGCCTATGACCACTGTAGCCATGTGCTCCACTCCAAGTCTTTATTCCTGCTTGTTATATTCTCTGACTCCTATTTGTATTTGAATTGTTAGTGAAATTTCAGGATGATCAGTACCCGCTTCAAAAAAAAAAAATTTTTTTAAAATAACATACTACAAATTCCAAATAAATACTTCTGCAGATTTTCAAGATTTTTTTAAAAAATACTTTGTAAAACAATACCTAGTTGTACCGGTATTTCTTTTAAAGAATGTGTTGTTTAGAAGCCATATATTGATAGAAGTACAACCATAATCAAAATCCAATAATAAAATTATGTTGAACAACATTCTGAATTTCAACACTTTATTCAATAGAGAGACGATCTGAATGTGGATAATGAACTTGACGTTTTTAAACGCTTCATCCAATGGCTGGAACACCGGAAGTCAGAACGTCTGCAACATGCCGCCGATATAATGGCGACAATTCGACTTCCCCTTCTTCCGCCCTCTGCTATAGTGGATTCTGTGGAGAGTATATCGTATTTAATGGACATCCCAGAATGCCAAACTCTTGTGAAAGAAGCTTTACATTATCACTGCATCCCGTCCAGACAAACTGTTTTACAGGTCAGTTGAAATATACAGCATCAAATTAAAAATTTACACATCGATTTAAGAGTACAATGTACCGGCGGTCAACACTTTTCGTCAATACACTCTACAAATTTTTGCATCCACATTATATCTAGCTAAAATTCATTAATTTCTTTGTGAATATTTAAAAACATGTAATGACGACGACCAAAATTAGCATTGGTGTCGTTAACATCAATATGAGGCCAAAATGAAACAATTAAAACATCAAAAATATTATTATCAACCTTTACGTACTACACTGATATTAAACGCTACAAATATTAAATTGTAAAAAAAAAAATTGGTGTTGAAAACTAAATATTTGTATTCGAATAATGTTACTCTTCGTCTATGACAGTCTTCACGCACAGTTCCCAGAAACCAACACGTTTCCGATTTATTGGTTGTTCTTGGGGGAGCACCCAGATACAAGTGTGATTCTGTAAATGATGACGTCATAGCCTACAACTTGGCAACCAACTCCTGGAAATCTGTTGCTACGTTACCAGAGCCGCGCCATCATCACGCAAGTATGCTCATTAATGAGTTTTTTGTTCTCGATCAATTATATGTTCGAATTTCACAAAAGCGAAAGAAATAAACGTTTTTATAGAAACATAAAAAACAAAACCCCACCAGTTAAAAGACTTATTTTTTATTTTCAATAAATTATACTTTTAAAAATTTTAGATACAAAATATAAACGTCTAACCTATTGAATATACTTGCCTCTTTATAAATCACAAATGGTGAATATTTTGAACATAATTAGATGATAAGTATAGCAATGCATGCTAATATTTTATAGAGAGGGCATTAATAATTCTGAACTTGTGCACATGCAATTAATTTTTTATCAGAAGAAATTCCTGAATTTAATTTAACAAAAAAAAAAAAAAAAAATGAACGCTATGACTCGAATGGTAAAGGTGCAACGCGAGTTACTGTGTCATTCATTTGACGATAGGAGATTATCATTTCATTATGACTCAATCCGATGACCAACCCTTTCCGACACTTGAGATTAATAGTTTACAAACGAGGGGGTCTTAATCCCCATGTGCAGTTGGGAACATCATAAAGAATGTCATCCAGGACAAATCATCAGTTACGTTATGGCTTTGTACCTGACTCTAACGTTGACGTGTAACCAAACCAATTGTTTAGATGGTTATAAACAGCAATAAGTCCCCTTCAAATTATTAGAATAGATTTCATTAAGCCACCCTACGAATTTATTAAACCCAAGGGGATTTTTATTGCTTGAAACGCTGCCCCCCAAAATAATGTACATTCGCAATGCAAGTTAGCTTCGGTGATTGTACAATTAAGCGCTTTGCTTTGGAGGGATCGAGAGTGAAAGTGTCAATTTCAATTGCCTGATTTATCACCGCGATGTGTGAGTATCGTTTCTCCATAACAATAAATGCCGATTTATCATTATGGGAAAATTGGTCATTAAGAAGATAACATGATAATTAAGTAGGCATGCGGCCTCCCCCGCGCTCGACTTAAAGTGTATCGGGTGACTAGATTTGTGAAAAGCGAATGCAAACTCGCCGGTTTGCGAAGCTTATGATTTTATTGGAATTCGGGGTAGCGTAAACAAACAATAAATTATCGCTGTCAAACAAAGCACGGGAAATGGTATAATATCTCAGTTACTCTTTGCACATTGGTCAATCTGGAAAACAAATATTATGTTCGGGAAATAACTACACGGAAAATCATTTGAAGCGAGAACCTCCTAAAATAGCAACTCTATGTTATCCGCCAGTTTTCCTTCATGTTTTTGTCAGTTTCATTTGTTTAATATGATTAAACATTGCGATCAGTTTTGTTTCAATATTCACTTCCTTTAACGTTCAATATGATTGAAACGCATATATCTCTGGTATGCGATGACGGCTTTTTAGTTTTTTTTTTATATATTTTTTTTAACAAAACTACGTGAGATTTTTGTTATTCAACATTTTATTTGACCAACCCGTTGTTTTTCGCGTCAAACTGTCTTTTACAATACAAATGAATGTTCTAATAATTGAACTAAAATGGATATAATTATTTTGTTGTGTTGAATTATTCTATCGTCACCTTTCTTTTGTCCCGATTTTTTAATGTAGGAATCAGTTTGATGAAGCAATTTGGCTTTGTTTGCCGTAAACATTACGACGCTTACAGATTTTAACTGTTTCTTTTTAATAACAAAATGAATATAGAATCATTTGGAGAACTAGTATGAACGAATGGACTAAACTTTTACCCGAATTTAATTAGATATTGTACAAAATCAATCTTTCATTGATCTTAGATGCATGAGATTTTTATGACCTCAAAAATGAGATTTATATTTTACCAAATATGCACAAAAATGCGCAATATTGAAATACATACATGTATATCAATGATTAAATAAAACAAACTGAATCAAATAGTATACACAAATACAAAAACATTAGTGTTCAACTCATTTTCTTATAATTGAAATGGAAACCAAACAGAACTTGTATCATTTTTTGTTTTAGCTATTTCATAATCTATTTTTAATTGTCTCTTTACGAAGGCGTTATTTTTGGCGGTTTCCTATACATTGCCGGCGGAGAGAGATACAATAACAGTATGGCCCCGCTCAACACAGTTTTCCGGTTCGATCCTAGAAATGGAGCGTGGTTAAAGGTAGCAAGCATGAAGCATAATCGTCAGAGTTTCAATTTGGCCGTTCTGAACAACATGATGTATGCTGTGGGCAAGTATTCAGTCTTTTTTTGTACAATTCACTGTGAATCCGCTGCAGAAAATATTCTACAAATCATCGCTGTTTGAAGCACTTTACGATACGAATCTTTATATATATATATATATATATATATATATATATATATATATATGTGTGTGTGTGTGTGTGTGTGTGTGTGTGTGTGTGTGTGTGTACACACCATAAGAAATTGATAAACGGTATTGAAAATTTAGCTGTTTTCTGTACAATCATTATCATCATCATCATCCAATATGTTTAAATTTCTTTTCACCGGTTGCTTTGTAAGATCATGCTTCACAATTCCACCAACCAATAAGCATTAAAAATAATTATTTTGAAGAGAGCTACTACACACCCTCAGAACCCTGTAACATCACGTGGTACACGCAGAATCTGTACTTCCGGTTTGAGGTATCGGAGGGTAAATTAATCTACGGAGTATAAAATGTGACAGGGTAATTACAATCAAAGATGATCAGAGTCATTAAACTATTTACTACAGTGACGATTTCACTGGGGGCATTGCGGTAATCAAAGTAGAGACGACCGCGCCAGGAACGAACTCGGGATAGAGCGTCACACGTAACGAAATATTCCGGAGAAATAATAGAAAATCCAGATTCTGTTCAGACAAATATGTTTTTGTAGTTGTTTGTTGGTTGGTTTAAATTTTAGCTCATCTAAATCTGAGGCTAAATTTAGTTAATCTGATCTTGAGGTCATGAATATTAGAAACACTCACATTGGATCTATTTCTCACTTGTTTGCTTTTGTGATAATGATTTTCTCTAAAACCCGGCTTATACACTGTAGTTAAGCAGGAGATTACATGTATATACATGTATATACATGTATATACAATTACATGTATATCGTACTGATGAGGACAAAATTCACATTTGTTTGGAACCCTGCAAGAGTAATCGTTCTTCACAGATCATTGTACCTTAAATCTCTTCCGGTTCGTGTTATACTAGTGCTCAATATATCACATGTGTAAACTATTTCCCTACCTTACCTTTACATTCAATGATAATTGAAGTTCTCCTGCTATAATGCTTATGCGTTCATTTTTGCAATTCAGGTGTAAAACGTCTATTTGCCCTAATATACCCTTTCAGGATCTCTATCATTTGTTCAGAACGATATGATAGGAAGACCTTAATTTAGTTACATTTAAGAAACATGTGATTTAGACCTACTTATACATGGTCTGCTGAGTGACATTACTTAGATTTAGAAGACAAGATGGTCGTAGCCTTTTTATAGTATATTTCTACTCATGGAGAAAGAAAAGTATTTAGCTAAATATGATGTAAAATTGAATTAAAGTTTTAACAGGATGCATGCGATTTTTGCTGTATGAAGACGTCAGTTGTAATTAATGAAGTGTAGCAATTACCACCTAGGTGCTGAGTGTCTGCTGCAATAAATCTGGTATTTTCGGTGAACACTGCTTAGAACGTGAACAGTGCAATTCATGAGAATTTATCCTTGAAGCAGATGCTTAATTAAATGAACATTTCAAACAGATCAGATTCTTAGATCATTTAACTACACGTACAGGACCATGCATTATTTTAAGCTTATATAAAAAGATTAAATGATATTAAAACAAGTACTGCTGAGTCATCAGATAATAACGTTCAAATACCAGACATAAGTATATTCGGTTTTCAAAGGTCGCTAATCATTTATTTCAAACTAAGGCACGTGTATCAACCTCGGATATAGGTATATTATATCCAGAAAACGCATTTATTTCTTCCGCCATATCTTTTAATCACCGTACCTTTAATGAGATATTAGTAATCGGGTAGTAATTTGTCGACTTTAATCAACTAATTGGCGACATTAGCGGATGAAGATTCTAATTATGACACCGAGTTCTTAAATGTGTGCCCGTTAATGTGCAATGGTAGAGGGAAGAGCAATATGTTGCATTTCCTCCGATGCGATAGACACATGTCAAGCACTGGCAGTGGAATGTCGCTGCAACAATCCCAGTATGACTATGTTTCCTTTTTTTCAAGGGGTTCTTTTTGTACTTTTCTGTGACCAGTCCTATAAAGATTGTACACCAATCTCACACAGGACTACAGTTCAACGGCTTTTAAGTGATTTTTAAGTGATTTATCAAAAAAAAAAAAAAAACAACAACAAAACAAAAAACAAAACAAAACAAAACAAAAAAACCCCACCAAAAACCGGCAGATCAATTTTTGTTCAAGAATGGTCCTTTGAAAATAAAACTAATTCCTATAAGTCTTCTTCCTTATTCTGATATTGTCGTAATTGTAAGCTGCTCAGTTTCTTAGTACTCCGTGGTTTTTCTAAAAAATTAGGTCAAATTAATAAACAGTATGTTTCTGGTTCCCCGACTAATTTATAATTTTGCAAGCTAACCTAAAATTGTTTTATCAACTATTTCAGATGTAATTATTTTCGGTGAAAAATTACTTCCTAAGAATAAGAAAACGCTTTATATGCCACATGTAAGAAAAAAAATATGTGTTCAAGGTACTGTGGTTTATCTAATTTTCGCGGGCATTAATTTTTGTGGATTTCGTTAAAGACAAAGTTTTGTGGATACGTAAAATCGCGGATAATTGCTCTAGAATACATATTGTTTTTTTCCTTTCTTTATACTTCGATAATCATCTGATTTCTTGGATTCACTCAACGACAAAATCCTTGAAATTTGGTGATAAACGAAGTTCAAACTAAATATTTGAAAGTTTTAACGAGGAGGCATCAGACTGGCCAAGCTTGAGCAACAAAATGTTAAAATGGAAACAAAAAATTCAGTGTTTTCCCTACCAATTAATTTTCTAAATTTTTGTTGCAAGAAAATTATATCATTGCAACAAAAACAGTGTCCTAGAATTCTTGTTCCAATAAGCACCAGTTTAATAAAAAAATAAAACAAATTTTTTTATACCCCCCACCCAAACAAAAATAACAAAAACAAAGTATTAATACCTATATAAATAAACAAAAAAATAATTATTATAATATTATTGTAGCTTCCCAAACAAAGAAAACAAACTTAATACAAACAACTCCTCCCTCCAAATAAAAAATAAAAAAGAACACCAGAAAACCAAACAAATTACATTAATTTTAAAACATCTAAATTTTGAACATGGTTGTGACATGTGAATCGGCTTCAAGTGTCTGTATATAATTGTGTGATTCCTAAAGAAACCGTGTCATGACTTACATGACATACATACCTAATTACATTTTCTGAGCTTCCAAAAGCCGATTTAAGAAAATTAATTAAAAAAGGTTTGTGAACCAATGAAAATTGCTGACTGCGGTTGTCTGGGAGCATTTTAATCTTCAAAATAAATTTCGTGAAAATTCCTTTTTACGGCATCGATTAGTATGCAGCATATTTCCTAGTATCTTATGTCTAGAGATCATTTAGTCTAACCTGTCTATTGTTAGAATAGATCACAGAAAAAATACTGACTGACTTATAATGTCAGCAAACATCAAGTCTCGAGGTCAAGACATGCTGTGTAGCATCCTCTATTGATACAGTATTCACTAATGACAGTAAGTTGCATTAGTAGTCACAATCCTGACCCCTAATGATATAATTTTATCATTAACGAACTACCTAGCCGTCCATTAATATGGTACAATTTCAAAATTATATCATTAAGGGTCAAAATTCACATCCACTAATGATACAGGAAAGAAACGCAAAATAAGTACATCGTTGACCATTAATGATATAATTTTCATTTTTTTTGTGGATCAACTTTAACCATTAATGATACATTGTTTATGAAATAGTACTGTTGTAAATTTGCTTTTTCGCATGTACCTCTGTCTATTTTTCTGTTGGCTAAAAGGAGTGGATGTATCAGAAAGATTATTCAACTGGTTTCTACTTAATTGCTTTTTGGTTTAATAGGGTTCAATATTTTTGGCAGAGGCTTATAAGAACCATGACGTCTTACAAGTCTGCATTCGCAGCTACTACAAGGTTAATTGAGTAAAGTAAATTTTGCATTGTAGAATATAAATATTATAACATAAATACTACTATATCATAATGGTGGAGAATTTTTAGACTAGAGATGAATATTAAAAAAAACCCCATTTCTCTTTAAAAGCAGAGGAACAAACATCTTAATGATTGTTCTAGGATTTTTTCCTCAAGTTCATTTAATTTTTTTTTTCGAGATTCGGCTCGGTTTGTTCCATTTCCTTTTATTTGAAATAAGTTTATCGTATTATTTTACCTCGAACATCCATAAATGAGATATTCAGAACGAGCTGATCGTTAACCGTAAAGACAATGTCGTTAACAAAATGAATTAAAGCTAATTTTTTTATTCACTTATTTCTCTTGACATGGGACATAAACTATCCAGTTTGTCCTGCATGTGTAGGCAAAAAAAAATCTTTCTTATAATCATGTGCCTTTTCGATTAAAACTTATATAAATTTAAAAAAAAATGGAAAGCCAAAATTGGAACTGATTGAATTAAACTCTTTCCGAATACATGTAACAGAAAACTGGACAGAAGGGGGTGCAAAAAATGCATGTTATCAAAACAGTGTTGTTTTTCATGCATAATTGTTTCAATAATGGTTTAATAAATAAATTCCAGTAGTAATCTCTAACGATACAGTATCCTCTATTGATATATGATAGCATTAGTGGTCAGACTCTTGACCATGTGATATAATTTTATCATTCACATGCTACCTACATGTAGCCGTCCTTTATTATTACAATCTCAGAAATGTCATTAATGGTCAAAAAATTCAGATCCACTAATGATATGAAATAAAAAGCAAAATAAGTACATCTCTGACCATTAACAATATGCTGTTTTTTGCACTAGTGGATCTACTTTAACAATTAATGATGTAGTTATTAATATTTATTATATTTTACAAATATATTGCTGTTTTGAATAAGTTTTGAAGAAGTCGTGCATTTTTTGCGTGCCACTATGTTTATTTATCGGTTGGCTAAGAAGTCATATCCACTAACTACATAAGAGAAAAAAAACACCTCACAATAAGTACATCGTTGACCAGTAATGATAATTATATCTTTATATTGCATTAGGTCTAGTGGATGGTCTTGCCTAGTGGATGGACTTCAACCATTAATGATACAATTATGTATTAAAACGTACCTGCAAAAAATGCAAACAGTACTATTTCATACATAACTGTATCATTAATGGTTGAAATTCATCCACAAATGCAATACTTATTGTGCGTTTTTCTCTTATATCTAGTGTTGTCATCGAGTACTCGGTTAACCGGTTTACCGCCGAACGACGCGAATATCGGATAGTAAAACTGGTACATATATTCGGTTACTAGGATAAAATTACATTTTACATGGGAAATTTGTAGAAAATATTTATAAATGGCATAAAATGCATACAAACACATTTCCCTTATTTTAATTACCGTTAGACTAGACACAAATATGATCGATTTGTTTTGATCAGTTTTCATAGTTTATATAATTAATAGCTTTAGTTACCAGGGGGTATACAAGTACTGAAGAACTGAGTTACTTAACTTATTTAGACCTTTACTAGTGAGAGGAATTTTAACGTTATTTAGCAAGATGCCGACACAGACATCAAAAGCGTGGACATATTTTAAAAGAGCAGCGGAAGTAAAATTCTATGTAGATCGTGTGTGTTTTTTATTTTGTAATTGTAATAGTAATTGTTCATAAACGGTACATTAAAATTTTATTTCTACTAATAAGTAAAGGAGATGAGAAAAATAATAGATATGAAAACTGTAACGAAAAATCATCGGAGTAACCGAGTACTCGATCGGAAAAGTAAGCGAGTAACCGTTTACTGAAAATCGTCCAATATGACACTACTTATGTCATTAGTGAATTTGAATTGTGACCAATAATGTTAAAAATATTGAAATTGTATCATTATTGGACGGCTAAGTATTTCGTTAATGGTAAAATTATATCATTAATGGTCAGGATTCCGACCACTAATGCAACTGTATATCATTAGCGGATACTGTATCGTTAGAGGTTGTTGCAATGGTGAATCAACTACATATGTAGAATTCATGCTGTGTATTAATGTTCAAAGATCATCAACCCATTGCATTGTTGTAAAGCATTGTTATTATCCTATGGGCTAAAGATGTTATCTGGTCTTCATACATTAAATTATTTCATAAATTGAAATCGTAAGAAATAGTTTATTTTGGTACCCATGCGTTTTACAGAGTTACAGCATAATAACATAGCTGAGTTGTAATTGAAAAATTTAAAAGCAACATCTTTACAAATGTTTTGAATGGCAATTCGAAGGGTCGAACCTACATAACTAAGTCATCTATTATTATTTTCTTAAACTTAAACTGCAAAATCAAATACACAGCTTTTGAAATTCATTTGCATAAGTTTTTTTTTCTTCAAATCTATGACTGATTGATATGATAGACCAATTGATTGAAATCACCGCGTACCATAAAAAACTATGTCATATAAATATCAATGGTGACTCTTATTTGATGTATTTTACGCTTAAAATTTTGCTTTTTGTATTTTTCTACATTTTGTTCATTTCGGTATGAAATGTTTGCAATAGTTTTGAACGCATAAGGGAGCACAGAATTGAGCCAATCTTTAGCAACCTTACATCAATATGCTATGCACTAACGACTTATACATTTGGACTCGTACAGGCGGGCGTTTAGATGCTGTTGAATCTCTGTCTTCCGTCGAATGTTACAATCCGATCTCCAATTCCTGGCATGAAGTTGCCCCTTTGAGTACCCCCAAGAGATGCGTTGCTGTTTCAACCCTTAATGGACGTATATACGCTGTCGGAGGCTCCGGTGGGTGACAAAAAATCAACTATAAACATTTTCTTTTTATCATGTGGATATTTTTAGCGTTGAAAAACGGTGTCCACACCTGTAAAAAATTAATTGTATCTATACTTTAAACAGGAAACAAGATGATTTCAAGCCGTGTAGAAAGCTACAATCCTTTTGAGGACAAATGGGAAATTAAACAACCTATTTCAACTCCGAGGTTTTTCGCTCATCTCGTTTCAATTTCCGGGTCATTGCTGCTGATAGGAGGGGCAACCGTGAACCAAGATGGAACCATCACCTGTATGGATTCTATCGAGAGATATACGCCTTCCAGTGATTGCTGGACAGTCATTTCGCACATGCGCACTCCTAGGGCAGAATTTGGTTGTACGTCATTGGGATCCAAGATATACGTAGCCGGTGGGTATAACTGGGACACAATGGAACGGCTGAGATCAGTGGAATGCTTTGACTTCGATTCACACATTTGGACGGAAATGGAGAAGGCACTTCCGGTAGAACTAACCGGTCTTAGCTTAGCGTGTATCAAAACATTCAATGGATGTGGCTACTGATACATATTTCCTATAATAGATTTTGTTTTTCGTTATCATCGTAGGTTGAATTTAATTGTGTTAGGCGACGAAAGGATTCTGGTAACATGGCTTAAAACAGAAATAACCATGCAATGTATTTTCACTCCAAATATATTTTTTAAACAGTGAATAAATTGTAAATAAAAAAACTGTCTCATTTTTGTTTATTTAGAACATTTTTTCTCTCCTTCGTATCACTCACCGGATCATAAAGTATTTCTATACATTATGGTATCTGATCGAAATCCAAAAAAACCCCCCAAAAAACCAAATTAAATGACGGTAAACATTGAGCGCTTATCTACGAGTTTATTCGCAACTGGTATTTATAAACATGTACACAAAAATAACCTATCCTGGAAGTAATAGAAACCTCAAGAAAAAACGAACGTAAAAAAAAATTAATATATTGCAACTTTTAATGTACAAACTAAGCATGTCCACATATCATACATTTGTCCCGGTAAAGACTAGTAAATAAAAATTTCAAAACTGGTTGATTGTTACTCGTCGATGATCACGTCCCACAAAACAATGAACCGAGACTTACTTTGGCCTTGCGCATAGCAAAATAGCTCAACTTTTATATACATCTTAGTGACTTCCTCTAGGACGAATCTAAAAAGGATAAAGGTTATTTCAGTGCGTTAAACAGGTGATTTTAATGCATGTACACTGTAGCTTATTGTATATAACAATAAGTAAAATGTGACAAGTGGACACTAGTTGGGTTAATTACTTCCTCTGACATAACGGACTGTCATTGATTCATTATATTCAGCCCTGCTTTGAGGTTTTGAAACGGCTTTCTAAGGTCCTTTCATGCAACGACAAAAGAATTCAGCAAACGCGTCCTTTTCCAGAGACCTCCATTGTTACTATATTGTCACGACAGGTTGCATCCACATACAAAGCCATACCTATGCTTCTGGTCATTAAAAAGAAGCAGAAGATTAACATAGCTGCTATACAAGTCACATCATCTACCACTGACGCATCCGGAAACAGCAACACAAACAATTATCATTACTAGAAAAGGAAAGACTCATAGCTATTCAGTCTTGTTTGACTAAAACCATGGTTTATGGAATGTTAGATCATATTGTCTTTACACCTTATAGTAGATGTTTACATGTATCTTACTGCTATGATATTAATATTCAGTACTCCATTGTACTGTTCAATGTTAGTAATGACCTTACGAGTACTAGTATTTGTGGTCATAAATGAAAAGGACAACAATAGTGAAATCGTATATTTTAAGCCAAACAACTAACTTGGGTAGGTTTCAACTTGAAGCTGTAAAGCAAGAACTTAGGGTTTTTCATTTTCACTGATCCGCAAAAGTAAAGAAAGCGTGCAAACGTAAAATTTTCTTCCAAATAAATTTAATGAACAAGGGATAACTTTCCTTCTTTTTTGGAAAAAGAGATGGGTGGTTTTTCTTCCAAAAGTAAAGAATAGATAGTCACGACTTTTACGTGGCAGTGAAACCAAGGAGATTAAGATGACATACAAAATACATTTTTTGTTTTGTTAGTTTTCAAGACCATTCAATTAAAACAGACAAATTCGTTTCACAACTTTAGGTATGATAGGTAATTTAAAAGTAAAACGAATATTATACTTTTAATCATTAAAGTTCTTTCTTTGTTGTTCATAGGGGTAATAATGGTTGCGACAATTGCAGAAAATACATAAGCGTTAGCCGATAATGTAATTTTTCCACGATGATCGAAATCGTTATATCCCATAGGAAACAACAACAATAAAGAATACTGTTTATGATTTTTACACCTCTATTTGAAATCATTTCATTTATTTTTATAAAGTGAGTAAAGATACGTAAAATGTTGAGTCGTTGAACAATAAGTTACATAGATACATAGATGAAAGAGCCCCCCCCCCCCCCCAAAAAAAAAAACAAAACAAAAAACAAAAAAAACTTCAATATATTTTAAAGTCTGATGCCATTTTGCGGTTTTCGCTCCATTCTTATATATTCGATGGGTTTTTTTTCTTTTAAATGAAAGAATTATCTGATAATATATAAGTTATTTTGATGGCATCATAAACCCATATTCCCACACGATTGCATATTTCTTCTCTTTACATGTTATTTCATCCATTGGAGAACACATCAATGTGTATTTAATTGAATATTTAAATAAAAAAATGTCTGGAACTGAATTCTATTCGTAAAATACGTAAAATGTTGTTAAACATAGCTTGGATATAGTCAATTTTCAACCTCTAAGTTTATTGACCTCTTTGTTAAAACTATATATACAGAACTTGATGTATGTATTCTAAAAATAATAACTCACCATATATATCATGCAAATTAAGTTAATATATTTTGAATACTACTACTATAAAAAATATTTTGAAAATTAAAGAACAACAGACAATGATAAAATATTCAATTTAATGTAACTGTAAAGCTTAAAATGCAAGCATTTTTTACAAAGATCAAATGCAGAATGTTTCAATATGCAAATCCTGATTAAAAAGAATAACACATAAAATCAGGAAATTCAACGATTATTAACAGAATCATCTTCTTGATTTACAGATATCGTTTCTATCTTAAAGTGTAACTGATATCATATCATATCAATTTAAAATCATATCATATAACCAATAATAGTGTTTTTAAAATATGTATGTTGTATAATATTATAATGAAATAAATAGTAATAAAAAGCAAATGTTGCATAAAAATGAAATACTTCTTTCGCTATTGTAAGGAATTCCAAAATGTTTGACTCTTTTCTGTCGGCGCTTTTCCAAGATAATTAGATTTCTAATGCAAAGGAAAGCCTCTTTTTCAGAGAAGATATTGAAAGATTTGGTTACTAAAGTCAGTCCGTTATATCGACGATGGATGGTTGGTCATCAACTTTGCAAATGCAGCCGGACTTTATCCTCATGTAATCCATTCGGTATGGCTGTGTTGTGTTAAAATCCTGCACAATAGCATAAACATAGGTGTAGCTTTGAACACATTTTGAGCGCCACATACTGTCCACGTACCGACATGGTCGGTTCAAAACGCCGGCTGCGCAGGAGGTCTCGTAAAACCTTTGAATTGTTCGTGGGTCCCTATAGAGTCTTAGAAGTCTTCCATCCCGAGAAAGACCTCCTAATGGGTCAGTTTTGTGAGTCACAACAGGACAACAGTCAGATAGACCACTGTGTTCGGGAAGCGTGTGGTATGCTCGTTTTCCGATCTCTTCAAATTCTCTGGAACAGAAAATTCGAGTTAATTGTTATATTTAAACACCACTTTTTAATCATTTGAAGAAAAAAACTGCTTCATATGTTTCTTTCAAATTATTTTATTTATAAAAAAAATTAGAGAAAAAATATCAATGCATGAATCATGGATTAAGAAGTAAAGCAATATAAACGAGCAGAAAAATTGAGTTAGTCTTGAAGTCATATAATGCACATTCGAATGTTCATCAAACGAATCGGTAATCAATCCATCGAACCAAATTAGGACACATAATGACGAAACACATATTATCATGGCTTATAGAAAAAAAACCCGTTCACAACACTAGGAAAAATCATATTGTATACCCCACCCTCTACAAAACACATTGCTATTCTTTCAATGGTACATGCTCAAGTTTCTGGATCTAATTACGCTAATTGGGCATATGTGAACAAAGCGGCGCTTGGATTGGGCTGATAAATGGAGGAATTGTTGCTTTGAATTGTCATATCGGATGACCATACTTTCGCAGATGAAAAATATGAGATTGACGCAATTGTGTATGGCCCACATTGATACAAAAAATCTACGCACCATTATTGACTAAAAACAGTGCATCATAAATTATTTACAAATGTAAAATCACATATTATGTAATGTCCCAAGCGCCTTTGATATATCTGTTATGGCATGCGAGAATTCATAAGATATGGAATCAAGATTACACCCATAGGTCATTGGTCAATTGTACTGGGAAGAATTTGCAGAATAGTACATACATTGGTGAATCTTCTTTTTGATGCATTTCATCAGAATGATACTCTCTACTATGCTTCCCGATTTCTATGTGAACAAAACTTAAATGAGGGGCAGTCTACTTTGAGTGTCAAACCTGATGTGAATCTTTTTATATAAAAAATCGTCGCTGTATGAAAGCGTATTAAATTTCAAACTCAAAACTTCACAATTAATGAAGTTTGTTATAAAAAGGCGTATATTTTGTCATTCTTGTTGTACACGTATTTTCATTTTAGGGATAGATTTTCCAAACTTTTTCAAAGTTTTATATTTGATATACTTCTACGACAATAAAACATTAATAGAAATTAAAATTCGTCCCATCAAAGAAGTTAGTTAAATTTACAAAAAAGAACCACGTACAAATATTTAAAAAACTCAAAAGTTATTTTCAGAGACAAAAAATATTCTTTTCTCATTGAACAATTTGGAACAAAATAAATTAGCGTCAGATTTGCAAAACTTGGAACGTATACATAAAGATTTTTTTAATGAAAATTTTATATATAGATGCACATTTTGCATATTAATGAAAACATAAATCAATAAAATTACCTTTCTTCCCACAAAATAGCTCTTAGAAGATTTGCCTGCGTCTGGGCTGGGCTGGTTTCGTGTTCAATTTGTGCTTTTATCATGATACTGATTGTCCAAATGGTGATCTGTAACAAAAAAAGACCAACAACAGGTAATATTTCACCTAGTTTCTTGATCTTTATTTTATAAGAAGGCCAAAACCACTCTCATTTCGCAATTGTACAAAGATAAAAAAAAAGTAGAAAGACCTCTTACCCAAAATGTCGTGATAACATGCATAATTTCAACATTGGGGAATTTGGTGTGGTTGATTGGAGAGTTTGGAAGCTGGAAAAAAAGTAATAAAGCAATATAATTATTAACTCAGTTTGAGGAATCACATCACAGCAAACAGTTCAATGATGACGAGCGATGGCCCGTTGTTTTTTATACTTCAAAGCAGACGAAATATTCAGTGCCCTAAGAAGCTAAGTCTGGTCGAAGGAAGGTCATTTTGAATAATACTGATGATTGGATCAGACATTAGCAGGGAATTACTCCGGTATCTTTATATTGCCCGATTATGATCCACCCCCACTTACAAACCTTTGAATATTTTATCAAAGGCGACACTTTATGGCATTATAATGGACGCTCGGTTGAATAAAATTGCATAAAACTATTTCTAATGATTTTTAAAAAATTTTTTGACGAGGTATCTTTTTAACGAAATACGAATAGTTACAGATTTTTTGTTTCTTTTTGTATTGCATAATTATTTGTATAATTATTTGTTATTCAAGAGGATCTTGAATTTTTTAAACTGTTATTATTTTGATATCCTTCACATATTATAATGTATTTTTGCATCAATTTTGGCCTTTTTGCTATAAATACCCTATTTCATAAGAAAATTGGTAATAATAACTCTGCAAACTTAAAGAATATGGTAAGATTTTGCAGCACGATGCAATATAAACAAAATTAGACATTTAAATGACATGTAATTTTCATCAAAACAGTATTTATATCATTTGGTCACCTTTGAAACCTATCCACATTCATGAAATGAATACAGGTTTTTTTTCGAAATTAAACTTATCATTTTGAAGTAAAAAAAAATTGCTTACGATATCATAATAGATACCAAAGTATCACTGCGTAAGAATACCAGCGAAACCAACGCAATAATATATCTGTGCTCCCACTAGATAATAAATTATACGAATAAATGGGTATATAAGTTGTTCATAACCATTTATTTCCGGATTTAGTAAAATTTATCTCCATATCGTGTAAAGATCCTTTCTTAATGCAGCTTTTAGATGATAAGATACAAGGAAGTTTCCGCATGAAATCAATGTTTTAACTACTGTTGTAGGGCAAATGAGGTAAAACGGAGATCAGATCACAGATAGATTCATAGTAAACAGAAACTACAGACCTGGGCGAGTTAATTCAAATTGGTACGTTTCATAGAGACAATATAAGCTGGAGGCTTTGATGTTTATCAAGTAAGTTTACAATCAAAAAATTACTGAATTTTTTTTTCCATTACGAGAATTTCGCGATTGACCTAGACCGCAACTACTACCAATGGACAAGGGAGTGCTTAATATTAAGTTTGTTCTTAATTTCTTTCTTTATCCATATTCTCTATTTTAGATTATAATCTTGATTCTGCAAATAACACAAACTTTACCTTTTGATAGACAATGATTTGAATAAATTTCTACAGACCATGAGAAAGTTTAATTTTAATTCGAAAGCAAATCAGAGAAGCAATGTATTTTTTAAATGTTTGATATGACTTTTAACGGACCGAAAACGTTCTTCTCCAATAGTTAGTTTGGTTTATTGTGAAAGATCATTACAGGAAATAGCGGTCATATTGATAATATCAAACATTGTCAATTGTAAATCATTTGATTTTTGTAACAATTTACTTAATAAACAACATCCTCTCGGCAAATCTGATCAGAAACGTATTGTTGAAAAGAAGTAGTGAAAATAATATAATGTAGCTTTTGTGCCTCAGAGTATCGAATCAGTTAAATACATTTCATCCAAACCCACCAATAACCTAATTCAACAGGCTTTTCATATAGAGGCACTATAGACAAAAACGTTTCTTCCTTTACGATGCAACATCAGTTAATTGGAAGATATTAACTATAAAGTGCATAATTATAAAATTCAAAAAAAGAATGGTACATGAGTATAAGGGTGTTCTGATCTGGTCGATTTCCCCAGGCCAATCTAGTTCCATATATTCTATCTACTTCCTATCTGTACAAAATTATGTTATCCTGGTAGCTATAATCGTTTTTCTTTTATCTTTTTAAACCATAAAATATGTTATTTTTAGTACTTATCACAGTTATGTCCTCTTTACAACTAATGAAAAAAAATTTATGTATCCAATTATTTTTTCTCTTTAGTTATTTTCTTTTCGCAAAATACATATTTTCTTACCTTTATATTTTTTTATACTATTCCAGTGTTGTGCTTCTTCCAGAATTATCAGTTTTCATATGTTATGTTTCTATCCTAGATTGTATTAAGTTCCACAAAGCTTAAATTTAAAGTTTCCATAGTGTCATGTTTTCAAAATATGCTGTTTCCATTCCTCCACCCTTTTCGCGATGTGATTCGATGATTTGAAATTGTAGAGGTATTTATACGGTAATTCTATCGCGTTGGCGAGATTTATAACCAATAACTTGATCTGCCTTCTATTATAAACACGATGCTTTACACGGAGTTTTATCCAATTAGCAGACCAAACGATGGTGATAATACCCAACCGTCTACACTTGGTCAGTGCTATTGATAATTACCAACCGGAGACCAGGTTCTACCCTAATAGAAAATTTTTCCCCCTTTCTAGTTTTCCATCGACACAATTCCATGCAACCCAAATAAACCCATGACAGCTAGAATAATTGATTGGTTAAATGGTTTGGCGTATCCATAACAAAATTTTACTATTTTCAGAATTTTTCATTCATATTTTCTGGCTTTGGGAAAATGGTGGATTAACTATGACTAGAAGTAAACGATTTATTGTTGGAACAAGTTATTTGAAAATAATTGAATACCTTTGATTTGTAGCATTGCTAATCTAGTGAGATGTATAGAGACATGGGAAAGTGGCTAGGTTTGCAAAAATAGGATATTCAATGAAGTACTTTCGGATTTTGTATCCGCTTGAAAAAAAAAACCAAAACCCTAGCAATACTGTAGATTGGCAAATCATCACGGTGGTTTTTTATTTCACTAAGTTCGCGACTTATCATTTGTCCGCTAAAGTAAACCTAAATCGATTGGTTTTCAACTACGTTTCAATGCGTATAATTTGATCATTGCAGCGTAAAATTAAAATCATCGCGATTGGTACTTTTTAAGAAACCGTGAAATTTTAACACCGTGGAATTAAAACGACTTACAGTAGGTCAAAATAAATTTCATTTATATTATAGAGATTCAAAAGAATTTGATAATACATCAATACGGTAAGATAGCTGTATAAGACTCTTCGTCTGAAAAACCAAACATTTGAATCACTTTTTTTTTTTTTTTTTTTTTTTTTTTTTTTACAAAAAGGCATATATTATTTCACGTCACAATCTTTTATAAAAGCAAGAGTTTTCGATATTAAAATAAACAAAGTTAATTCATTTGAATTTTGAATAAAACGTTATAGAATAATTTGTTAAAAGAAATAATTTACAATAAAATGGAATAATTATTTCATTCCTTAATTTGTAGTATCGATTTTTTGACTTCAATTTTTCAACAAATCCACCTGTAATCGATTATGCATTCAATTTGATTTATGTACAAATTTATGCGTTATTTGATATTTCACTACTGTTACATATTAAGAGCTATACGAGGGTTGTCCTAAAATAGCGTAAACACAGCACATAACTTAAAATCTGTTCACTGCAATTGCAATAGACTTCTATGTTTTGTTCCGTGGACCTTTGGCAAACAATATCCAAAAAATTCAAATCTGTGCTTTATTTTTTCTTGTGAAAATGAATAATTATTGACAACAACGTTTTGTCAGGCAGCACAATGTGCGACGTCGAAAATGCCCGGTCTTTACATCGTTGCTCAACCTATCATATCGTTTTCTAGAACATTTACGTTTAATTTCCAAAAATAACATGGAAATTGTTTTAAACATGTACCCAGCATGCACATTTACTATATATTTCTATTTTTGTTTAAAAAATATTTCATAAGTACAAACAATCTGCCGATTCCAAACTTGCCCTGCATTTCTTTTTGTATAACGTCTGTCCCGATATGTATCGTTCAGCATTTTTTCGTCCATTTCTATCAGTAGGGCTTCTTTTTTCGCTTGATGTCATGATTCTCGTCTGATTATTTTCTTTGTTGCTTGACTATATAATCAGTAAAGCTTTTCTAAGCCATTTTGTTAATTTTATTTACTTCAAAATAGCACTAGAATCTGTTTCAAGATCTGTACACAATTTTATTAGTTAATTCGCATTTTAGACTTCAACTTGTCTCACAATGCGCTATAAAATCTTTAAAAACAGCGTTATAGCCAAAATATTTATTGCGTAGATAAAAGAACAGTGAACAAATCTAAATACATTTTTTCTTTCTTTTTTTTTTATTCGAAGAGTACTTTCCCTCGCGATATTCTTTTTTCTATATGCTAATTTAACATTTCGTTTTTGTCATTGCGCCCCGAGTCAAATTTATGATATAGTATGCTTTCATTTTACGAATTTAATCTCACACAGTATTTAATATCAACACATAATTTTAATGCAAATAACCTAAACCCTTCGTGGCACAAGTTTAATCTTTCTGTGTCTTCTATTAACTGGATAACGCCGCTTGTCTACACAATTTTGGGACAACCTTCGTTTGTAAATGTATGTACATTTATGCAAAATAATTACAATATTGCTTAGATTAGGCATCAAGCTTTCCTTATAAAGTTTTACTTTATTCAATTAAAGTCAATAAGAATACAATAAAGAATGAATCTAAATATCTTTTAAATGAAATGATCAAATGTAAAATAAGAATACAACCAGAAATAAATATACCAATTTAGTTTGTAATCAAAACGCTTAATATTTATTGATATGAAATGTTGATGTATAAACTGAAATTTAATATGCAATTCAAATCAAGTTAATAGTTATCTTTATAATATTACAATTTGTTTAAGTCAAAGGCACATTTATCATATATATAATATCAATTGAACTAGGTAGAGATCGCTATGATCATCATCATAAAAAATAAATCTCATTTGTAACGAGTTCTCTCATCCATAGCTGCATATTTGTAGCCCTAGCTATGTGGGAATGTGTGGGTTAACAGGCAACATAGCAACAGTTCCTCACACGCAAAAAAAAACCCTGCAATTTACGGAATACAAAATTTTTGACTTATCAGCCTATTTTTTTTTTTACAACATGAACTATTTAAATAATTGATACCAAAATTAACATATATCTACGGAGTATATCACATTTCCTGCTTCTGACTTTCTCTTAAGCACCTTCACAAACCCAGGAAAGTGAAATATGTTATACTTGCTTCCAAATTAAGAGTCACTTTGTAAACCAAACGACTCTATTTCATTCACAGGGCTGGTAACGTTGTGTAAATGAAATGGTTGGGTACTTTGGTATCAAATATTATCACAGATTGCTGTAGGACAAATAGGATAAGTACGCAAAAAACTAGAGCAAGTTTTTGTGCGCTAAAAATTTTTTCTTTGTGGAGACTGGAGCTCTACCATCTGTTTACTCAAAATTTCCCGTTGAGTTACACCTCTGTAGCTATGCCATCAATTGAAAATACATAAATGCTATTTTACTAAATAATTGACAATGAAAAGTATTTGTCTTGTGTCCTAAAATAATGAGATCATAATCTGTATGTTGGTAAGCTTATGTATAGTCTTAGTTTATATGCAATGCAGCAAAAATTAATTTCCAAATGCATTCCTGAAAGAATATATTTAAAAGCACATACTAAATCATTTTTAAAGCATAGTTTAAAATTAAAAAAGCTTAAAAAAATAATATAAAGAGCTAAATAACTGCTTTACATTGTTTTCTTGTTAACTTAATCAATGGAAGTGTCCTAATTTTGGTGGACACTGAATACCGTGTATAACAAAATAAAAACCATCTCTTTATAAATATAACAAAATTTTTCGATATTAGGAAACTAGTATTTTGCGCATTTTTATTTAGGTATGCATGTACATTGATTACACTATCGCATTTTGATTTAAAAAAATAATTACAAGTAAATGTATTTTTAACCCTTTTTTATTCATTGATTGCAACCAGAACAACTATAGCTAAATGGTTATTCTAATATACAAAAATATTTCAACAACTCTATATCGATAAGAACATTATTATTTACTTAACATACTAAGCAAACATATCATTTAAGCTTTGAATCATTATTTTTGAAAGATATAGTCTCATAACTGCAGCGGTGTGTGCATACAAATTGAGTAACGCTCGTTAGCGCGTTATGAAAATTTGTATGCACACACCGCTGCAGTTATGAAATTATATTTACATTCCACATATATTTTGCATGTAAAGCTAAGTACTGCAGATATAGCATCATAACACAGACAGGGTACTAAAAGGTTAAATCACGAGTTTCAATTGTGACGTCACAAACGTTGAACGCTGATAAATACAACGTAACAAGCGAAAATCAAAGATCACGCTTGTGGCTGTTACTGTGGCTCTTCCATTAATTTGAACTTACCCATAGGATAATACAGTAATTTTGAGGTATAATTCACATTTGCATACAAGGCAAGAAGGTAAAAAAATGTAAATATAAGCATTAAATCCTTATTTTTTGAAAGATATAGTCTCATAACTGCAAAGGTGTGTGCAAACAAATTTTCATAACGCGCTAACGCGCGTTATTCAATTTGTATGCACACACCGTTGCAGTTATGAGACTATATCTTTCAAAAAATAAGGATTCAATGCTTAATATCTTTCAAAAAATAATGATTTAATGCTTATATTTACATTATCTAACTTCTTGCCTTGTCTGCAAATGTGATTTATACGAAAAAATTCCTGTTTTATCCTAAGGGTAAGTTCAAACTAATGGAAGAGCCACTGTAACAGCCACAAGCGTGAACTTTGATTTTTGCTTGTCACGTTGCATTTTACGGCGTTTAACGTTGGTGACGTCATAATAAAACTCGTCATTTTAACATTTGAGTACCCTGTCTGTGCTATAGTAGCTATCCACACACTTTACATGCAAAAAATATGTGGAATGTAAATATGTAGGCATAAACTATTTTTGTTACAGTTATGGGGTTGACATTAACATTTACACTTCTATCAAATTGATACATTGAATACTAGTATGTAAATAAAGCATGACATGTTTTCTTTTATAATGGATTCAACGTCAGCTTTGCTTGATCATAAGATAAAAAAGAATTCTTGTAAAAAGTGCGATTCGAGAATTAGGCTACTTTTGTAATTTGACTTCTTCTTTGTTTTTTGTTTTTTTTAAATAGATGAAACATTACATTTGATAAGCGGCTTAAATGTGCTCAACAAAAATATATTGAATAAATGCTTTGTTTCCCATAATTTCAACATATTCGTAAATTAATCTCAAGATTTCATTTCAATTTGTCCCATAATGATTTTTATTTAATGAGACTTAGATTTTTAATTAGTTCGAATATAAAGGAACTCATTACCCAAAAAATCAACTTAAAAACCATTAATATATCATTTCAAAAATAAATGAATACACATTTAAGTGAAAATCAAGCTACGGTACCATATTCTTTCGAGTAAAATCCATTTTTCTTTTTTTGGTCTCTTTTATTAGTCACTAATTGCTACAGCTAAGTTTTATTCCTGACGGCCAGACAGATCAGGAAGTTATTCCATATACTTTGTACATTTACGAACAAAATTGATTTTACGGAGATTAGATAATTACTTAGACAAGGCAGATTTCGATCCCTTCCCAATATGCGAAAAAATTGTGTGTTGATAGAACGACTTTTTATTTCCCGTTTAGAAAAGCGCTTGGCGCTGTATATATATTTTAAAATACTTAATAAAGTTTCTAAGAATGTGCGTCAAATAGGCCACACGCGTTACTTTAAGGTACCTCACTACATCAAGATTTATACCTTTTAAGACACTACGTCACAAGATGGCGTTTTAAATGTTTTGTTAAGTTTGTATCAATCGGTTTGGTTGTATATCATCATAGCTCAGTAGTTAAAGTATCGGGCTTCTGAAACGCATATCATGAGTTCAAATCCGCCTGGGGCTTTGGTTCATATTTTTAAAAATCAACTTTTTTTTATCCTAGATTTTTCGCCTATTTGCCTTATATACTTCTTATGCATCATGCTGTCTATCATTATCAAGTAATTCTTTGCTGATTTGAGAAACTATTTCAAGGTGTGCTGAGCCACCTTAAATTATGTCAAAGAATTTTCAAACACTACTAGTTAGAACATTCGTTACGCATTATAGCTGACCATTGCTGCTAAGGTGCTACGCATATGGATATTTCAAAAGACTTCAAAGGATTGCAGTACATGGACCAACTATTTTTTAATATAAATACTCAATAAATTTCTTGGTTGAGAATATGCATTGTATGATACACTTCTTCTATCTTAAAACAGGAGATTTTTTTAAGGATTTAAAGTGATAAAAGTATTTTTATTTAACCTGCAATAATGATTGATCGAAAATCTCCATATCAATAGTCGTGTAGCCATCCATAGTTACTTATTGCGCAGCCTTGAACTTAATGCACTGTCTTTGAATTGATTAGAACCAGGATTGGGACCATTAATCACAATTATCATGAGTGTGAAAAGATCAGCTACAGGTTAGAATTAAAATTTAGTCCAGTTTAACTTTCTTCACAGGAAAGAGAAATAAAAAGTTATCGAAATTTATGATGCACAAAAATGTCCCCAGGAAGTACTTTTTAGTATGTCATAACTTTCTTCTTTTTAAAGCATAATCGTCAAAAGCATAGGATTTAGTAAATTTGGATTCAAATATTGACGCCAACTGAATTGTTCTTCAGATACTTGCATATACCAACTACCCATTTTAAGTTGTTAATACAAATGTTAATAATTTTTTTGCTTTATACAACTATAAAAGAAGTACATATACGTACTGACACAATAAACTAGTCGATCATACTTATTTTGAGGGAGGGATTATTCTGATTCATACATTTCAGATTAAACATTTATATCACGAATACAACCATCACCCACATTTGAAGCAACACCTGGCTTTACGGTTAAAAACAGTCCTTAGTCATCAATTAATATAGGATGTTCAGTTCCCCATCTGTTTAGAATTCACGCATACAGACTAAAGAAGGACATTTTATAAAACTATTTCAATTATTCTGAAAGCTTTATCAATGTAAAATAGAAATTCTCTGAGTCCGTCCTCAAACCAGATCTAAAAATTAAATTCGTGTACAAAAATTTACCGGATTTGTTATCGATGGTACTTGACAAGAAATATATCATTATAAGTACATGATACAGTACCCGCAACGTTATTTTTTACAATTCTATCCTATCGTATCGTGTATCAATCCTATCGTATCGTGCGTGTATACTGTTCTATCGTGCGTTAATGCTATCGTATCGTGCGTGTATACTGTTCTATCGTGCGTTAATCCTATCCTATCGTGCGTTAATTCTATCAGGTTTATCGTTCAATTTTAACAGTTTTTCCGTTTATCCTATCGTGTTAACCGTTTCGTGCCTTTTCATAAGCAAGTAAATTTATTTCAAAGTTGCAAGTCGTTCAGTGCGCCGTATAAGAAAATTTATCGAACAAGAATTGTTAAATCCTATCCAGCATTCTATCATGATACTAATTTCTTAATTTTTTAGATCAAATTTAACCAATATTACATGAAAATCATATCTCTAAGCATTGGAAATAAAAAAAAAATAATGTAAACTATCGAAGTTTATCGAAGTTCTTAGGAACAAGGTAACATATTTACCTGTATATCGAATATATTAAATCGTACGCGAAGTGTATACCTGCGTAAACATTAACTTTTATGCAGTATAATTCGTTTTTTATGCATCATATTTTACAGAAACAAAAGTATTTATGATATAATTTATATTTAATTAAAACCAGAGTTGTATTTTAATTGAACCCGTTATTTTCCGTATGATATTTGATTTTGGGCTGAAATGTTCTCGGCAATCGGCTAAAGTGTGTGTTAATGAAAACAATGCTAACAAATCGTACGCGGAATGTATATCTGCGTAATTATTTATTTAACTTGTATGTTATATAATTCGTTTTTAATGCATCATTTTCCTATACAGAAAGAAATATATTTATGATGGATTTTATATTTACTTTAAACAAGAGTTGGATTTTTATAATTGAACCCGCTATTTTCTGTGATTTGATCTCGGGCTGCAATATTTGTGGCGATCGGCTAGTGTGTTTGGTAATGAAAGCAATGTTAACAATACAGAAAATTTATTGATCATTTAAGCTCATAATTTTTCTTAAAAAAAATTAACTGGTCATTTTTATACATTCTATAAATGATGCAGCGATGATTAACAACTCGGCAATTGTTACTAAAAAGAAATTCCACGTAAATCGTTATTCGTACGTGTTCTTTCCCAAATTATGCCATTATCAGGTTATTCATAAAGATCGTTTAAAGCGATCATACGTTTATCATGTACATCGTTTATCCTTTCCTATCGTGTATCAATCCTATCCTTACGTGCGTGTATACTGTTCTATCGTGCGTTAATGCTATCGTATCGTGCGTGTATACTGTTCTATCGTGCGTTAATCCTATCCTATCGTGCGTGAATCCTATCCTATCGTTTATCTTGTAAAAAATAACGTTGCGGGTACTGTAGCTTCACTTAATTGAACATTTGAATTTTAATATGAAAAATAAGGTGATAGTAAAAAACAACTTTGTATTAGACGATTTAAAATTTCGTACTTAATATATACATGTTACACACTTTTGTTTTTGGTTAAATTGTATTAGGTTTGGAAAAGGCTAACGACATGCATATATTTTTTTCCTAGAAATTCTACGGTGTTAGTATTCTTTTTTTATATGTCTAGTTCAACCAGACGTTTTTTTTTTTTTACTGCAAATGCTTTAAAGCTTTGCGTGGACAAAGCGTCTGGTTGAAGAATTTTGTTTACAATACATCCGCAGAAATGCACAGCTTCTTATTACTGACCGCCCTCTGGCGGTCGGTATTACATATGATACAGATTTTTTAAAAATATTTAAAAAAAAAAACTTATAACATTTAAACAATTTTTGTTGGAAAAAAAAATGGACAGTTTATTGTTTTTTCAACAAATGTTTGTGTCTGTAGAACTATCTTATTTATGCATCCTTGAACCTGTGCGTTTTACAAAATCCTTAATAATGATGAAACCATTCTAAAGCGAACAAACAAGTTACTTTATTTTCATCAAACAAAAAAGGAGAGTAAAACAATCTAACGTAAAGCAAATCACAGAAAATTAATAATGTGTACAAAGTCTGATATTCTGGGTAATTGGTTTGAGTTTGAAATATATTTTAATGCAAGAATATAAAGTAAAATTGTAGGAAACAATACTAGCAATCGAGATTATCAGTTTTAAAAATGCTTTCTCTCTTCCAATAAAAAAAAGGAATTTTAAGTTTTAACATTATAATAAAAAATATATGGTATATCGTTAATTTGTCTAGAAGAAACAAAACAAAAAGTCGTTTGTTTAAAAAAAGAAAGATTTTAGTTTGATTATATTATACCAAAGAGTTATAAAGTCCATATATTCTATGTTATTACACATTTTTTACTCACTGACACATTTTCTCCAATTTCAACGTAGTTTTCATAGTTCTTTTTCAAAGACTATTAAACAAAGTAGCTATTTCTGAAAGATTTTTCCAAAGTTTTTATTTGATAACACAAGGTTAGACAGTTCTTTGGCGCACCATTTTGTAAGATAGTATGTAAGTCGTTTAAATTAATCTCATCAGTCGTAGACTAATATTCACGGTTAAGACAGGTCCAATTACATTATTGTTAAACGACCCGTTTTGTAAAGCGCAGAAAAACTTCTGATCTAAGCAAAAGTAGAAAAACCTTTGCCAGAAGTGCATACACGTGCTGATGGCTTTAAGTGAAATATTTTTAAACTTACGTTGAAATTTTTGACCCCCCCCCCCCACCCACACACACACACACACACAAAATAATGGAATCTAATTTTATTGTTATTTTTTCATAAAATATAATGTATCATATAACATTTATATACAACTGTCAGTGTTTTTAATTATATGTTGTCTTTAAAAGCAGTTAACACCTTTCATCAATGAGGGTTACATCATGAGCATGTGAACTGTACCTATGAAGTTAATAATATTATCGGATGTATCAAACAAATGATTCAAATTAAATCTTTTCTGCAACCAAATCACAGAATTCTCTTAACTATAACCAAAATCGAATAAGAATTAATTGACATAATGTTCGCTATAGAACCAAATGTGAAGATGACAATTGTCCTCATTGCTAAAAAACAGTTATCGATATTTTTGTAGTGATAATGTAATAAGTTTTTATTTGATCTTTATGATTGGTTTTATGAAAGGAATTAAATCTGGAGGTCTTCTTAAAAGACTAGACGGGATCGCAAGCACGTGGTTTTTGATATATCTGCAACTTTATAAGCAAAATTAAAAGATTTTATGATAAATAAAAGGAGATAAAAAAAACTCCACTGAAAATATTTATCATATAACATTTAATTTTTTAAAATAATTTTGATACGTTAAATTTTTGTACGGTGATGAACAAACAAAGTACACCGTTTAAATGAAAGAGCATCATGCCCACTTTAAGATTTTACCAATAAATCATTTAGGAAAATGGCTAATTTTTGTAATTTTCAAAAAGAATGTTCAAACAATTAGATAAGATAACTGATTTCAGATGTTTCATGCAACGTAGTTTAACCTCTTTTTATAATTATTACAGAGAGTAACCATATTCCAAAGAACATAAACCTTGTCATTATATAAGCCTAAAGGGGACCACAAATGTCATTGTTGATTGCCGCTGACGAAAAAAGTTATAAATATGAAAACTTGACAGTTGCATGAAAATGATGTATGAATTTTGTCAAAATTAGGCAGAAATCGCTTCTTTTACTCTTTGATTATTGATATTTAAGTGGCTTGCTGGTAATATATTACCTGCTTAGAGCCAATTTTAGCCCATTTTATACATTACATTTGGGTGATGTAATTTAGTGCCCAAGCATCATGCACTTTTATAAAATGTAGGTATACAATTATTCATTCAAATTTGCAACTCCAGGATTTAAAATTTTGTTTTGTTCTTGAATGCCATCAAGTTGGAACCGAAATGACATGCCTATGCACCAAGTTTCGTGCAATTGTGGCCATAAAACTTTAAACGTATTCTGGCTTCGTTCCAAGCACCCAAAGATTGTCATCGGAGGCCCACATGATATTATAAGGTGATTGAGGATAAAAGGTTTGATATTTCAACACAAATGAACCCTTACCTTATGATAGAATGATACACTAAACAGTTTCTGGTAAAAATAACATACAAAAGAAAGAACCATTAGAAATTTTGTGTTGCACTAGGGCAAACTGTTGTGTCGTTAGGTAAAATATAATTTACTGATAAATGTTTTGGCATGGGCATACTATTAAGAAGGTAGCAGGCATTACAATAAGTACTTTTATATACTGTAGTAAAGATCAGAAAGTTACATAAAAGATTGCAAAAAAATCTACGTCCGTTAGCTTCAATAACAAAATATATATTGATTGAATTTAAAATAGTCCACAAATAATTAACTTTACATTATATTCAATCTATGGATATAATATTGACAAAATCAAAGTCTAGGAACATGTTATAACTATACCTTAAAGACAGTAAAATGACTTTAATAAGTGTTTTGAAATAATGAAGATGTTAACTTAATACCTGATATGAGAGAGAGAGAGAGAGAGAGAGAGAAAGAGAGAGAGATTATTTGTAAAAAGTTAACTTGAAACTTAAAAACTAAATGTGTATAAATTTTTAGTAAGTGAGGTTGAAGCAATACAGGCAATTATTGACTAATTATCTTTGTATTTGATTGGCTCAGGAATAGTTTGTCATTGCAAAAAGTGCAAAGTATCTCATAGAAATGTGTAACTAACAACCTTTGCTTTTTATACATATAAATGCTTTTGTGATGAATAATGAATCCAGTGAAATTCTACTACCCCCCCCCCCTCCCCCACGACAAAACAATATTAACTCGAAAATGGCATATGAACTGAATCACATACATGTACGTAGTTTTACTTATCTCAGGTATATTTCTTTACTTAACCTAAATGTAGAAATTTGAACACTATATTGTACAAGGTGTCGAAAACTTGTTTTGAATCTATAATGTATCATTGATAATCTAGTTTATCAGAGTTTTGAAATGTTCCATATATTTTAGGAGACTGGATTTTTAAGCAAAGTATTTAGCAGATCTACCTCAAAATTTTGAAATGATTGGTAAGCCATTAACTATTATTTCGTAAAAAAAATTCCATATAGTTTAACTTTAAAATTTGAATATGTTTATATATTTTTATACAGAGCTCTTCTTCGCAAGGAGATTAATATGGTCTAAAATCGCCACGATCATTTAGCCCTCTTGTCAACAAAGCTGTTTAAATAACTTTTCCATCCTAGTTTAATTGATTTCATATTTTGTAGCCCCATTAGTTTTCATTTTTCCTTTCGATTAGAAGAGAAAAAAAAGACGCCCTGTTCTCTTTTAAATTGATAAATTATACAGCATTTATACGATATGTCATATGGATTGGTATGTTTTAAGTACTAGGTCCTTTTGACGTAGGCAAAATAGTTTATATACAAGTATATAAGGTTTTTTTAGAAAATCAAGTAGCACGTTTCAAATAGAAATTGAATTATTATTGTCAAATTAATCATTCGCTTTATGTATTTTATTAAAACTCACTGAATATAACAAGCATCGTGACCCTTGGACAAGTTTAATATAGTTCTCTGGCTCTATACCTAATGCTTCTTTTTAAGAACGTTCAGGTATAGGTTGAAAAAAAAAATACTCAAAATTGTTTATGCATTATCTAATCTTATTCATAAGGCTAATCAAATAGACGAAATGTATTCCGTTTTTACTTATTCCTGTAGATAAAATGGCGTGAAAGTTTCTTACCGTTTTTTTAACAATCAATTTATAAATTTTTTGGGCCATGAACTTTATTTGGGAAGGTTCCGAAAACACCCAAACGAGAAATGTTCCTTTTTTAAATTCATATACATGTAATTATTTCCAAAGATTGAAATTTATGCATCCACACCTGGATATTTTTCATTGTGCAGAGAGATTTCTCGCTCTGAGATGTTGCAATTGTCATTTGTCAAACAATTATTCATTAAAATTACTGTAAGATGCCAGCAGGCATATGCAGCGTAGCTATGTTGAAACATTTTTCACTCTCTAAAATAGAACTCAATCATACAAGGTAATTGATTCGTGTTCCTTCCAGTTACAAATGCTGCATAGAAACTCCTGTAACCTGTATAGGGGGCTCCAAGGAGTGTCATAGCATGCAGTTCTTTTAAAAATTACTATGAGGACTCTAATTGAGATGCCGAATATCAAGACAAATTATAGTTTCTTTTGCCCAGATTTCACGAGAAAAAACCCCAGCTAACGCATATTCCATCAAATATTTTACACACTATTTGTAACTGCAAGCTGTATAATCAAACAATGATTTCCTTGGACCGTATTTTTAATGATATCTAAATGATAGGGGACATCACACGTTGGATCTTATAATTGCTGTTGTTGCGATGCCAGTGTTATTTTGATAGTGAATGCTGCTAGTCTGTAAATGTTGTTTCGCAAGCTAGCTGCCACCGACGCAATTGCTTTGCCTATTAATGAAATCAAACAGATACCGGGGAATTGCTGTGAGAGACAAAGAAAACTAGCAATTTTCTGAATTTGTTGCATTTTAACATGCCTAAAAACTCAACATTTTGCTATTAAACAAGGATTAAGTTTTCTTTTAACATTTCAAATATTGTGTGATTCATGAATTCAAAACTATCCTTTAAAAAAATCACTTTCCCAAAATACCATGTTTATAGTATTTCCTTACAAATATAATGAATCACGATCATTGGTATTTCTTGAAACGAAAACATAGTTTCATAGCAACAGTTTCGTAAACAAACAATGTGTTTATATAGAAAATACACAATTATTAAATAATAAAACTTGAAATTGATAATGTTAACATGTTGGTTTTAAAGATTTGTTGATGGCTTCGTACCGAAATTGATGGTACCAAGGCAATTTTCACATTCTGGGAAAGCTTAAAAACATATAATTTTAGCACACATACACAAACTAAAAGACGTTTTACTCTGTCCAAAGTTCTGCTTCCAACACTTTTTGCTTAATATTTCGATAATCATAAATACCTTTGTGCCCAAACTATGTTCATCCACTAAAATGAAAAAAGTCGAGAGTGTCTGTTTTGAAAAGCCCCCTCTACCGCTTCAGGTTTAAATACACAACCAAAAAATAGAAAGTCTACGGGGAGATATCAACAGTTTCCATTATAAATATCCGTAAGAATTCTATTTTCGTTTCTGTGATTTTTTTCTGAGTGAAAAATGATAATGTGTCGTGGAAGATATCTTGGATATTATTCCTTTCATCGATTTCAAACTTACTTCTTTCGCAGGAATGTGTATTTTTATTAAAAATCGTCAAAATGTGACAGAAAAAAATAACGTGGGGCAGACTATAGAGGAAATAGCGACTTTCTAATACGGCTTTCAGCAGAACATTGAAAAATGTTCAGATTTTGTGAATGCATGAATATAGGTACGATGATGTACATGAATGACTTCATAAATGTATTAAACACAGTGTCCTGTTTTATGGTTTTTAAGACGAAGCAGAGTGATTGCAACATACAGTATATTAAACAGAAAATCAGAAATATTATGGTGAAAAAAATCAAGGTTAAACTCCCAATTGATATTTGATGTTTGTGCCTAAAAATAGAAAGTAGCCATGTTTTCCCAATTTTGATTGATGTCTTTGTCTTTACGTTAATCCATAATTGAAGCATGAACCAAATATAAATCGTTTTTGTAGAAATAAAACGTCCGACAAAAGCAGTGTCAATATGGCTTATATTTCATAGGGGCTTTTTGTTCAGAGCTGTGACATTGCAAACCAGGAACTTGTAAATTGTGAAGTTTTTACAAGTATTAGGAATAGTAAAAAAAACCCGTGTTTTTCAATGCCTTGTAGTAATAATTGTATCGTAGATTGCCCCTTTTAATAGAATTATTCTTAGTCATCATAGAAAAAACACCCAATAATCTTCTTTTTTAATGCAAAAGAGAAATCACATTTTTTAGTCTAACTAGGTTCACAATAATAATTTAGGTAGATTTCGGATCCAGTTACAATATTAATAGTTTTCTTGATCTTAATCTTGGATTCAATAACTATGGTTTTATTCAGCTGGACGACTCACATGTACAATATTTGTATCCCTAGTTGTGGCAGTTATTTTTAACTTGATGTTCGATCCAATTACAACTGTGACCATTTTGGAAGATATCGGATTTACTTACTGTACATGTAATTAAAGCTGTTTTTTAAAAATTGTTTGCATCAATTGATTTGGTTGAATATCAGCGGTTAAAGTATCGGGGTTGTGAATTGCACAGCACGAGTTCGAATCCGGCTGGGGCTTTTGTTCATATTTACTCAATTTTTTGAAAATCATAATATTTATCCACTATTGCATATATCGCCTATTTGAATTATATACTTCTTATGTATCATTTTCAAGTAATTTTGGGCAGATTTGAGAAACTATTTCTAGGTGTAGTGAGCCACCTAAAGACGTCAAAGTTCACGATATTACTTTCTATTTCACTTACAAAGCGGTATAAAATGTATCATTGTTTGGCTTACGATATGACCACAATTAATGGTATTTTAAATGGTATCAATGCCTGTTCAAAAAGATGCATGCGTACTAGATAAATAAATTTAATACATGTATTGAAAAAATAAGGATAATATATTAAAGGGATTATCTTGGCACGGTTTAAGCTCAATATCTTTTTAAAATTTGTGATATTTTTCTATTGAAAAAATGATAATATATTAAAGGAATATCTTAGCAAGGTTTAAGCTCAGTATTTTTTTAAATTCGTAGTATTTTTCTATCTCAATGTCTAGCTAAAATGATTCAAATAGGCATTTGTTATTCTTGGTTAAAGTTTGAATGTTTGAGTTAGAAGCAAGACACGGATTTCTTCTTTGTAATCAAAGTTCGTGTCTTGTTTTAGTTTACAGATGTGTTATATTGGTAAATGTTCAATTAAAATCTTGCTTTTTCTGTTTAAAGATTTATTAATGGACATAATGAAATATTTTATCTTAATGGTCATGTTCACGAGTCATTTAGGTAATTTTTTTACAATACATTATTTATAAACAAAAAAACATGGCACAAACTTTGTTTTCATAACAAATAGTTATAATCTATAAGAATTATAAGCTCTTTATCTTGCTTGTATCTTGCTTGTGACATGACTTCTGACATTCAAATTTGGTCAAGGACGCGGAACGCCCTAGCTTTATATATTGATTACCAAAACTGATTAATATTAGACTTGTAAAATTGAATTTACAAGTCTTAACTAATTAGATTGTAGATAACCATTCTCGACATTAAAAAAAGGAAAACCATTGTTTTACTAACTTCCATAATATAGGCTTTACAATTTTATTATTTTTAATCGTCCAGTGTAATACTGTGAAAATACGAATTGTTTGAAAAACTACGAACAGACCATTATGATAATGTCTTTTTTATTCATATTTATCTGCTTATCTTGCGTTTTCATTATGAATGACTTCCAACAATTTGATAGGAAAACTATTTCTAGGTGTGTATAAAACTATAGAATTGACCAAATAATCCTCTACAATAGCTATTAGGATATAAAATACACAATTTGTGAAGGGTCTGGCTAAAGCACGATTTGTTCTTTGACGTCACAGGGAACACGTTTCAGAAGCAAAATCGATAACTCATTACATATTGGTAACCGAAATGTATAATAGAAAGAAATTTCAAGGTTGTTTATTACAAGTTTTGATTATGCAATTTTGTTCAATTAAAACACTTAACCAGTAAGAACAAAAAAAATGTATTTTTTAAAACATTTATTTGTATAAAAACAATATTGCAAAAAGGGAAATTACCTTTGGAAATCCCACAAAGATATAAAAAAGCCCATTGATAATATCCATGAAAATGTATTCAACATAAATCAAACACTTTGTTTAGCACCAAGTTGAATAATCAAATTATTCTCAAAGTTTTCCACCTTCACTTTGAACACAAACTGGGATCAAGTTATGGAACACAAAGAATTCATACAGAATTTCTCCCGCCGAAAATCAGCTCGTCGCCTGATTTGCTCTAAAAATAAAAGAAAGGAATATGTAATGAATATTAAAGTCTTTTAGTTTTGCATTCAATAACGTTCTTTCTTCATTATATCATATATGTGAAGAAGTATAGTCTCTTTCTTCACTATTTTGCCGTCATGCTGTTCATTATATCATACTTGTATAATGTATTTACTTAGAATAAGATATCTTTATCCACTAGTTTGCCGTCAAGCCATTCTGACAGTGTGTTTGAAAATTTGAAAACAGAAATGATAGGTTATCTTTATTGAAATACAAAGGACGTTCCTTATCCGATTTTCAGTTATTTCTGAGAGTACATGCCACGCCTTTCGAAGTAAATAGTTACTGTATTACTTTATATCTAAAAACTGGTAGGATCACTTGAGAACAGGTGATTTTTTAAAAATATATCACGTGCGGAAAATTAATGAGTGTTTGACAATATACATTATAACATTCAGTATCAAGTAACAAATAACACATATATTTGAAGGTAATGCATTGGACATATACATTGATTTCTTATATATTCATTCTCATATTTACGCGTCAGTTGACGAGGGTAATATCTAGGTATAATTCATAACGTTAACATCTATTATATGCAGTTTTTAGAAAGTATGCCCCAATCGATATACCAGCCAAGTTCCTCCTCTCAATAGCAGATAGAGCTTCGAACAAAAGTCTCATGACGTTTTCATCTTTCCTGACACCATGTAGCCAAATCATTAGTAATCGAAAGCCGTGTTCTTTGTAACTATGGGTACCTGGAAAAGTACACTTTTATAAATGTACATAGGCATGGTCATTATTTTGCAACTAATTACTGCAGTCAAACTTTCATTTATCATATACACTATCAGGCTAGTTTTACCTAGGTATATCTATTGAGTTTATTGGTGCTTTTTTCAGTAATTGTTTGTAAAAGTGGAAGAATATAAAATATATATGTGGGTAATTAAACTATATTAAAACTTTAAAGATATACGTATAATCATGCTGGGATTTTTTCGGCATTTAAGAGTCCATGCACAAGATATTTTTTTGAACATTCAATTGTGAAAACTGTTTAAACACTGTCCGGTCCGCGGCAACGTTTCATAATCTTAAACATCCAAGAATTACTTGCTCATATTTAAATTTTAACTTGCAAAAAGAAAAAAATTAAAATTTAAGCATTAAGCATTTTAAAAAATAAAAATTGAAAAAAGGAGTTTGACAGCTTGAAGCTCAAATCATGCCTATTTAAGAATTCATATAGGCATAAATTTCTTTAAACACCGTGTTAAACATATGAAAAAATGGAATCCCTGTAAAATTTTACTAAATGTAGTATCCACGTTCTTCACTCAAAATTTTAAGGGTTCTCCATTTCTGTCTATGGTACATTGCCGAGGATGTCATTTTGGAGCACTCTAAATTTACTATATATAAGAAAGCTTACAAAAAGGTAAAACATACATTTTTTTGTTCCTAATGAGAAGAAATCAATCCTATATTCATTATTTATGTTTTGTGTTCCCATTAGACGGGCATGTCTTTCATGCTTTAAAACTGTAAAGTTTCCTTAGGATGCTCTTTCCAAAGTATGTTTGAATATGGCTTGGTAGTTTAAGGAGAAGATTGATTCAAAAAGATTGAAAATTTACAAACGTGTAGGCAGGCACCAGACGACGGGTGATAAGAAAAGATCAGGTTTTCACCTCCTGCTTTCTTGATTAGTCATTAAAAAATGCAATGCATTAATACGATACCTGTATACTGATGCTCTATGGCCCTTATATGCTCTGCTGTAAATTTCCAATAAAGAGCAAGTTTTTTCCAATCTCCAGGTTTTAACTGCTTTGTGGCAAGCTTCCATAATATGTCTTTCATTTGAGCAGCTGATGGGTGGCGAGGTTGACGAAGATAAAGATGTGGGTCAAGGTCATCTAATTCTTTTTCATGGTAGTCCTTTTGTTACATAATAAGATAATGATTCCATTTAAAATTCAAAGCTTTTTGACATTATAAATTGAGTGAAAATGTATTGTTGTAAGCTTCAAATTTTGAATGGTTGATTTTATTTATGAAATGTCTACGTTTTAAATGCATATTTTGCAAACCAATGCCTTACCCTTGTGACTTCATAGTATCTCTCTGCTTTGATGATCATGTCGACGATTGCAACAAAGCTGCCTCGGGCTGCTAGTTGTAACGGAGTTTTACCCAGCTGTAGAATGCATTTAGAATGGTTTCAAGTTTAAATAGATGTTTTTAACAATTACTTCAGCAAAATATACCATATTTGAATCCAGAGTATATAGTTACCTTTTCCCGCAGGTCAAGGCTAGCGTTAGCACCTAATAAGATCTCTACAATGTCTTGGTATCCAGCTTCTACACCGATATGGAGAGCTGTTTGTTGTCTCTTTTTAACACACAAGAAAACAAAAATGAAACAATTAGAAAAACATATACATGTACAGAATAATAAAATATGTAATAAAAGGATACAGGTTACACCGAGCAGTTTATTGTCTCTTTTTAATACTCAAGAAAACGAGAATGGTATGTTTTCAATTCAAAATAAAAACATACACACCATAAAATATGTAATTAAAGGACACTGTCACAGGTAACATGTACACTGTGTTGTCAAAATATCGATTGCAATTTGTCGCAAATTCGCCTTCGAGAAAAAAAAATTATCTCAAAAAGATGAAATGTTTGACCTCTTTCCTTCCTAAATCGGTTACTCTGATTTAAAGGTTAACATTCCTGAAATGTCTGTAGATATTTCGATGTTGGACTGAACGAACTTGGTTTTTATTACCAAGGCAGCTGAAACTGAAGAACGGCCGTACGGAAAATAGAAGAAATCTATTATAAATAGATATTCAAACATATTGTTCTAGGTAAAAGAAAAGTGCAAGATAATGTTGTATTACCAACGGCACAAACGGTTTTTATCTTGAAGAAATTTTTGAAAGTCACTGTAATTTACTTATCTTTGACCTTGTTACCTTTAGTTTCTTTGTCATCTAGTAATTGTATCACAAATGACTTTCCCCCTAAAATTGACAACTTAAAATGTCGACCTTTCTGTTCATCTGTACTTGGATAGATGTTTTCGTTCCAAATACTCCGGAATTATATTACTACACTTATACAACTAGTTATTTAAAATATGCCCAAATAATTATACAGTTTGCAGCATTAATAAATATCAAGTTCGAAAAATGTGCACAAAACAAGTACTTTATTGATATCTCTAAATTGAAAAAAAAATCTGGTCTAAAAAGACCATTTTCAAGCATTTATGCTTGCAATGTTTCCCGTACAATTTACTAGATGCTTTCAAAGACCTTTAATTAGATAAATACACTCACATAGTTTTGAATGTCGACTTGGCACTTTTTCTTGATAAGGATTTTGGTAACTTCAGACTGATTACTAAGCGCAGCGAGATGAAGGGGTGTATTTCCCTGCTGAAAGCGAAAATGATAACAAGTTGCATGTACACGCAACAGATGGATAATTTCCACATGCAATAAATTCATGTCATATTGACGTTTCCCCTTCTCCGGATATTTCTGGTGAGCGAGATGAGAATAATGTCTCCCTAATGGTTTAAAACAACCAAATACTTTGTACTTTTGTCATGCAAATGTCCATATACATCGGGCATCTCTACATGGTAATTCTAATCAATAGAACTATATAACTCTGCAATAATAAAGCACTTTTTCTTTTTATAGATATTTACAATTCATTTATCAATAATGGCTTAACATTTACAGGTAATATATTTGGAGAACTCACACAGTTAACTACATCTAGCTGTGCTCCGTGCTCAATCAGCATCGTGACGATATCCGAGTGTCCCCGGCTTGTGGCAAAATGAAGAGGGCTCATCTCTTTCTACCCATGGATAATACAAGGTTACATTTTATTTTATAAATACATGTACACTATATTTTTTTTCAATATTTGTACTTGCGTTTTATGTAATTTATACATATAGTTTGCTTTCATAGGTAAAAAAAAAATGGTATTGAGGTGAGTTTCATTAAACTCCATAATATTAGTAAAATTAATTCATATGCAGTTTATGTAATATAAAAACAAGTTGAAAGTGTTTTATAATTTTATTTCACTAATTTTTTTTGTGATTCGTGAAAAAGGTATGTATTAAATGTTTTACAGTATTTACCAATTTAAAATACAAGTAACTATTTAGAGAGAAAAAAATGTTAACATTTTCCTGCCACAAATTATTTTTGAATGTTTTAAAGAAAGTACGATCGAGATCAAGAAAAATAAAATGTCGATAGCACGAGATTCACCCACATACAAGAGAAAACAGAAGAAACCAGAAAATAGCTAGGGCTGAAAAGTACATGCACCAATATATTATTCAAGAATGGTGTTGGATACCAAATATGGTGTAAATGTCCGATTTATCCCTTTGAATGGTTTTACAATCAATTGCCACAATATATCCCAGTCACCACGCCTCGCGTCCTGTAAAGTCCTAGGTCTCTATTTGAAATCACTGATCAACTAAATGGTGATTAGTTTTATTGCTCTACCACATCCGACGTTGCTACAAATGTCTCCCTATAATATCTTTTTTCATTGCCAGAAGAAATGTCTTAAATAAACTCAAAATCTGATCCTAATTATTTTCCCATTATATAAATATTCTTCATTCATACACGGTATCACATCCGCAATGAGTCACGAGATCTGGTAAAACCAATGCACCGCACTTTATTCTTATTAACATTAAATGTTTCAATCAAATGAATTTGAAAAGGAAATACTCCAATCCCAACTCTCTATTATGTTTCAAGAAATGTAAAACAAAACAGGCAAGGGAAATCTTATGCAAATCTAAAGTTAAAGATAGTACATATTTATAGAATAACCGCCATGTTTTAAAACAAGGGACTGCGTTTATCCATAGCAACGAACTAGAAATATACGATTTAAAGAACGAGTAAGATTGAACGAACGAGTAAGATGTAACGACCAATTAAACGTTTGAGTAAAAATAACAGCTATATAGAAAAACATTTCAATTAATTGAAATTGTACAATCATGAAAAAAGGATAAAGATAAATTATTATATTAATATCTATACATGTGATGCATATTAAGTATCGTTAACGTTCACCATCACCCCATCACAAAATCTTTTTTGATTATTGGTATAACAAAAGCAAACCATACCACGTGTGTTGTTTCTAACCATCCATTATGCTTAATAAAAGGAGTCAACAATCTTTGAAACAGTTGATTATTTAATACTGATTTTAATTGAACATTATAACATAAATAAATGTTATTAATATTTCAAATGTATAAGCTTACGTACAATGGTCTCTGTGTCTGCTTTAGCGTCGAAGTCAAACAGGACCTCTATTACGTTTAGATGCCCCTCTTCCGCCGCAATGTGCATAGCTGTTTTGCCATCCTAGAGATAGAATCAATAGAAAAGGATTATTCGAATTCCTTTTTTGGTTTATCTAAACAATGGGTTTAAGTAAACTTTTAAGACCTTTTTGCCAAAGCTAATATCTACTACAAAGCCTCGTTATGTAGTTGACATTGATTTGACATTGTTCATACCGTGTCCTAATGCAAATAGCAAGGGTTCAGCACAGCTCAACACAGAAATATCAGTAGAAAAATCATGAAAATTCGTCCTCACAAGAACTACAATGCTTTAAATTGCTTTAGTATGAAAGCATACTGATAAATTTCATATTCTAATTTGTTCAAACTATGACCCCCAAGAGCAATAATATGGCTCCTAGAGGGGTACAAACTTCAACATTATAAAATAGACATGTAATGCTAAATCATAAAAGGTCCTACAAAGCTATAACTTGTGATTTTACTATACATAGGAAATATATCTAAGAAATGCAGTCCTTATCAGATTTGACATGATTACATTGTTGGACTTATAAAATTATTCATATCTATATAGGTAATATATATTCATATTAACAAATTAAAATCCAAACAGATCTTAGAGAAAACAAACTTTTCTCCCTTTGAACAAGATTTCATTCCTATCGTTTAGTAAAGAAAAAAATCCATATGTTTTAGCTTTGAAATTTGAATGTTTTGCTATATATTTATACAGAGCTCTTGTTTTTAAGGAGATTAATTAGATAGTGTAAAAATGGCCACGACCATCTAGCTCTCTTATTGTACCAGGGTTTGGAGGCGTCTTGGTTTGAAATATTTACCGCGTCCCTGTCGCTGACCTCGACGCCAAGGTTTAATAATTTTCTTATGACTTCACTCTTGCCAGCCTCTGCAGCCAAATGCAATGCAGTTTTTCCATCCTGTAAAAAATAATAATTGTTTTATTCATTTATTCTTGTAAGGGCCTACAATATATTATGATTGCAATTAAATATAAAGTATTCAAATATTATGTCATGAATTTTAATCAAATGACAAAAAAAATAAAAATAAATTCTAGACAACCTTGTCTCTTGCATTTGCATTACAAGACATGTCTATTAAACGCATCACAGCCTCGATATGGCCGGCCTCAGACGCCAAATGTAGGGGAGTTCTACCGGTCTGAAAAATATAAAAAAAAAAATGCTTGATATGTTTCTATTATACATAATATATCTCAAATGACACGCGTCCCCCGCCATACGCTATTTAGATAAAATCTATTATCTTATTATATTTTCATATCTTAATATGATATACTGGTAAATGAAAAACACAATATTTGTGTACAAAATTGTATTTATGGAAATATGAATGCAGCTGGCGGTTGCTAGGGAGAAATTACCTCTAGAAAGGCAACAATAAAAAATACATGTTGTTTATAGTACCTTTATGTCCAATTCAATAAAATAGCAATACTTCAAGAAAATTAATCAGAACCATTGAAAACTATCCAATGTAGATTTTTAGTTGTTGCTCATGGCTAAGAAAACATATATTTCAGAAATGAAAACTTTTCAGGTCTCGTTATTTGCTGCAAAAATCTAATTACATCTTTATAGCACTAAGAGCTTACAGTTCAAAAACTAAAACCAACTAGAAACCCAAATCATAATAATTTGTCACATATATCACTAGCAATAAACTGCTTCAAGATATCATTTATTAAAAAGGTGAGTTAAAAACATAATAAGATTATTATCTCAACGGTATATGTCAAGGGTTTCACTAAATAACTAACAGAAGCACTTTTATACGGATTTATGGTAATCCCTCTTCATGACCTTGTAAAGCCAGAGTTGATTAGAAACCATTTGGAGCTTTAAAAGCAAATAACAAATAATTATGATCTTCGGCCATCAAGCAATAGTCACTTATGACAAGTTAATCTACCTTAAAACCACACTTGCAAGCACATTTTAGATAAAAATAAACAAATATTTAGCTGCATGGACCCAGTTTACCCTGATTCAGGGTATGATAATGGCTGACAATTCTATTCTTGATCCCGCTCTCATTCGCTGTGACACAATGTCATTGCATTGATTAAAATTGAAGTGCTACGCTTCGGGACACAGCTGTTTGCGTCATATTTCTCAATTTACCGTCTCATAGCGTCACCAATCTGGCGTGTCTGAGACTTGTAATTCTGCACCATCTCCAACAAAAGCCGACTACGGGTCGTTTAAAAGGAGCAACTAATGAAATTGTTTTAGGTTTTTTTTTTTATTTTAAAGCAAACTTCTAAATTATTCTCTGCAGGGTTTGTACTTCATCACTGTCGATAGGTGTTGTTTTTATGTTTCTTTTTTTTAAATTTGGTTAATAGTTGTTTTGCTAAAGTATCATATTTCATAGCAAATTTGGATGAAACCGTATACTTCGTATCTAAGGAGGATAATTTTTTGCAACGTAAATGCAAGCAATTCTCAGACAGAACAAAGTACTGTTCAATTTATTTGCATTGTAGGAAACTTTAAACATGACTCTTCGTTTTTTGGGGTTTTTTGGGGGGTTTTTTTTAAGGGGAAATTTTTTTTTTTGGGGGGGGGGGGGGGGGCTATATCATCTTAGAGGTATATATTTGAAAAAGGTACTTTGCACTTTTTTACGAATGAAAATATGAAAAACAAAACAATTACTTTATATTATGTAAATTAGATAAGTGAGGGTTTTTTTTATAAATGTTATAATCAGCTCTTCTTTAACGAAGACTTTTCTGATCTACTTAAACACGTCAGGTTTTAGAAAAGGCATTAAGTGTTAGATAACTATTTCTTTTTAAAACGTTTTGACAGAAAAAATCTGGACGAAATACAATAGTAACCAAATAATGCATTGGGAAAATTTCAAAACTTTTGAATGACCTAGAATACTAGTAAAATATTTCTTTTGAGTATTTTTGGCAGAAAAATAATATGGTTAAAATATGAAAGCAAAACTATGTAAATATAACAGGTTCTTAAACTTTTGAACGACCCCTGAACACAAGTGAATAATTTCTTTTTGAAACCTTTTGACAGACATTTAGTGAATTTATGCTCTGACATTCTCGTGATAAAACACTTATACAGTAAAACTCGTTTAGTACGAACACGGATATAGCGAAATCTCGAATATAGCGAAGTTTTTTTGAGTCCCCGGTAAAATTCTTAACAAATATTTCCAAAATTTTACGGTTATAACGAATTCGGATATAACGAATTTACGGATATAGCTAACTGATTTTGAGTACCGTAGAGATGAGTGATAACGAAATTTAATAACAATTTTATAACGAAGTTCTTTACAGTTTAAAAAATTGGCACTACCATTTAACATAATAGTTTGAATGAATTTATTTTCACATTAATTCTTCAATTCACAATCCGATTATCAAAGGTATCAAAAGAATTTTTTTTCATTCTCAGTCTCATTTAGCAAAAAATTGTAGTCTGGTGAAAGAAAATATGTATATAATGAATTCGCTATAGTTATTATTACGAATTCGTTATACGGATATAACGAATTACGGATATAACGAAGTAAATTCATTGGTCCCTTCGCTATAACCGAGTTTCACTGTATTTCTTCCTTTTCATGAGATAATTTATGGGGAAAGTCTTAAGAGTATTTGGGAGGGAAGCCAAAGTTATTTTGACTAGTAAATATTATTTTCTTCCATGTTTACTTGTAATTATATATAATTATGGCTTCAAGGAATAAAAATATGATTTCATGTATGACTTGTGAGACGGGATCTGATTGGTTACATGTAACAAACCGACTGCTTATTTTTTGTGCACTCTGCTAAAGCCGGGGGGGGGGGGTAAAATGACGTAAAAATAATAAAAAAGAATAGCTTTCCCTGCAATGAAAGTGACGTCATCATGCAAAGTGTACCTTAGATAAACTGGCTAATTTCAAAATTGTGTGTAATAAATTGTAAAACTGAGGTTTCATGAATTTTTGTGGGCATCAATTTTCGTGGATGTGGTGAAAGTTTGAAGGATACATATTTGAGGACAATGATTCAATAAAAATTATGTTTCATCAAAAATTGCACTTCGATGACCATTTAATTTCGTGGATCAACAACGAAATCCATGAACATTCGTATTCAACGAATATTGATGAAAACATGGTATAGGAAATAAAGACTTTAAGTTATATGCAGCTAGTTCCAGTCAGGGGTGTACAGGGATTTATTGCGGGTTGTATTTCATACACCCCGTAACCGCATTTGGATAACTAAATAATATAGTATTCAAGGTATAATTTTGTAAGAGGTATGCATTTTTATTTGCTTCAAAAAGTGTCATTAACCTTTCCTTATTTATAAATGAAATAAATGAAATAAAACTTACCATTTCTCCTTCGTTGATGTTCATATTTTCCAAGGATTCGAATATAAAGTTCATGACCCCAACGTGATTATTTTGTGCTGCACAGTGTAGGATTCCCATGCCTTGCTAAAGGTTGAAAATATATCATTTATTACTTTAAACAGAAAAAAAAAAAACCCACCCAAAAACGAATAGCATAGAACGATGTTGGTTCAAAATATTAATATATTATATATGACAATTTTTTGTCATTTCTATTAGCTGAAAGTACATCACGTGACATTCGTCCTTTTCTGATCTCGACGCGAAAGCGCGTCCGCGTAATATGATATCGCACGACTCGGCAGTATCAACTAAAATAGGTATTGTAAAGACAAAATGCCAATATGAATAATTAAAATGCATCATACTGATAAGAAAATAATATTAAGCAAAATATTCTTCAATCATATTCTGTTCAGCTATAATCTCTATTTTTCGTTTAAAAAAACTGCTATCGATAGCCTACTACTATCTGTTCACTAACGGCGTTGTAAATGATGTCAGTTATTAGAAGTGATTATTATTTAGGTATAGCTTGAATTCGCTAATTAATGCATATTAAAGAATTGCAGATTATTTTGACGTGATATGGTACATTTCCCTTAATTTTATGTTAAACAAACTTTCTTGACAGCCATAACTGTACTGCGAGGGATTATATAATATAACTATTATGAACTTCATTAAACCGTCGGTATGTGGTTATATGGAACCATATCAAATGATATTGACCTCAGACAAAAATATTGATATCGACATCGTACGCTCGGTCGATATCACTTTTTGTGTCTTCGGTCCATATCACTTGACATGGGTCCATATAATCACATACCGACCCACAATGAAGTCCGTAACTGTATAATATTGCCTATAAGAATTATATACAGTACATATAGTACAGGAACACTGATGCACAAATACAATATATTAGTCAGAATCGCTTAAACTAGGTACAAACTATACACACACCAATTACCTTAATATAAGCGAAACATCAAATACCTTGTTTACACAGTAACTTTGTCAACATCAAATTGCCTGCTTTGTGGAAAATGTTATTACATTTGTACATTTAACCCATCTGTTCAACTTGTCAATGTGAATACATACATGTAGTGTTTTTCTGGTTCCCGACAAACTCAAAATTATATGTGCTGACTTTTAACTTTTATTGACATATTTTTCCAAAGTCATCCGTTTTTGAAATATTCTCATCTTTGTAATTAAGAAATCGGTAATGTTATCAGTAAAACAATAACCCTGCGTTCAAAGTATTAAAAAAGATGTACAAAGGATCATATGACCAGTCAAAACCAATAAATGAAGTGCTACGTTAGATCTCTGTGGATACAATTAATATATCAGTTACCAGTTCATTTAACTTGTTACCTTTCAAGTGCAGCATGCAGTTACCGAGTTCGTGTAATATGCAGTTATCGAAATACCGTGCAGTCACTTTCTACAAGCGCAAGTGATCAGGCGTTTCCGGCAAGTGAAAAAAAAACAACCTCGGATGAATTGACAGTAAAGCGTCCATGACAATTCTCCCTTTTTTCATAAAACTTGCTATATATTGTGAATGCAGGTCAATGTATTATCATTATAGATTTGAGCTAAACGTAATTATATTCAATGATATATACATGTATAACCTAAAATATATCACAGAAGAGACATTGAAGGCTGTTTAAACGATACTTAAATTAATGGGAAGCGACTCCATTTTGTATGTAACTCTAACATCCGGCCGATATTAATACATCCGATGTGTTTTTTCTAGCTCTGCCTGAAAGGCCAAAGAAATTGCAAATGTTACATTTAATGATCCACGTACAGTTACCTTATTTGTGCATAGTGGTGTCGCACCCCCAGTGATTAGCACCTTGATGGCCTCCAAGTGTCCAAACCACGCTGCCCAGAGAACTGGTCGCATGCCGTACTACCAAACACGTAAAATACAAAACAATATTTATTTTCTTTATATGAATTATTAAATAAGCAAATATATTTATTTTCTTTTATGAAACAGAATTGAAATGATTTTAAAACAATACTGTATTTAATTTTACTATTAATTAAATTAAGTACGGATTTCGTTAATAGTTCTGTAAACCGTTTTAAACATACAAGAGTTTGAACCAGTTCATTTTCAGAGCTAAAAGAAAATTGGCAAAACAACAAAATGTTATGAACATTGATTCTTAAGATTCAACTTGCTTTACATGTACCTTGTCTTTGGATTCTAAGTCTGCGCCATCTTCCACCAGTTTTTCGATGACATCTATGTTACCATTAGCGGCCGCCCAGTGCAATGCTGTGCGGTCTAACTGAAAAAAAAAAAACAACAACCCCAGATATCAAATGAATCTACAACAATTGATATTTTTTTTAGATTTCTATTTTTCTTGAAACTCATGTGAATAAGAAAATAAACATTTTGGGGAACCCAACTTTGGGCTTTATTTTTCCTCTTTCTTGAAAAATTATTAACATATGTTTTCCCAACATAGTGGTCTCTTTTTATACAAGTTTATCGTCTTCATCCTTTAGAATTAGAAAATAGTTTTGATCTATTCAAAAAAGAAAGATGTATATACACAATATTCTTTACTTTTTTTTTTTATCAAAACGGATCAATTTAAATTTTAAGGAATTATTATTATTTTATCGGTGTAGCAATATAAATTGTCAAATATCTTATAATAGTGATTACTGGTATACACCGTATTCGATAATTTCAACTTTTTGACAACTCTTAAATCTTTTCTTTTAAAACACCAATGCCAGTTCATGGTTATTTCAGACAGACGGATAAGCTATATTCCTTTCCTATTTAAGTAAAATATACCGGTATATAGAAGATTTTGATATTAAGATAAAATCTAACAAATTATTTTGCGCTCTTATAAAACTGCCACTGATCTGGTAAATGGCCACATATACAATGTGCAATGTACTTTACACTGAGTTCATTTTCTATAGGTCAAAAACGTTTCTTGATTCTATCATTTATAAAATGACGCAAACGGGAAATTTTATTGCCCTATTGCACCACTGTAATTGCGAAAATTAATGTCATGATAATTTAAGATATGCAAAATTAAGAAAAAGTGTGTTTATATGGAACAGATTTTTGTATTTCTTTGTTTTTTGATTCAAATTGCTTTGATTTACAGTAAACTTTGATTTAATAGGATCAGGAATCATAAAAATGAATTAGATTTAGGCCAACATTTCCAGAATTCATGATCATGTCATTTTTTTCGTCCTAATTTGACTGTTAAAATATATATTTAAATCGCGTATGGATTGAGTGAGAATAATTTCTGATAATGGTGCATGTTGTTCTCAAATTTAACAAAAAAAGATACCAGAAAGAATAAATGAGCATGCAGCTTCCAAATTGTCACGATGACAAAAAATATCAATGTTATTTGCATTTTCAAAAGTACAATTCGCGTCAAAACAGCATTCATTCTAAGTGGAACAAACGAAATTCGTGTTATGTAAATTTCATGTGAAGATTTTGTGAAATCTAGCTCGGAACATTTTCATGCGAAGGTCGACCGAAGCGAATGTTTTTAACCGGATTTTCCAAAGGAAAAATCCGGTTATTGAAATGGTGAAAATGGTGGGCGGGCGGCTTCTTCATTTCTCTGGATAGGTAGTGTTTATCAATTCAGGGTTGACATGGATTATGGATACTGTCTACATAAAAGAAAGCCCGGTTTGCTGTCACATTGACAGCTTTTTGCTTGTTTCTTTTTTTAAAAGACTTAATTACTCTGAACTTACATGTACGTTATAATCTTGAGTGAAGCAAATGGTGTATTTTATGTCTCAAAGGCTTGTTTGCTCTAAACTCACGTTGTTAATAGGTCAAGCGTTTGATGTATCAACGGGCTATAACTGAAATACTTGAATACTGAACTTACGTTGCTCATGCGTTAAGAGAATGTTTTATTTTACGATCTCTGAGACTTGAATACTGTCATGTTGTAAATTTTGAATATACCGGGTGGCAGTAAATACAAAATTTACAACATGACAATACTGTGAACTTACGTTGTTCTTGCAGTTGACGTTGACATGATGTTCGGACAAAAGTTTTCGGACAGACTCTAGATCATTTTCTTTGGCAGCTTTGTGAAAGTTAATTTCTCCTTTAGTCACTGAAAAAAGCAATGTACATGTAAATTAAACATTTAGTAAAATAATCCTCTCGAATGGTATTTCTCCTCTTACTTTTTGCATATTTGATATACGATGGCGTCTTTGTAATGAAAATGTCAAAACACTTATTGCGTATACAAGTAAATTTTACATGCTCAAATATCATATACCCGTAATTCCATTGAAAGACAATAATAATTCAATATTGGAAAATGAAGTTGTTTGGAATTGGGAACGGTTTTTATATATTGAAACCAATGCATGTTTTAACAGGCGGTGCGATCTTCGGTGTTGGCGAACATGCATACAGAGGGGTCAAATCAGAACTACATGATGACGTCATTACAGTTGTATTTCTTGAGAGAATATGCAGCAACAACCAATAATATTGTTAATTATTAAAAACTGCCATTTTTATTATTTTTTCTTGAAATGTGAAGATCACAAAAGTTCTCTTTGTTAAAGCAAATTATGTATCATCATCAGTCAAGGTTGACGCTTCGCGATCAGCCTTGACTTGGCTGAGATGATTCAGATAAAGCATCGCAAAAAATGTTTTAAATTTGAACTTGACTCTGATCAACCAATATATACTAAGAGGTTTTAAATCTTAATTACCTGCCAACTGATACGAAATTCAACTGATATACCGATACGTATCTAGTTTGTCATCTGTTATGGATATCAAGAATATCTATGTACAGAGTTTTAATGCGTATCATTGTCTCATATTTTATAAAAAAGCTGATCGCTAAGAGATTGGGTCAAAAATAAAATAAAATTGTCACTCTTGAAAATGATAAATGAGCTCAATATCATTGCCTAATACTATAGCATATTGTACCATACCATTAAAGTAAACTCACACTAAAGTAAAATCACAATAGCGATGTAAAAATGAACAAGAGCATATTAAACGGATATAGAGTATAATTGATTATTTGGTTAGTCTCCAAACGTAGCAAGAATTAAATGTCAAAGGCTCAAAGCAGATAAACATGATGCCATAATACACATGTACATAATAGACAATTAGCAGGACCGTGTAATGGATAAATGAATGACTGGCGTAGTCAGATATTCTAATTTGGTCAACCTTCAAAGAGTACCAGAGAGAGAGAGAGAGAGAGAGAGAGAGAGAGAGAGAGAGAGAGAGAGAGAGACTTACAGAATCAGAAGTACGAGAGAGAGAGAGAGAGAGAGAGAGAGAGAGAGAGAGAGAGAGATGTAAATTGTAAAGAGTACTGGATAACTAGAAAGACAAAATGTATATAGACAAATATTAGAAAGGACAAAGCTACATGAGAATCTTAACATTATAAAACTGGCATAAAATAGCATGTAGATAAAACAAGGATATATGAAAGTGTCATCATAATCAATATTTTAGAAAACCCAGACACACTTTAATATCACTCACCACTCAATTATCAAGGAACCAGACATCAAATACAATGTCAAATCTGTATTACTTTATTACAGGGGAAAAAACAACAACTGAAGGAAGTCCATCATCAATAAATGACTGTGTATAATAATCCTTAATAATCCTTCTTAAATGACCTATCAGTATCAGAGCTACCATATGAACATTTCATCCATCTTTACAAATGCAGATGACATGGCTGACCTACACACATGTACATTCTCAAAAAACTTTCATTTAGCATAACCAAAATGGCGATACAATGGAATGTTCTATAAAAGCGGCGAAAGATAGGAAGACCAACTATTGCAGAATCAAGATTATAAAAAGATATGAGAAACATTGCAAGATCGAGGAAAGATCAAGATGTTGAAAGGAGACCGAGACAGAGAACTTTTTTGTGTTGGGATTCTGGGGCAAAGAGGATGAACTGTCAATACTTGTATTTGAATCCACACTTTCATTTTCCAAGAGTTTGGTCCCTCGGCCGCCATCTTTGAGGGGAAAAATTTTTCATTCTAGCCACTGTAGCTTTTTGTTTTGAAACTTTCTAATTAGACATTAAGAACGGTTTACATCTTAATTTTAATCTTAATTTGATTGTCTTTGGATTGAGCTCCCCATTTATTGAAAGGAAAAGAGAGAATAGAATTCATCGCAGGACGCAAAATGTTTGGAAGCATAAAGAATATGGATATCCCCCCCCCCCTTCCTCATTTTGACCTTTGGATTGACCCCACAAAGGAACACAACTGTTTGCAAAATGGGGAAAGGAACTATTGTATATCTTATTAACATAATTTTCAACGCTCTTTATCAACTGCTACTGATAAAACCATTAAAATAAAAGCAATATGGAAGCCATTGTTACAAGAATTATTAAAGAATACCATTGTGTTATGACAAGACATTAACCATTTAGTGGTGTTTTGAATGAACATCGGGTATTAGTTTTGCAAGCAACTTATACTCATTCAGCTATAACAGCACAAGTTACACTTTCTTGTAAGCATGATGAAAATGGTTACTTTGTTATGCTTCGTTTTTCATGACATTAACAGAACAATTAATTTGCGACAAGTAACTATTACTTACTTATAACATCCATATTTGAATCTCATTCCGTTACACCTAAAAAAGTTATCAATTTAGGGCAAAGCAGTAACATAATGCAAAATGTTATCCAAATCCTCGGCATTTTGGAGTACACGGCAGTATGTACACATGTACAATGTAATAAACCGATCAATATATTTCGTATGTCCGAACGATTTTACAGCTCGAGTTCATTTTTTTTTTCAACCTAAAGATCGGTTTGGAACAATAACATTAGTGGCAAGATCCGGGACTTATGTCAATTGTGGTTTGGTATTCTGGACGAGAAAGTTCATCGAGGTCATTAATTATGGATCAGGTGCTGGATTTTGTTACTTTGTCGATTTTGGCGGGAAGCATTGTTTGAGGTGCTTGAAGCAGACGACAGAACTCTCTCGGTGCTACTTGAACGTGGAGGAATCTGATCTGAATATGATAGATATTGATTAAACAAGATCTGATGAGGATGTCGCGGCCTCCCAAACGGAACACATAGGTATATCAAATGTCTTTCACTGCAAGATAATTAACGAATGAAAAAGAAAAATCGTTTGAAATCATCGATAACTTTTCTTTGGCCTATCAGGTTTCCGATTGGCTTGGTTTGTTTTCCGCAGCCAAAATTTAATCAAGGTTTTTACGGCTGGTAGATGAATGGTATGAATATGATTGTACCATCTGGAAAATTGGCGATCTAACTAATTAATATGCTAACATTGCAAAGAGTGGTACGTGTAGGTGTCCATTCGTGAGAGTCTAACTCATTTGGAGTTATTCCCCTTTGTTCTTTTCAATGGATGCTGACGAAGGGAATTGTTAAGGAGGCTGAGTGATCAACGAATTAACCATCAGACCTGTTTTAAATTTTGACATATGATACTTTTGGCCATAAACTAACATTTAGTAAAGAAAAAATCTAAATATTTTAGCTTTAAAATTTGATTATTTTCCTAAATATTTTTACAGAGCTCTTCTTCTTGAGGAGATTAAGATAGTCTAAAAATGGCAACGACCATCGATCTCTCTTTTTAACTGTCCATTTTATTTAAAAAATTCAGATTTCACGTATCAAAATTTACTTACATATGAACGTGAATAAGGGGGGGGGGGACTTTGAACTCTCCACCCCGAAATATGAATAACGATTGGAATTTTTGTATCATCTTAAAGGCATACACAAATATTCGCAACCGTAAGAGCTATTGAATTTGCGAAATATCCGTTTTCTTAATTAAAAGTTCCCATTGATACTCAAATAATCTCGTAAATTATTGCTAATTTTGGCAAGATTCGAAATTTTGGACTTAAACTATGCTTTCCCGTGTTCAAAGGTTTGATTCATAGATCAACTTATTACTGGTACTATGTGACGTTAAAGAGGGCAGTTATTTAATAATTGTCCATTTACCCCCCCCCCCTCCCGTCTCCATATTTTTAGATTGCGTGTACTTTAAATAAAATGAAACTACACGTATGCAAATTAAATGTTTCTTATACATGTACTTGTCCCTATATTTAAAAGGAGAGAAAGTGAGATAGCGAACGGGAAAATCCCCACTACAATAAACGAAGCTTTTAAAGGATAATTTGGCGGAAACCTGATAAATTATGAAACCCCATATTTATGATCAGTCTGCAATAACCTTGGTTGTTTCGGCCATATAAAATGATAGAATTGAGCATTTAATAATTACAGGTCATAAATATTTCACGGCACTTTGGCCTATCAAAATGGTCCTTTAACGAGGTACCAGTGACCTACTGATGCCTTATCACTTTTCGACAAAATTGCAAATTTCTAAAAATGTCCCCCTATAAAATCTAACGATGTAATATATCAGCGTTGTTTAGCCGACGTGACATCAGCAAAGATATGGTATTATTACTGATTCATATGGTTGCAGAAAAAGAGACGTGTTTTACTAACATCTCCCACATTTCACAAACTTTACGTCAAAGCGAATGCTGATAACATTGTATTATGGACAGTTCCATAAATTATACAACAATTAAAAAATAAAGGAAAGTTATAACAGCATGCAAATATGCGTTACATTATATAATATTAAATATTTTCGGAAATTTTCCGTTTAGAAACACATATATGGAATATTACTCAACATTAAATATTCGTCCATGTATAAATGTGAAAATGTACAATGTACATGAAGTTAGAATTATGAGAGAGAGAGAGAGAGAGAGAGAGAGAGAGAGAGAGAGAGAGCAAGCAAGAAATTTGCACGATCTCGTCTCATGCAAAAAATATACATGCATGTTAATAAGTGCAAAAGTAGTGTATCTACTTACTGAATCTAAGAATTGCATAATATGCCCACATACTCCTAAAGATAAATACCCTACTCCTATCGAAAGAACAGACAGAAGATTGATTCTTTCATAGTGGGGCTACTCGTCAAATACAGTTGTAATATTCATCTTATTTCCTAACCAAATGTAACTATGGACAGTATAGGCTGTTAAGGCTAGTCCCTTGAGGTCGGGCTAACATTGTATTCAATAGAATTGCTGGGTAGTGTACTATCGGCACCACTAGAGCGGATCTCACTTCGTAATGTTCATATCCCAACCACAGGTCGCTGATCAAATTATATGAAAGAATGAAATATAGGGGTACAAACATTTTTATTTTTGTCGTTCGTGTATGATGAAACCGACGCATATACGTTATATTAAAAATAAGAGAGAGAGAGAGAGAGAGAGAGAGAGAGAGAGAGAGAGAGAGAGAGAGAGAGAGAGAGAGAGAGAGACTGCAAATATTAAACTCCAACGATTAAAGATATTCTAAAGACAAAATTGAACAGAAGTCGGTACTGACAAGTTTTTTACGTGATAAACCAAGATTATTCCGTTAAAGAAACGGATGAGTGAGTAATGTTTATAATGTTTATATACTTACTGGAAGAAGGCTCTAAAATTGTGGACATGCCGCAGTCATTTTCTTTCAAAGTCAGTCGCAACTCCTCGTCAACCTGTTGAAAGATACAAATAAAAAAACCAACCTGTCGTAATTAAGTTCCTTGTTGCGTCTTTATAAACATTTACACCTGTATTTAAAACCTGTACCATGTTATCTTCTCTATATCATCGGTTTGCCCAGGCGTGAACGTAACATTGGGAACACTTCGTGTATAGACATTCAGATCGTTTAAAAACCACACATTTTCTACCCAAAATGGAAAACGGCGGATATATTTACACATTCATGTGAAACCATTTTAGAATATTTTTTTTTAAAAAACCCAAAACGTGTTATTAAGGGTATACAATAACGTCACGGGACTAAAAACTTGGAGGCTATTGCAGCCGAACAGTAGTTAGGGGTGGATCAAAAATTATAATACACCCCGTAGTATTAACTGCGTATATTCCTTGGATGGGGGTTGAAGTTGTGGTTTCTAAATAAATTAAAAGCAATGCACTTGGACAAGTTAGCCGAACAGTCGTGAGGAGCGGATCAAAAATCACATTACTACACCTCGTAGAATTTACTCTGTACATCCGGAGGACTCTAGTTGAATCAAAGTACGGAAAGTACTTATAGGAGCTGATTCATAAGACTTATGAAGAAATCATTTTTTTTCTAAAAAATAGACACAAATTCATTTCATGGAATACCAATCCAATAGAAAATAAAAAGGTTTGCGGCTTTTGTCAGAAGTTTTATAAATACAATGCTTTAACTATGAATATCGGCAAATGAATATGTTTTATTTATAGATCGATATACACTATTATTGTGCCGAGTGGTTTTTAAAGTATATAAAGTTTTAAAAAAAATCCGAGGAATGAATGCCTTCGGCACAATCGCCATTCTTCGAACAATTTCGGAAAACAACGCTCTGACGAAAAGGAGCGAGAGAATACGCTTGGCCGAAGGCGGTTGTATTCCTCCACGTATCGTATTGCTCCGCTGAGGACAATTCTAATTTTTAGCTCACCTGAGCTGAAGGTTCAAGTTAGCTTTTCTACTCACCTGTTGTCCGTCGTCCGTCCGTCTGTCTGTAAACTTTTCACATTTTTTACTTCTTCTCTGGAACCACTGGGCCAAATTTAGCCAAACGTGGTACAAAACATCCGTATGGGAAGGGAATTCTAAATTGTTAAAATAAATGGCGAAACCCTTTTTAAAAGGGAGATAATGACGAAACAGTGAAAATAGGGTGTACGTCTTAAAAAGTCTTCTTCTCAAGAACCACTGCATCAGAAATGCCAATATTTACATCAAAGCTTGTAAATATAATGAAAATTTTAAATTGTTAAAATCGTGACCCCCGGACCAATACTGGGGCCCCAGGAGGGGTTCAAATTTTAGCATAGAAATATATAGAGAAAATGTTAAAAAATCTTAACTCTCAAGAACTACAATGTTACAATTTGTGAGATTGCTCTGCAAGCATCCTCAGATAGTGTAGATTCTAAATTGTTAAAACCATGACCCCCGGACTAATAATGGGGCCTCAGGAGGGGCTCTAAGTTTAACACAGAAAGATATAGAGAAAATCTTTAAAAAATCGTCTTCTCGAGAACTACAATGCTACAATTTGTGAGATTACTGTGCAAGCATCCTCAGATAGTGTAGATTTTAAATTATTAAACCGTGACCCCCGGACTAATACTGTGGCCCAGGAGGGGTTCAAAGTTTAACATAGAAAGAAATAGGGAAAACGTTAAAAAATCTTCATCTCAAGAACTACAACATTATGCTACATATTGTGGGATAAATATGCAAGCATTCTCAGATAATGTAGACGCTAAATTGTTCAAACCGTGACCCCCAGGTCAATAATGGTGCCCTAAGAGGGGTTCAAAGTTCAACATAGAAATATTTAAGTAAAAAAATTGTCTTCTCAAGAACTACAATGCTACAGTTTGTGAGATTTTTATGCAAGCATCCTCAGATAGTGTAGATTCTAAATTATTAAAATCGTGACCCCAGGCCAATAATGGGGCCCCATGAAGGGTTCAAAGTTCAACATAGAAATATATAGAGAAAATGTTTAAAAATCTTCATCTCAAAAACTACAATGCTACAATTTGTGAGATTACTATGCAAGCATTCTCACATAGTGTAGATTCTAAATTATTAAAATCGTGACCCCAGGCCAATAATGGGGCTCCAGGAGGGGTTCAAAGTTTAACATAGAAAGATATAGGGAAAACGTTTAAAAATCTTCATCTCAATAACTACAATGCTACAATGTGAGGGACTACTATGCAAGCATCCTCAGATAATGTAGATGCTAAATGTTTAAACCGTGACCCCAGGTCAATACTGAGGCCCCAAGATGGGTTCAAAGTTCAACATAGAAGTATATAGGAAAAATGTTAGAAAATCTTCTTCTCAAGAAATACAATGATACGTTAAGTTATTTTACTATGTAAGCATCCTCATATCTTTATATCCCCATATCAAGGTCACAGTGACCTTCTTTCACTTAATTTTTTATAATTATTTATAGTTCATTTTACAATATTGTTATCTTTAATACGTTGAGGCCTAGGATAATAAGGTTGGTCAGTTGATGCATCTTAGATCTTAGAATATGATGTCTAAAGAAGTAAGTATCTTTTTATGTATCGTTTAATGTGTTGTCAGATCTTGGAGTATATGAAAGTTTTACAATATTTTTAAAGCGTTTCATGTTTAAATACTTCGAAATAGAATGGTACAAGAACTATTTTTCAGGTGAGCGATGTGGTCTATGGGCCTCTTGTTCTCGTATTTAAAATATGGGAAATTTTTCGTATAGACCTTATTCAAAATAATTTAATACATCACACTAAATAAATATTAGTCCAAATACTGTTTACATTCATTTTTACCTTTACCGTCAGCAGTTCTTGGGAAAACTGACGTGATCAGCAATTTGCAACACTACCATTCTAATTAGGAAAACTGCTGGACGATTGAATTTGGAAAAAACGTTTTCAAAAAATAAATGCCTTTAAAAGTATTTAATTTTACATTGGCTTCATTAATCATATTAGGGATCTTTTTCTGCGAAAAGCGATATTGATTCTCACACAACGCCATGCTTAGGTTCAAACAGGGTTTTCCCCAGAGCGACTACTAGCTAGTACACAGAAAAGTTATCTTGATCAAATAAACTACTAAAAAGAGAAAAGAATACTGGCAAAATTGAAAGTGGAACCTCTTTGTGTAATTCTTTCTAAATCTGCAACTTGTTTTGAATAGTGCTTTTACCATTCATTTCTGTGTTTTTTGAGATATTTGGAGGGGATAGCTGGAATAATATTGTTGATATCAAAGAGAAGTAAATGGCTAAATGGATTGGTGCATATATAGAGAGAATAGCACAGAATCTAGTTATAGATCAAGAATAGTTATTAACACCATTGTACACGAAAACTCCTTTGCATGGCGTCTCGACCGACGCCTTTCTCTTATTTCAAAATCATGAAAATGGAACATACCGCCGAGCAGTCTAAAAAAAAAAAAATTAAGTCCCATGGGATTAAATACGGAGATTGGTGTAGGAATCTACAATCTGATATCTCTAATTGCGGTAGGAACAAAACATTGAGAGTTAAATAGATACAAATCTGCCCAAACCGCATCGATTTTAACAGCAACAAACTGTAATTACGATATAAAACGGAGAGCGAAACGTTGAGCGCTTGTCAACATTTTATATACGAAGTACAGATGGGCAAAATTCAGAGGACGATATTTTTCGACATATTTATGTCATCTTCTGAGTGATTTTGCCTACTACTTGACGGAATCCATATACTTATAGTGTTTATTTAAAGAGGCTGAATTATAATCAACTGTCCATCATCTTCAAACTTTACTTAATTTAATATATACTCAACTTAAACCACTGACATCTTGGCATGCATGTATTTAAAACGTTATTGAACTTTTTGTTATAAAGAAATATAAAGAGAAATCTTCATAAGATTTCAACAAATAAATTCATATATTAATTATAATTGCGCGTGTGTCTCCATGCAGGTTGATACTATACATGTGGGTACATGGAATGTCGCCTCGTGCAAGGCTCAATATATTATTAATGGAAAAGGACATGTTGCAGGTGGATTAACAGCTTTACCAGTGATCATTCCTGGTGGTCATACTAATGTCATAAAGTCAAAACTTTGGTACTTACATCACCGAAAAATATACATGGACATGATACACGTACCACAGTACGATAACTTGAGACAGAAGATCTCTCTCTCTCTCTCTCTCTCTCTCTCTCTCTCTCTCTCTCTCTCT
>WFKH01006014.1:43945171-43975895 GCA_016163765.1 Magallana hongkongensis
TCTCTCTCTCTCTCTCTCTCTCTCTCTCTCTCTCTCTCTCTCTCTCTCAACTTTTTAAAATTTCCGCCTGCCAAAAAAAATGTCTAATTGTAAAATTCGTAATAAAGAAACCATAATTGATAACTATTGCTTGAAAGGTAAACAATATATAAAAATGACATGAAGGTAAATCATTGATATGGGATATTAATTAAGTCAGGAACATAATTAAGAAAATCATGGCTTGATTGATTAATTAAAATCAAGTAAAATCAAGTAAACCAAATCGATCTATTCAACATAGTAATAAACAGCAACGATCAATCAATATATTGCAATTATACTTAGTCGTACAAGTAATTAATCAATTAACATTACTTATTTATCAAACACGTGAATTATTAATAAATGAACAAAATGCCAATTTATTGAAAATATTTTTTCTCTCCTCGATTAAATACCCGGCCATTGCGATTCTTTCCCCAACGCCATTGCATTTCAAAAGTACAAAAGAGGCATGTCGGATAACAAATGGTGTACAAAGGTCCTTCCAGTGATTAAATAGAACTGTATTAACAGGTAGTTAATTAAACACAGGTATCACGATTGATTTCATTTACATATCGTTATATTATAGGATTTCCTTTCAACTGTACACATTAGCACCGTTTAAAATCATTCTCCACCGTATATCTATATCGTCTCATCATGTTCGAGCCGCCAGACATTTGACCCGTTAATGTAGCTATCATTATTATATTCAAAAGAAGAGTTTATAGAAAGCAATGGCAGCACTTGGCCTAATTAAACGATTTCTAGGCAGATATTATGAATGCATAACACAATTTACCCGTGGCTGGCGGATTACTTCCATTCTTCCGCTGACGTCACGATTTAAACTGTGTCACCGTGATAGGCAGTGTTCAGGGTTAATTTCACAACCTTACAATCCATGATCTCTAGAAGGAAAAAAAAACCCGTCGCCGTTCTTGTCCGTTAAAAAGCCCTTCAAACAAACTCCTCAGTTATCATCTCATCCACGACGTTTAGGAAATGATTTATTGATGGGGATTTCAAAAACTAATCGATGGTATTGCAGCCAAGCGACATAAAGCCTGTTGACAACGCTTCTACTGGCCGTAAGCTTTTCCAGTTTCTCTCTCTTTCTCTTTCTCTTTCAATCATTCCCGATAGGCAGTGGTGTCATAATTCTTAGCTTGAGGACATTCTGCCGAGAATCGAGATTCTCTGTCCATAAAATGTCTTCAGCATGCATGGATCCAAATAATCAACATTAACTCGGAGGTTAACCGAATTCTGCTTTATTGACGATTTTCTTATGCAAGAAAAGTATATTGTGGAATCATGGACAGTCTTTGACCATATCCAATTGTCCATATCAACGCGTTTTAAATACATTGCTTTCTCGCGATGTTTTTCCCTTTCAATGTCCTAGGGATTTTTTTTGGTAATTAGTAAAACCCGGTACCTTATTTTTTACGATAGGCAGATACAAAGGCCTCAAATGGCTACATGTACATATCGGAAGGCCTGGGTTAATGGAGTCATTCTTTACGGTTCGTAACCTAAGGTGAGACAATGCGGTGACATCAAATTAAACTCTTGATGGTCCTATGGCCATTTGCATTGGGTACAAGTTGTATGAGCACATTTATAATTTTCCTTTTCGTACAGTTCCTTTTATCCGAACAGATTCCCAAAGACTACAATTGTTTTTACTATCCCCATTTGTGTGTATCCTGCTAAAAAACCCCCTAAAAATAACACATTTTCAACCCCAGATCTTCTGTTTTGGTTTGTAAATTTTTTTCCTCACCAAATAGGTAAAAGATGAAACAAAGAGACGATATATTACCTTGTTTTAAAATATTAAACAAGGATCTTGCTTTTAGTTTCACAACTAAAAAAACATGTTTGTTGATAAAACCATGCAGTTGTGGTCTTTCTTTCCATAATAAGTTTTGGTATGCGTGATATTGATTAATTTACTCCACAAAAGAAAAGACGTACAATGTATGGTGTGTGAAGATAACAATGATGTTGGATATTCAATTCACACAAAACCAATGCACTTTTTCTGCGTTAAAAAGTACTCTTAGTCTTAGACTTATAGTGTAATGATAATACAATTATACTACACGTAGAGAGCTGTACAATTTACAGAGTAAACATCATCGCAGGAAAGAGTGCCGATGTTCACACAACAATAACAAGTAATGTTCATGAACAGGTGGCTATTCTTCAATAAGGTCTTCTTTACAAACTGGTCGTGAGCATTAGGGAATTAAACGATTACTTCAATGAAAATCATAATAAACCATTTTTTTCAAATAAATTTATAAATTTTTTATAACAGAGGAGGTTTATAATTGCACTTTTATGAAAAGATCGCTTTGGAGATTGAGCAATTGGGACACAGATTAAAAAATAATACAATTGATTCTTTTCAATTTCCTTCAAAATATCATTAAGACACGATTCTGAAAATTAAACATGGAAATTCCAGGTTACCAAAGGAGTATCATTCGCTGGGAGGAAGTGTATGGGTTTGACATTTTAATTTTCTGTCGACACAAATGTAACTCATGGTTTAATATCTTCCTAACACTAGCTACTCTACATGAAAAAAAGGCATAAAAAGGTCAGTCTTAACATGAAAATTTTACAATATTTCTCAATAAATCATGCGATCTTGCAAGGGAAATTACTACAACATGAGTAAATGAATATTTAAAAAAGCGGGGGAGTGATATGGAAAGAGATTCTCGTTTTGCAAATTTTGCCCGTGAGTACCAGTAATTTTTGCCCCTCACAGTCGCCATTCTAGGGAGCAATAAAAGTACATCTGTACTTGGTTTCAGCAATTAAGGTAATTTTCGTGATTGGTTTTGGCGAGACACCACTTTAAGTAAATCATCCAATCATTCTATCAGTAGATGACCGTGATTCGCTAAGCATTCTCGTTAAGAGAAAGATGAGAGAGGGTGAGATAAATGAATTTGCACTTGATTTATGGGTTAGCATTTTTTTGTAATTAGATTTGACTTTTCATCATTTATCGTCAAATTATCGTCAGTTTGATTAAAATGACACGTCATCATATCCTTAACTTGTAAACACTTGCGTATATTGCGAAACATTTTCACGTACTTTTATTTCGTATTTATTCATCCCATTTCCTGGTATAAATTTTATAGACTGGTGTATACATATATATCAGATTGAAAAGAATTTGAAATAAAAAAAATTAACATACAAGTATGTATATATGTAGTGATATTTATAATGTATCATTTGACACTTTAACAATGTCCTCTGTGTGATAAAGATAATTCTAGTGTACCAATATCTACTGTACCAATATCAAACTTGCTATTTTGCAGTGTGTATTTGATGACAAAAGATTATTCAAGTACCCACGATGAAATATGTTAACATCGTTTGATAAATGGTGTCATATTTAATATTTTTGAGTTTCTATGCGTGGAAAATTTCGTGATCGATCTCAACTTTTAGGGATCTAAAATATGTCATGTAAGGACTAAAGAAAAAAAATAAATAATAATATTTTTTTTTCTTTTTTGCAAATGTTCACTATTAATACCTGCATGAACCATCAAGAAATTAACTTATTGATTGCATGTATATTATCACGTGCTGTGTGTTTGATTAGAACATGTTATCATCAATGTGGCGTGTATACTGTTCATCACAATCATAATCAAACATTTATGACCGTTATATGCCAATGTATCGACGATATAGCGAAAAATATATCTAACGAAGGACCCACTTTATACTATCAACTTCATCTGCAAAGAAATGGTCTTATATATTTTTAATCTCCAGCTTCCTTTTATCGATATTTTGAAAATCGTTAAATAACGGTATATGAATACCCTATTTGAACATGAAACACATCGTTTCGGTTTTAACAAATTAAGGTTATGTGGTCCCCCTAATAAGAGAGATAACTGTAACTGCTATTGATTTCTTTTTACCAAATTGTCGAGATTATTTTGTCTGACTTATTTAAAATTTTGGAGCAAGAGATGTGTTGAGTTTACATGTATGTACGTGATAATCATTTTAGATTAGTGTTTATATTTATTATCATAGAAGCTAAATTCCACACAAACATACATAGATAGATCTTGATCTGTAATTAAGGAGTCTGCAGCATGGATGGTCATCAAATTACCCATCAGATAGGCCTTAAATTAAATATGAGACTTTAGATTTAAAATTGGAACTTTTTCTCTTTATCTCTATACAGAGTTCTTCGTCTTAATGAGAGATTATTAAAGTCTTAAAATGGCCACGACTATCCTGCTCTTTTGCAAGTAAACATATTTGTATTTTTCATCTTCTTTGTTTTTTAATGTTGTTTTTGCTTTTGTTTGTTTGTTGACGTCAACAGCAGCGTACCTGTTCCTGAAGTTTTACATCTTGACCCCAAGTGAATTTCATTTTGAACTCAATTGAACATCAATGAATCATTTAAAAATACGATCCACGACAATTTAGCCCAATACGAATAGTGTATAAAATAATTACTTGTCAAAAACACATGTACGGGATTGGGAAACTGACTAAACTCGGTCAATAACAATGGATTATTTGTTTATTAACTGTGAACTCCCACCCTGTGCTTTCTACGTCATGCCAAATATCAAATAAAACAGGGACGAAGTGCGATTTTCATTGTGCAGACGACAAAACTCACCTCCTCTGACCTAATCATATCTTCGTCGCTATCGCTCATTGGTAAGAACTGATTGAACTAGAAACTGATCCGTAAATCCAAGCAATGATGGAGGAGAAAAAATGTCTTTTGAGATGAAATGAAATTTATCGATCCCACACCATCTTTGAAACTTTTGATTCACACATATATTGAAAACCTGCTAAATTTGCATGCGATACGCCCGAATGATTTTGTAAGTAATCGGAGCATGTGCTATTCTTGAAACGTACTCAGTCACCCGAACTGCATGCACACTCGATGTTCAGCGAGGAAGATCAATATTTTAATCTATTAACCATTCGCTCGTAACACAGACTCGCGGGGGACTAGATTCCAACTTCCTTTTCGATTTTTTCCAGGCATTATTCTAGATATTGCCTATTTGTTATGTATGAAATTCTACCTTCGGGTCTATATTTAATACACGCCTGCTATCGGTTAAAGTCCGTTGTAGGTTTGTGCGAGGAACGGACAGCAATTACTTAAACAAATTCGCTTTATGTGAGTTTGATTTATGTACCGAAATTCACATGGGATCGATGTTATAAAAATTGTTGCAGATTTTAATTTAGTTTTATGGCCAATTTACTGCTTATGTTTCTTCGGGTACAAACTTGCGGTAATGAATATTATTTTCAGTAGGTTTTTTAAAAACATATTTGTACTGGGTATCCGGCGATTATATATCATTTGATTATGGCTAAATATGATTTATTGTTCTTCAAATGAAAGGAAAATCAAATAAAGGTAATGCATTAAGTAAACCATTGATTCTTCTAGGGTTTCTAAGGCTACATGTCCGAACAATGCAAAACTCAATTTCATTTAAAGTTAACATTGACATTCTTATGCCTTATTGCATATACATGTAATTGTGTGTATCATTATTACAGTTTTTAAGAATTCTCGAATATCAAAACATGAGCATTTCATAGGCAATAAAATAAATTCAGATATGAACGCATCATCAAATCCGTTATTGATTACATCGTCACACATTGTTGCTCGTCCACATCAACATTTATTATACAAACTTCACCTAAGATAATCAATATTAATCCAATAATTCATTGATCCTACAGAAAAGACCCTTGCAATGACAGAATTTCGTTTTTTGCTCATTTGTTAGCCTGAAATTATTTGACAGCTAGGTACCATGGCTGATAGTCAATTTTCGATTTCAACATTTTTAAATTGAATAATTTAATTGTTTTCTCAAATATACACGAACAGAACTTTCCCCATTTACATACAGATCCTGATATTTCTGTACATGTTTCATATGTACGACAAATCTTATCGTATCGTATAAGAAGCGGGCTGTCACGTGATGAAACTGTGCCATTCAGTCAGCTGAATGTTGACTGAAAGGTCTGGAAATGTAATTGAATTGCAGAGTTTTGCCATTCTGTCACCATTAAGCTACCTTTTAACTATAAATGGCAGAGTTTCATCCTTTGCGTACGGTACGAGAAGCGCAGCGTGTCGTGAGAGAAACGTATCGTATCGTACAATCGTCGATAATCAAAAAATAATCACGGCCCCTTTCCCCCTTTAAGGATAAAGAAATAAATATGTGGCTTGGCAAAGTTGGCGTCCTGTTTTTTTTATTTTTAATTTTTTTTTTGAGGTCAAGAATATCTGGGACAAGCCCTTCCTTCTTTTGTTATACGACTGTGTGTCTATGCTGTAAATAAACATCATTATTTGATCATTTATAACTCTGATATCTATTGTTTTGACATCAGACCTTCCTTCCGTTCAACACGAATCGTGACCACAATGGAGCCCCGTCTCGACACAAACGAAATAAAATCTTGATGTTGCATCAGCATATGATTAAAAAATCAGTTTAAACAATGAATTAAAGCACAAAAAATCCATTTATTTGATTTCCTACATCGTAAATCTTTGTTAGCATAATCCTCCGTTCGATTTTATTTATGTTTCGAAACTTGCTGTTTGCCTTTTGGACTTCAGTTGGCCTAAGATTCGATATCTGGGTTACCAAAGTCTTGTTTGGGTAATACATGCATCATCTGAGCGCAGGTTCTTCGAGGTTCCAAGGAACCGTCCTGTTTCAACCAGACTCAATTGCAATTAGTACCCATTTTAAAGATTCGATTTCCGCATTGTTAATTAAAATATGACAGATGGTACGTGTACATGTAAAAGACTCCAAAACGTCAACGAGATTTGACCTTTAGCCCTCTAAAGCAAAACAGAACCTTCTGTTTACTGGGTCACGTCTTATAGGATAGTTCGTCGGAATGCATTCTGTTTCCGGATTTCCCCCTCGATGAGATATAGGCAGGGTGATTCATTTAATCTACGTACTTGGTCCTTCTATTACACCGACAATTACTGTAGTTCAACGGACTACATTCTGAGTTCGCTGTGATGTGTGCTGGATTAATGTTCATGGCCATCTTCCGCGGGAGGACACGGAATAGGGATTTGTCAGTCAGCAAATACGGGGGGTTTGAAATCTAATGACATGAAATCCTTTTCAAGAAAAGGTTTTTAAATTGGCTGTTCCTGCAGTTCCGCCCGTTGAGGCATATTTAAAACCAAATAGTTCAATTTGTGTAATAGAAATAAGTTTGATTAGTAATGGCAATGGAATCTGACGGTCTGTTTTTGTCAACTGCGAGAAAAATGAACAAAAACGCAAATTTTGTGAACATTTTCGTTGTGATTTAGAACTACAGAAGCCTTCAGATGACCTAAAGTCTTATCTTGTCATATCGATCGATACATTTCCAAGAATGAATCCAAGTTGTTATAACTTACTTATGCAGTTAAATCTTACTTCTTAATTTCAATTTCTAAAGAAAACACAACGAATGTCTAACCAATAGCTTGGTATTGGCAATGAGTTATTTCTTACCATTGGCTAAGTACCTGTCACTTACAATTTTTTTTTACAGCATCTGACTACGCAATATAGGTAGGGATGTATTTTTTATTTATTTTTCACTTTATTGATGTTCAAATTTTGGAATTTAATTTAAAATGTACCGTTTAACAGCCCATTAAAAAAATACAAATTTGAAGTTATTTTGTTTGAATATAAACTTATCTAAATCTTTCATCCATTAATGCTTGAAATTCTTGCTTGAGATGTTTTTGAACAAAACCAAGAAAAACCTACCTATTGACCTAAAACAAACATTTTGTTTGTTATTGCCTTATCTATGTTTGCAGCTATGAATGACATAAAATTAGCAACATTTGTAACTATGTATTAAAATTGAGCTTGGTAGAAAGCAATGGTACAATGTATTTTAAAAGTTTACCATCTAATAAATAATTAAACTGTAAAAAAGGATTCTCAATGAATCCCCAAAACTGAAACATATTAAGGTAGAAAATGGTTCAAATTGTCTTCGTGTTTGCTTTATTTGTATATTTGTGTACTATAATTATAAATTAACAACAAAACATTTCCCAATATGAAAAATAAACATCAGAAGAATGAAAACATTTGATCAAAGTTTGTTAACATTTAATATAGTATTTCATGTCATCATAATACATGTACTCTTAAAATATGATATAAGATATGAATATAATTCACGTAGTTTACTTAAAATCATTTTTGTAACTACATGTATATGGGTAACCAGACGGACAAAACTGATCTGCTCATATTAATTCCATTGCTACGACACAAATAATACTTTTTCATATTATATAATAATAATGATTTTAAAAATTAAATGGTTACAATTGTAAACTTTATGGAAAAAAGTAATTTGATTTTGACTTCTCGCCAGAACCATCTAGTGTTGAATACAGATAATAAATAAAAAAAAAGAAAGGCATAATTTTATGAAAAAAATTGTAATAACACCTGAAATGCTTGATAGTTTATCGATTGTATTAGATTCATTCAAAGGTGTCTCATTGAAAAAGAATTTACAAATTATACAACAACACAACATCAATTACAAACTGAAACAAAAATAGAAAATTAACAGTGATTGGTTAAAATCGTGTTGCGTCATAAAAACCTGTCGGAGATACTGGTAATAAATGATATGAAGTACAGAGTAATTATAGCAGAGATTAAAAACCAATTTATATTTCCTTTCCGTGTTCGCCGCCAAAATATCTTCCAAGTCGTTTTTGGAAAAAAGAAAATAACATTTAATCCCTTCTCCAAATACGATCCTTGTTGGTGTTCGTAAATACGACAGCACTTGGGGGATCGATTTCAAAAAAACCGGAAGTACAAGAGAAATCTTGTTAGATATGAATTCAATGGCGATGTCAACATAAAACTGTTTTAAGAAACACCCGTTATGAAAATAAATAATCCACCAAATAAAGGGATTAAGGATCACAACTTCACGTAAAACAATAGATCATTATTTTCCCTTGAACTCTGTGTATTAGTCGTCAAACACACCCTTAAAATAAGGAAACCCGCCTACAAAGTAGCACTTTTTAACGACCCAAAGCAATTCCTCCATTTTTCAAAACAGAAGGAGGAGGAAAACATTGTACAAACTTGCATACGATGTCTCCAGGAAAAAGCAATATAATCTCAGACTAATTCCGTCTCAAGAGCAATCTCGGACATTCCAGAGGTCCCGTTTTCATTCGTGTCCAAAATCCATGTTTGTGGATTTACATTATAAATGTCTTCTGTTTTCTTTTGTTGAGCTCTGAAATTAAAGCTATGAGTCACAGCAACTTGTTTGATGTGCTTCGAGTATAATAAAGTTAACGCCTGATATCTTTTAAAAACTCTTAAGTGCTATGCAAATTATGCAAACATTACATGTATTACCAATAATAACAGATATTGCACAACTTGATATGGGGATGTAAATTTCAATTTTAAGGAAATACACATGTAATACTATGCTCTTAATTATGATTGAATAAATATTGAAGTACAATTTCGAAAGATAGAAATTTAAAAAAAAATAACTTACTTTAGCTTCCGTACGTAGATAAATGCGCCGAGCACTGCTATAATTGCTATGATCCCAAGCACTCCTCCAACAATGGCTGGCCAATAGTGCATGACGTCATCATTATTGGTTTTCCCGCCATTAGGGATGTTTGATGACGTTTGATAATTGGTAGACATTTGTGGAGTTGTTGTAAGTAGACTACCTATTCGATTCGTCGGGTGTGCTCTCTTGCTAGTTCCCATGCTAGACTTCGTACTTGGTTGCTTTAATTTCGTAATTGTGGTCAATTTTGTGGATGGTTTGGCGGTTTTAGTCTTTGTGGTCATCTTCTGGCTCGACGAATACCCAGATGTACTTTCAGTTTCAGTACTATTGTTCATGTTTATGGAGGAGTCTGTAACAGTTTCCTCTTCCGTGGATTGCAGTGTGCTTCTCATTGAAGACACACTTAAAATGTCTGTGTTCTCATTTGTGGAAAATTCTGTAACAGTTTCAACGTTAACTTCAGTAGTTTTCAACGTGGTATCTATTGAAGATGTTATAGCAAATTTGGTCGTAGGAGCCTCCGTTAAAAATTTCGCCGGTGTGCTCGATGAAGAACTCTCGATATTTTTATCGGTACAGTTTTCTGAAGATCCATTTATATTCAAATTTTTAACTGAAGAAAGAGGACCCACTGTGGGACACATTTTTCCAGGATGTGATACTGTAGTAGTTAATAAAAGAGTCCAATCCGTAGTGGATTCGGTTGAGTCGGTTTTTCGGATTGGACATGGTGATATTCCAGGAGGGCAAAACACACTACAGTCATTTTCCTCAAAGTAAATATCACAGTCATACCTTAGTAACATTCGTAGTCTAAAAATTAAAAAAAAAAACCCTACCTAAATAAATATTTTTGATACAATACAATGATCTGAAGACATACTATAGTAGGCATATCTAAGAGTAGAACAAATTTGTCGGTTCCTATTGTCCAATTGCTGAATAGTCGAAAATGATATTGACAGTCCTATTTTATTTTGACACAAACTATCTTGTTAAAATGGCTCTTTATTGTTTCAGATACAGATACAGATACTTTTTATTGCCATTAAATTGAGTTCCTGATATGTTAATCAAAGATCATTTGCTTAAAAAGAAGTACGCACTTGGTATTTTTTGAAGGCCTCGTCCCATACTCTGTAACGTTTTTATAGTTGATATCAGGGGTCCTGTGTTTAAATGGAAACCTAAATTCATCCACCAAACCGCTGGCATCTTTATGTCTGTCGTAAATCTTCACAACTATATCGACTTGGCCCTGTGAAAAATAATCATAATCTGTATAGATATATACATTCATTATGGACACTGTTAATTTAGCATTAATTCATAGTTACATGACTAATACATGTAATATAAATGTTCAAAAATTCAGTTAGGGTTACGAAGTAATTATGATTATGCAGATTTTGATACGTGAGAAGAAGAAAATTTAATATTGGTATTGCCTATCAACGGACAGAAATTGGGATTTTAAAAAAAATGAAAAAAGGATCCTTGTTTACTTCAAAGTCAAAACTGTTTTACTGTATCAATACAATTAAAAATTCGGTCGACACTGATAAAAATTGGATGAAATATTTAAAAAAAAAAACTTGACGACGTAACTAAGTTTCAAAGCCAGACGGTAAGTTCTTCCATACATGTATATGTAACACACTAATCTATGGTACATACGTTATTTCATGCAGAAAAAATGTAGCATCTTCAAATTTTGTCTGCACTGCTTGAAACCCTTTTCCCATTTGAAACAACAAGCTGAGAAAGCATTCTCGCTTCAAACTCTCTTAAATGATTGAACTTTAAATATTACGAAAATAAATTAATTTTCATTTACAACCAGAACTAACACAAACAGAAGAGCTAATGTTGAATGCTGCTGAAACTGCATCGAACAAAAAATAATCCACAAAGAGTTTACTTCGATAAAATAGCATAAAGCATAACTAAAAAAAGATTTAAAAAATAAATATTTAAATAATCAATAAACAAGAAAACAAATTGGCGAAGGTTTATTTTGACTGCAGGGTGATTAGGTTCATTGTTCATACGCAGGGGAACTGACCACAACCAATCTGGTTAGTTCTGCTTTTGTTGATAGAATATATCACCTATATTATCAATAATAACTTTTTATCTGGTTTTCTTAAAAGAGTAAGGTAGATAGTGCTCTGTGGATAAATATTGTCAAACAGGTATACTGACCGGCCATCTCTTGAAGGAAAACGACAGAGGGTTCCTCATTTGACTGGACAGAGGTATAGAGAGAACCTTGGATCCCAGGATAGGGATGTCCAGTAGACTCTTTGTTTCCTCTCTGTGAGCGTGAAAACGAAACTAAATAGTACTTCTTGTACATGATATTATTAAGAATTAAGTTTCTCATCCACACTGATACAATCGACGATATTACATGTCTAAAAACGTACGTAAAACATACGTGGTTCTAATTTACGTTAAAAGTGCTTGAGGTCAAATACGTTTCTCACACGTTAAACACACATGTACATGTACATGCGCGGATCTAGGGGGGGGGGGGGTCGTCCGGACCCCCTGGAAAATTCAAACTTGTTAAATTTACATAGTAAAATTACCTATTACTAGGACCCCTCCCCCCTGGAAAACATAGTTATTCCTCGGAGCCAACCCCCCCCCTCCCCCGGAAATTTTTTTTCTGGATCCGCGCATGACGTAATGCTTAGTGTTTAATCGAGCTAAAAGTTAGAGACACTCGGTTATCAGAATATTAACTGCAAGAAGCGTAGTTTTGACAAAATTTCTACGTAGGAACTAAAAAGGTGTTGAAATATGAAGCCAAGATGCTCGACATTTGTACGATTTTTCATAAAAGAGATAAACTGATATTAATTGTGTTTTTTTAATTGTGTTGATAAAATTTAATTATTTGATTTTAAATTCAACCTTACTGTTCAAATCCTATGACGCTGATGTCAAACAGCAGACGACATTCGGAAGTGCAGAAGTGTGAATTTTCCCCACTACAACAAGCGCCATTGAATTTTGTGTTGGTAGGATTAGAGAATTCATGCAATCCAACATAGAGCGATCCACTTCCCGCCACAAAGACCAGCTGATACGTCAAAAGAAAGACAACTCTCGTTAATAGAGTGAAATATTTGTCTGCCAACTTTTTTACTGTTTGGCATCATGAAAATTCTGACAGTACATAAAAATGGCCAAAGGGTAATTATGTTAAACAAAATAAAATCAGAATTTTTGCATTTGACACATCTGATAAAAATCTCTGTAATTTGCACAAAACTATATCGCACAATCATATGGCTTTAATTTTTTTTACAATCGGGAATATAATTAAAAATGTTAAATGTCGTATCTAAATTATAAAATATTACTTAAGTACATGTATTTCAAATCTTGACTCATTTTCCCTAACTTGCAAATTGCTATTTTTCAAGGACTATTAAGGATAACCTTTCCCCTGGAATTCGTCTATTTGTCCATTCCGAGGTCGTGCTAATTACACAAAAACGCCCGGACTCGACTAATTGGGTTTTGATACCAGAGGCTTAAGGTATATCCTCTGACATGAAACCGTTTATCACATACCCGCGAGTTTCGTCAACCTTTCTCGATTGACAAGTAAATACAAATTGCTTACATATACTAATGGGACGGGCGGGTTAAAAAAAGAATTTGATTCTGTCCGCATTTTGTGACACACTTCCCACCCTCCACAATAAAAATACTTTTACAATGATTCATTGAAAAAAATTGGCGTAAAAAGCACCTTAAACTTTTGTATTATCTGATCGAAATTTATTTTATTTCAATATATTTCTGATTGTTCACCAGTTTAATTAATTATTGATTTAGTTTACTTTGCTAACACTTTCAAAACTCTCTGAATGATTTAATTCACAAAAAAGTCAGAAAAGGTGCACTTTTGAAAAAATATAACATGTCCAGGGTAGACTATTTGCAAACGCCTAAATGTTATTTGAAACATTCCTTTCCCGCGAAAAACATGTACGAAATCTTTAGATTTCTTCAATTTGGCTTAAATGATGTCACAGGTCATCACAAAGCAGTAAGCTGTGGTCATATTATGTGCAGTGCTCTGGAAAACACCAATTTCAGCTAAAATACACGAGGGTACACGAAACATGTGCTTTTTAAAAACAATTTGTTGATCTATACCGTTGGGATATTTTGTCTACATATTTTTTGAACGACCATCGTACATATATATTGTATGATGTACGTGTAATGCTTAAACAAATGTTACTCAATAAACTTCCTGTTCCAGATATTGAAACTATAATAAATTACAATTCCTAAAGTATATTATGAAAATATTTCTATTAATACTTGAAGCATTCGTTTAAAAAAATCAAGTAAGTTCCGATACCGGTATTTTCTTTAGAATTTAAATTAAATTGGTTTAAATCTTTTTTTATGTAATCAACATGGGGAGTGGCAGTATTATCATGCTAATTCTAAAGAAATTCGCCAATATTGAACTATGTACATTGCAATTATTCATTTATATTTTTGCCTTTGTGTATTATTCAGAGATTGTCCTTATGCAGATTGTGTGTCGAATTACCTCAAGGATTTTGGATTTTTTCTCTTTTCTCGTAATTCGTCCACAATATGGATATTTAAATGGCGAGTTCATTTGTTAAAAGGCAACATGGTGTCACGGAAAGTACATGTATAATGAATGCCCGATAATTCCCCTTTAAAAATACAGACACTTATGTCTTCCATAAAGTTTACCCCATGGTGTCATCAGTTTAAAAACCAAAACAATCAACATAAAAACAATCACATATTTCGCACACACAAAAAGTATTTGAAAATGAGAAAAAAAAACAAATTAAGAAAAACAAACTTAGGGAGACTTTGAATAGATTTAATTGTTCACTAAACAGCCAAAAATGAGAGTATCCCTATGGGGAAGTAAACATTTAAATTCCACATTCTTGGGTACATACATTCCTTTTTGTACTTATCACCTTACATTACTACCCTATCTCTACCACAGCGTCAAAAAAAGATAAATTCTCCATATTAAACCCCTTTCGGTTCTTTTCATCAGTAACCTTCTTGAAACGTATTCGAATAAAATTTCGCGAATTCTTCTATCAATGAAGTTTGCCAAGACACTGGTACATGTGGTAAATGATTTATCGACATAAGCATCGGAATTTGATTAAGCTCATCGTGATTTGATGGAAGGTTGTATTTAGAATGAATAATCGAGATAAGATATCAAATAGCGAATCTTCCGGAATTTTGATTTAATATACGCCTAATATGTAGCTGGAGACAATGAATATTATTCATGATTCAAGATTCAAATCATATTCCTCCTGATGAAATTATCTTAATGTTTTTATTTCAAAAAGGTTAAAAACGGCATTTGGAAATATTAACTGTCAAACTTTTAAAGTCTTATTTGACCTACATGTACACGAATCTATTAAGTTTCTTATCAATGCAATGAACTGGCGGACTGAGCCACACCATCTCTTTGATGGATGTACGGAAGATGGAGAGCTTATCTCTTCCGGGACCATTAAATTACCAAACAGGGTTATCTAGTAAAGTGACATTGAGAGAGAAAAAGAAAGAGAGATCGACAAACACATAGTGAGAAACAGAGAGAGAGAAAGAAAGAAACACACAGAGAGAGAGAGACTGTTTCTGACACTGTTTTTACGGTCATCACGACTATTGGAGGGAAAAAATCTAACACTCGTTTCATACTTCCCATGCTCTCTCCTTCAAATCTGTATCACTAATGAAAAATTGCCCATGATAAGTTGTTAAATCGCTAATAGATTAACATAAAGAAGTCCTTATTAAAAACTCACCATTAGTGAAAACACCGCTACAGCTAGTGGGAAGAACATCCTGACAGGCATCACCATTCCTTACCACCTAGATACCAGTCCAGGGCCTTACATCTTCCGCTAGTCAGACACTTGACTCAAAACCAACAGAACCCTGAGTCAATTCTAACAATGACCGATGGAATACATCATTCAGAGCCACACCAATACTGAAATTGCGAAAACGCTTGGTGTCCTCTTTGTTCAATTCAGCTTCTACGCCTGGACCATTGACGGCAAACAACGCTGACTGATACAGAGAGGTGGGATACACGGGCTCCTCTTTACCGAGGCATGCCGGCAGGTAAACATGGCCCTTATCTGATACACAGGGACAAAACTAACGGATTTTGCTTATGTGGTCTATGTGGTTGTATAATTGGCTCTTGGAGGCTGTTTGTCTCATTAACAGAAATTTAGTTCATATTTATGCGTTATTGCATGTAAAGTAAGCATAGAATTCGGATATTAGGGACACTTTTATTACTGTATTACTTCTAAGTCTATTTCATTTAAAATTTCTATTTTAATTTTATAAATCACGCTATTAATAGTGTTATATTGATTATGAACACTAATAAGCCTTAAAAAATCACAAAGACATCCCCTTCCGTGATAAAAACTATGCACAACAGAAATTTAAAAAAAAATCAAACAAACAACAAATTTAACGAAAATACGCTGAAGAAAAAGAAATAATCCGGAGAAACAAGAGTGACGTTGGCATAATGGTATTTTACACAAACATGAAAAGTATCATTTGTGTCACTAAATCAAAATCATGAAAAAAGCGCAATTCCATGTCGCTTTCTGAAAGGCTGTATGGCGCGGAAATAGGCGTTATAACGCAGAAAATGCATCGCATCGCGAATATGGGCGAAATGTACCATTTTCAAAAGTGTATTAGCGAAAAAGAGCATTTTCTGACCCCTTTTCATAGAAATTGCTATACTTTTCATACTGTGTACTAGTACTTACGTATACATGTATTTGAATGCATTATTATGTAAGAGATGCATGTCTTTTCAAAAAGGGAATTAATGCAAATCTAAATAGTATTACAACATCTTTAAACGTTTAAACGTCTTTTGAAAAGACGATATAAATCAAAATAATGCATGATATACTATGGGGCAACAGTTTTAGCACTGATTAGTCAGTAAAATATTCATTGATCACTTATATTCACTATATCAACAATATTAACTTAGCACGATAGCAATATATTTGATATTCAGAGAGTCAGTATGTTAAACCCCTCTCACACCGGGGCTGCGTCCTCAAGGCGATCCCGCTGCGTCCTTAAATAATGTAAAACGCCAAGGTACACGCAGTAGAGTCTCCTACAGCGCCATAATCTTCATTTGTCGCGGTGGGATCGCCAAGAACATTGTAGAACGCCAGCGACGGCGCGCACTTTGGGCATGCACAAAGTACGCGCCGTGGCTCTGCGTTCTGATAAACACGCAGTAGAAATGGAGTGAGGTCGCCGTAAGGTCTCCAACAGCGCCACGTGATCTCCGTTGGCGCGCTCAAGTAACGCACATAATCGCAGTATAGACGCAGTGATAAGTCGATTGCTCTTGCACAGAGACCTCTCGGAGTCCTTTGTGATGTCACTGCACCTCTATCGCGCTCTCACTGTGCATCCACAACGTTTGAACGTGTTGTTTTTCATTTTGCTGTGTTCACACAGCGGCCTTGGGGCCGCTGTAGGTGCGATCATCGCGCTCTCTTGACCTTTCTTCTGCGTTCATTAGCGTTTATACCGCGCTTCCACGGCTTTGTCAGCCAGATCACAAAAACTTGAACAATGGCTGTTGTACAATAGCAAGCGATATAGTATTCTTAAACTTGATGTTGATGACTATGTAAAAAGTAGCATTTGCGAATATTCCAGGACCTACTGTAAAAGTGGTTATTTACGCTGGTGGTTAAGTACTCGTTTTCTATGGTCAAACAAATACGCGTGGGTATTAAATACACGGATGCGTGATTTATCACACTAAATTTTTACGCGATTTAAGCTAACCGCGTAACTAGTGTAAATTTCCCCCACGCGTAAAAAACAACTTTTACAGTATTAAAGGACGTAGATGGAATTCATGCCGTTTTGTTCTGATGTTTTTATGTTTTATAACAACTAATAACGGTTCTTTTTTGTAGACCTCTCTACTAAGATTTTTGTCTTTCACAAATTATTTAGAAATTAGTTACGTTTAAATTACAATGTATCTTATTTCATTAAAACAAAAATAATTTTTTTTTATAATTTATTTACTAGTTGTTAAGTTCAAAATTCTTCAAAATTCTTGTTTGTTTCCCATACCATTTTACAAATTAAAATTTACCTACCAATAAGTAAAAAACGTCTTGTGCACGCAGTCAGCGCGCAGAGCACGCCGTGGACGCGAGGTAAAAACTTTTAGCACGTCAGAAGCGCTAAGCGGATACTCAGCGAGAGCGCAGTCAATCGCCAAGTAGAACTCTGTGGAAACCAGTTAAACGCTGCGGGAGCTCCGTAAAAACGCATCGGTCAAAATTTCAAATAAAATTGTACATTTTTTCTGAATTTTTCCTGCGATCCTACGGCGATTCCAGTAATTTAACAACGCCGTGAACACGCTGTGGGAACGCAACTTGGGTGTGACAGGGCCTTTAGCTCTTTGGATTCAATAAATATTTGGAAAAAAATTGCAAGAGAGTGGAATTTTATAATTACAGTTAAAACGTTAAACCAAGGGTCAGCAATTTAGAACCATTTTAACAAGACCTTGGACTTTCGGTAGGACGTAACTATCAAATTGATGATGTCTTGCATCAAAACAAGTTAAAAATAACACTGGTTTCAATTGAAATATGCATAGATTGCGTAGTCATATTTCAAAAGCCAGACAAATCTGTTGATTTCAAAGAGCTATGGTCGAGTGGCCTACAATGAAATAGACACAACTACCCAAAGTCCAAGCTCTTGTTAAAATGGTTCTAAACCCTTCGCTCTTTTCATTCATAGATGCATTGGATTTGGTGGGGTCATTAAAATACAAAAAACCCCAGTTACTGGGTATTTGTTTTAGATTCATAATTTGTGCTATGTTCTAGCAGGAAACTTTGTTTCATTTATTTGTTTGATTTATCAGGGGATATGATTTATGAAAGAACCTAATATCTCTATTTTGCTAATTAAAATTACAAAGCTGAGTTTGTAATTGACAAGATAGAAATTCTTTACATGACAATTGTAAATAGTTTTGTACAAAAGGAGAATGACTTGGTCGTTGTTAGAACTTATTTCTACAGTTTCTAATTTAATCTTTTTGTGATATACAATTGAAGGAGGCTGGGTGATCAACAAACTTACCATCAGATCTGTCTTAAACTTTGACATTTATATTTTTGGCCATAAACTTTTTAACATTTAGTAAAGAAAAAATCTAAATATTTTAGCTTTAAAATTTGATCATTTTTCTATATCTTTATACAGAGCTCTTCTTCTTAAGGAGATTAAAATACTCTAAAAATGGCCACGACCATCTAGCCCTCTGAATTTGTTCATAGCAGATGTATTTAATTAAGGAGGCCGACTTAAGTTTTCATTTTTTTTCATTTCATGTTTTTACGCATTCTAGTAAAATACCTTTTATGAAATTGTTTCGATACCATTTATTAAATTGAACACAATAAACAGATAAAAATATTTAGATTTTTTGAGGAAAATTTTATTTTTTAAACAATTTTTCCGTTGTTCGGTATGTGAGTGTTGCCATTGTGCTTTTATGACGCTATGATAAAATGAAGCTTTTAGGAGTACGTTATAAGAAATACCGTAAAAGAAAAAGTAAAAAGTGTACTCCTTTGAAATTTTTCACACAGAATTATGATATCTTCAGTGTTATTTTTTCTTAATTTTTGAATGAATCCATTGTATGGATATACATTTGTAATACTACAAAAATATAGCAAAATTTTGTGCATTTTGATATTTTGAGATGACCCCCACTAAAAACCAGACAATGACATTACTAATCACATATTATAATTTGAGGAAAATCGCTATTGTAGTATTTTTTAAATCTGCTTCGGAGTGCGGAAAATGTCAATTTCCTATATGTTCCTATAGTAAATGTACCTGTATTTTGAGATGGCCCCTAAAAAGAATCAGATGGTTCCAGTTTTCGTAATGGTGCCGGTTCTGACGTTTTCCTGGCATATAAAATATCAAAATCGTTAAAAAAGCCAGGAAAAGGTCAGATTTTTCGGACTAGCAAGCTCATAAAAAACAGGATATCTTTTCAGAGTATGTCGGAAAGACGAGAAGTGGTTGATACAATGCAGTACCACATTGATATAAGTCTTTAATTTTTCATAATTATGCATTTTACCTTTTTTAACGGAAAAGCCCGATTGTTATCAACAAAGGAACGACCTTCGAGGGGGAAAATTTTACGTCGAATCACAAAGAAAGCTAATTTCTCAATGGTCATTTTGGCTTGAATCTATCATACGGAAAAATCTGAGCAAAGAAACGACATTCACGGGGAAAATTTCAGTTGATCACGAGCCTTCCTCTGTGTGTATAAAAATGGCTACAGCGCTAGCTCACCTATCTTTTTTAAAAGATAAGCTTGTAGAACTTCTATAAGGATCCCGTTAACTTTCTATAAATAACGGTGATATGAGACCTTTATTTTTTTTTCTACGCATGTTTGCTATTTTGTATAGTCAGCACCTCTATAAGGATCCTGATACTATAAATATCAATGATAAGAGTCCTCTATGCTATAAATATCGATGATATGAGAACTCTAGTATACCAGAACTTTTTTCTGCGCATGCTCACTATTTTGTATAGTCAGCACCTCTATAAGGATCTCGATTCTTAAAATATCGATGATAAGCAACCTCTATACAGTGTCGTATAATTTAAAAAAGGTCCTACCCGAAGTCACTTATTAAAATTTCTCTCAGAATTATTATTCTTTTTGCTCATGTAAATGTATCTAAAAGATGTCTGTTTACATAAACCAGTCGGCCATTTGCGTATGGTACATTAGATTAGATTTTGACCAATTGCTTAAGAATCTGGAAAAAAAAACCCAGAAAACCATGAGTATTTTGACAATAATCTGCATACACCATTTAGTCCCTTTGTTTTTAAATCTCTTCCGGTATATACGGATTACATCATTGGGATTTCCCGACAGGTAAACACAGGAAAATGAACACCCCTGAACTAAAAGAGAAAAAATGTCTCCGCTGTAGTGTTCTACACAACTAAGATTTTCTTTTTAGCTCGTGCTTTGTTTAATTTCATAAAATCACAAAAACTCTAAAATTTGTCCTAGATATGAATTACTGTATGAAATTATTAGGTGCATGTGTATATCAGGGATCTTGAGTGATATGTAAGCAGAGCGTTATTGACCAATGTAAATGTTGTGTGGGACTTCTTAGTAGCTGTAGAACAAAAAATCTTTAAAATCACACGACCTTGCATTTGATATCCAGTAAAGGGGCTGATACCTAAACTTACGGGCCCAGAGGGGCCAACAGGCTTTCATATAATGTATCTCTTAAATGATCAATATTTTGTTATCAATTGCCGGAACAAAAATGTTCATCTTAACGATCTGCAACTATATATTTTAAAATGTTTGCATGTGTTAAGGGCCATAAGGGGCCGTAATACAAAATCTTTGACACTTTATATCTCGAAAAGAAAAAAAAAAATAAGCAGTAGTGAACAAAAAATTGTTCAGAATAATTTTTAAAAAAATATACAATCTGTTAATTTTTTCAAAATTATTTACAAGACCTTTCATTTGATATCAAGAAAAAGGGGCTGACCCTTCAAATTAAGGGCCCAGAGGGCTCTAAATTCTTTTGATCATAACTCTATACTATAAGCAATAATTTGTCATATAATACAGAAGCAGTTATGTTCACTTTAAAGTTACCAAACTATACAGTACCATATTTTACTCATGTGTTACGTAAAAAGTGGTTTTCAGGGGCCCGAACAATTGATCTTTAAACTTATGTAACTCGATAATTTGAAAAAAAAAATTGATAAAACAATCGAACGAAAGATGTTCCAAGTCATGCTGTTGACAATACGCCATCCTATAAAATGTTGGTAATGAATCCCTTTAGGAAGGAATGGGACCAGCCCCTAAATGTCACTTTTTAAAATATTTTGTTAAAATATAGAACAAACATTGTTTAGTGTGCACGAGTTTTGATTTGACAGCATGAAAAGGGACTTGTCCTTCATATATAAAGGGCCAGATGGGGTCTAAAGTTTTCTTCATATAACTTTCAAATGAGGAAGTTCAACGTTCAAAATCATTATGTTATGTCAGATCCCAATGCTTTATTTAAAGAAGATGATTGTAGGGAATAACAAAAACTATCATAAAATAAAAGATCATAGTTTGTTTACATGTACTCCAATGACTGCTACATTTCTGTATCTTTTTGTGGTCTGTACATGAAATACAGTGTGGAAAATATCTACAAAGGTGATATGATTATCCTCAAATTGCTGTCTGAGCGCCTTTAAGGCACCATTTTAATTTGTTTTACTACTTCACATTTCAAAACGTCACAAAAGTACATGCATTTATTTACACACAAAAAAAAAAATTAAAGAAAGGAAAAGTGGAGAAAATTATGACATTCTTCCATCGGAGCTAGTGATAAATGAAAAAAACACATTTCTATCGGTCAAATAATCTCTTCATAATTCAAGCTTGACGTTAACTGAGACTTTCACACGGATAGCATTCGGATGTGAGACATTTACACTTTAAGATCACCAAACACACTAAACTGTAGAGGGTTGGTCCAAAAGTAGTGTCACAGTTGCAATAAAATCTTGAAAACTCGCCGTAATGACAAAATTTCGAACTATAAAATATTTACATATATTTATTTAGATCTGAAAAGGATGACTGCACTTAAGGACATGCGATAATTGCGAGAAAATAAACTTTTAAAAGAAAATTTTTTCTTTCAATTGCAGAAATGGTCAGCATCTAAACTGAAACTTTACGTAATTGCGTTAAATAAAAGTATATTGTTACCAAGTACGAATTTGTTTTCGTAGACGGGGTCATCACGATTTCTTGAATGTCCATACGATAATGAGGACGCCCACTTTTATACTGACTTCATACATAGTCAGCGCATGTTTGTCTATTGTTCTCCGTTTAACAGTAGTTGTATATTTGCATTATCTAAGTTATGTCAAAAAGAGATTAATAGACAAGCATGCGCTCATGGTTTAAAAGAGAAAAAACTGCTTCTTCTTACTTTCGCTTTCCCTGTTGTAACCAAGGGTTGATACATGTTGAATATTATAATTCACCACGTGATTTCTCACCTCAGGTAACTTTGAGAATACAAAATTCTATCACGTGACGTGTAAGATAGCATGTTATGTGCTAACTAGGACAATGTTTTCGAACACGTGAAGTTGTCAAATATTGATTTAAAGTCTTCTGTACTTACATGGGCGTGGTCTAATTGTTGAAACCATAGTAAATAGTATACCTGTACCATATAGAATAGATAGGGCTATTGTTAAAGAGTGATCACAAAAATTTTTATACATGGCATTGTTATTCATGCTAGTCTAATTTTAGTACCATTCTGATAATGTCAGCTCCACCTCTCATGCATATTAATATCAATCTTATGTTCGATCAAGGGCAGATAAGCGAAAATTCTCCTTTTTTCGAAAGTTGTAGGGAGAAAAACATAGAATGAGTTTATTGTATCACAGTCTAAAATCTTAATTTATGTTGGAAATTGACTAGAGTCTTTCATAAAATAAACAAAAGTGATATAAGGTTAAGAAATAATCGCAACAGAAGCGACCGAAAAAGACCTAAAATCCGGCGCTAAGTGTAGTCATTCTTTTAATGCAAATGGTATTTACTTCTGAAGACAACATATTATATATTATATTATATATACATATTTCAGATATCTCATTGATATGTTTCTTTTCTGATTTTGTACGCGTGAGATCTCAAAAGCAGTAAGTGATTGAGCAATAAAACTTTGCTATATAATGGACCTTATCATGAATATGTGCAGAATAGGTATCAATAATTTGTCTGTCACTTCTGGTCGTAATCGGAAGCAAACAAAATTGTACTTTTTACTTTTACAATTTTCGACAGAATTTTCCAGATTTAAAAAAAAAATTCAGCACATTATTGTAATGATAAATACAAGAATATTGCTTTTTTCTATTGAGGTATCTCAGATATTTTCAGATTCTTTCTGATTTTGTCCGTGCAAGACTCAATAATGGAAAGTAATTTAGCAACCAAGCTTTGCTATATAATAGACCTAAACATGTAGATGTGCAGAAAAGGTATTAATGATTTATCAGGCATTTCAAGTCGTCACCGGAAGCAAACAAAATTGTATTTTTTTAAACTTTTTAAATTATGATAGTATATTCCAGATTTTTTCAAGAATTCAACCCAGCATAAAAATCTCTTGGTAAAACATGATTATTGCTTTTCTTTTGTTGAGATATCTCGAATATCTCATTTAGATGTCTCTTTTTTTGTCATTTTCATGTTTTATTCGAAATGTCAGAGGATCAACGGAGGAACATGTTTTCTTTTTAAACATGATTCCCACCTAGCCAAAACTTGTTTTGGCTAGGTGGGAATGGTGTACAGGTCAGGGGAAGGAGAGAACAAAAGAAATTAATTACAGGTGACCTATAGTCTGTTTTAGAATGACCACAAGTGCTTTAATAAAAGTATGATACTCCAATGAGGGATTAATTTAATTATATGCATTATTATTTATTTTAAACATTTTTAATTGATTTAATAAAAAAAAAATCATTTTGAAATCATCTGTTTTGTGAATTGTTTATTTAATTTTATCAATTTATTAACTTTTTCTTTTTGAAATATTTTATTTTTTAAAATGACTAATATCTTTAACCCGTTTTTGAACTTAATATGTTAATGACAGTTTATCAATGTAGAATTGGAAACATATATTTTTATTTATTAGTTATTTTCTTTAAATAAATTGTATAACAAATCATTATGGTTGTTATATATTCACAAGAATATACTTATTACACACTGATATTACACCGCTATTTAAACCTAAAGGGATCATCTACCGGTAAATCAATGAATTTTTGAACAAGAGAAAAAATTTGTTGTTAACTCCTTATGTTAAAACAAATCCCATAGCCCCTAAGTAAAAGGTGTACATCGTTGATATCCAAATCAAATATAAACATACAGACAAAAAAAAAATGGGATATCATCTTATTGTTTACCATACCATTTACCATTAAATCAAGATTGAGTAAACACTTGTGCCCTAATTTTTCGATAATATGAATAAAATATGTAAAGCATTAACCAAATGAAAAGTACATGCAGAGATGTACATTTGTTTAAAGTTATAAATTACTCAATATAGGTTTACGATAGAGTAGACTGCAGCATCGGGCATATATAACTGACTTACGATATGCTTCTAATCTAGTAACTGGAATCACTAATTTATCTCTATTGCCGGCATTATATTTCATTTACATTTTTTGCTTAAGAACTAAATGGCATATAAATATTCTGACACAACCCTAAAAAATAATTTGACTACTATATATGATTTATTAGAAGACTCGTTACTATCTTAACCACGGTTAAGTCATTGCAATAAGCTTAATTTCCTGTTTATAGAAGGTCGCCGTGAAAAAATAAAGTTAAATGAAAAAACTGTAATTCTAATTTATTTGTGTTGACCAAGCTAAGTGTACTTGTACATATTACTATCAACCGAGTGTATTTCATGTACACTCTGTGCTGGATATTTACAAACTCACTTCGGGTAAGTACACGAATTACAAAATAATACCACTTATTTTGTAACAAAATACTCGAAATTGAACAGATAGAAATGAAAAATATGTACCCCGGACCTTTTATGTTAGACGGACCTTTTTCTTATACGGGCCGGACCCTTTTAGAGCAAAGGCTGACCTTAAATGTTAACATTAAAGGTCCGCCCGGACCATTTTACGTGGCGGACCTTTAATTATACGACAACGGGTCCCTTTCTATTAATAGTTACGTCATCATCAAAACCTCGACCTTTGCAGCAGTTCTGTTCTCAAGCAACCTTGCTTGACTCTCAGAAAATTTTTGTTCTATTCTTATCTTGGCCTTTAGATAAGGTTTTGAAAAATCTATTAATTTACTAATTAGTATAATATCGTGGTGACATCAAAATGATCATTTTAATTTGTTTTTGTGTTCAAGGTTAACTTTACTGCACGTTAGCTTAGGTAAGATTTAGGCCGGTGCAGATATTTCTTAAAACAAAAAAAGCGTATTCTAAATACAAACTCTATTTATTGAGTTTGTATTTTAAGTTGTATATCTTATTTTATCTATGCAAATAAAATAACAAATTGCAACAATGCCTGCTGACGTGGTCTCTTATTGTACATCAGTACGTTAGATATCAATTGATTCTTCTATGCATGTGAATTTGAGTTGCACATCATTTCGTGCAGTCCGTGATTTTTGTCCTAGGTTGCTGCAAGTTTCGATCGATCGAACTGGTTAGAACTGGATCGTGTAGATTTCAGTTTCTATAAAGGTATGAATCACAATCTTTTTTTTAAAAATAGATTAGAAAATACTCAGTGGTTGTAAATATATAATTATATTCCTTCCGTAATCACTTATTTACATGAAATCTTCTTTAAGGATGATTGACTATGACGTGTAAAACGTTGTTTCATTCGATAATTTTGCGATGTATATTCAAGTCTAGTGATGCATGTTCAATACCTTGTGATGTATATTCATAATCTTACGATGTATATTCGATAATTTTGTGATTTATGTTCAAAATCTTGTGATGTATACATGTATTCTATATATTGTGACATATATTCGATAATCTTGTGATCTATGTTCAATACTAGTATCTTGTGATGTCTATTCTATATCTTGTGATGTATATTCTATAATATAGTGATGTATATTCAAAATCTTGTGATGTGTATTCAAAATATTGTGATGTATGTTCAATATCTTGTGATGTTTGTTCAAAATCAACATCACAAGATTTTGAATATACATCAAAAGATTTTGAATATACATATCAAGATTTTCGAATAAAGCAACGTTTTACACGCCATAATTGACTGAAATAGAGATATACATGTATTATACAATAAGGGTAAAACACTTTCTTTGGTGTTTCATCAGGGCTATGCAAGTAAAGAGAATTGCATTAAATTTCTTTTCGATTTTAGCTACCTTCATACCCACAGAAATCACTAAAGAAACTTTTTATTTTATAAGTAACTTGCATAAAAAATATGGCATACGTTTCTTGATACCCACTATTTATCATTTTAAGGCCGACTTTTCGAGATACCATTGACAGAGTCGATTCCCCAGGATGATCTCGCCAAAAAATCAGACAAAACATTAAAGATCATGATCAAACATGTCTTGCGAACGACTACTAGGCAAAGTTAAAGTCAAGCACGTGTCATGCAAACAGTTTTATCATCGAAGTTAACACTAAAGAGTTAAAGAGTCTATATATGTTAATAGTCAAATTTGGACCCCATTCATCAAAATCATTTCGAGATATGTTATTTTTTGGTTGCTTTGTGGAAGAGTTACTGTTTGTCACTGTTTATTATTACTGTTTATACAAGATACACGTTTTATACATTTGTCTCATTTTTTGTGCATTATCTGGCCGTATATGACGTCAGAAATGACGCTAATTTTGAGACCAGATATAAATCAAATTCAGTAAGGCAGGCTGTGTTATACAGAATACAAAGCATCGTTGAAGTTCATATTATGAAGTATAAACTGATGAAAATTCGTCATGAACAGATACATCTCTGATAAAAAAAACATTTCGAATCGCCTGTTCAAGTCTGCATTAATGAAAGTAAAGCCATTTTTGCAAAAATTACCAAACTGTCAGGAGAAGTTTACTTTATGAATTCTTATATCTAAACTAATGGTATTTAGATCAGAATGAAAATTATGCAAAATCCAAAATTTTCACATGAATATCTTAACAAAGTCAAGAAATATGAACAGTAAAAATTATGATATTCAATTGGGGGAGGGAGGGGGAGGGCAGTTTATTCTGCATGCTCTCCAGGCGCTGCCGTACAAGATTTTGTCTCTCAATGCACTGGGTTTAGACTGAAAAATGATATTTAAAAAATAGGGTTGGGATTTAAATCCTTGACAAAAATTACGATATATTTTTTTTTAATTTCAATCCATGTTAGTACAAGCTATTCATATCAATCATAAAAATTCATTCGTCCATGTCGAATGGATATATACTCTATACCGACATGGTAAATAAAGATCATGTCTGTTCATGCCATTTAGTTGATGGGTATTTAAAAAATCAGACATTATTATAATACCCAACTTTAAAACATTCATTTGATTACACCTTGCAATATCGAGGTAACCGGCGATCCATTCTTTTGACGGGAAAAAACTATCCACCGGTTCACATTTTTTACTCTAGCTTTCAATTTCGTTTAGATATAAATAGAACTGGAAACACAGTACTCCATGCATACGGAAGAAAATGGATGTCACGATGAACGTACTATCAGCGAATCTGAATTTTCCGCCATTTTTATACTACGGACAGCTGTTTGTTCTACGTATCTGGGTCAGCTTTGTGTTGGATGCAGCGTGTATAACTCTTCTCATGAAGCGGAAGTGCTTACAACCAGGAATTAATTTTCTGATATATGTGACGGTGGTAACCTCTGTGTGGCTCCTAATTACAGTTTTAGTGGTTCTTGGAAATGATTTATACTCCTTTGCTAACGAAATGATGATCGGGTTTAAGTTCCTCTCTGCGGTCCAAGCCTTCTGTATTTTGTATTTTTCGACAAAGAAAGATCTTGGATATGACTTAACGACGACTGTTCAAATATGTATATGTTTTGATGCTATTCTGTGTTCATTACAACTTATTAAACTTATTATAAGTGATTTAAATTTCAGAATTGAGGAACGGCATTGACTTTTCTTTGGACTCAGTCTCACAAACTGGTAAATAATAGATATGTATTGATATAAATATACATGTATTTATAAACCTACATATTGTGTGCGTTTTAAGTACATTGCTGTGCTTTATAAGCTTGATAAATACTCATGGTGAATATATTTGAAGTAAAAGGGTCTTTGTCTTAAATTTCGAAATTTAAATGCAATTTTTTCGAAAAAAAAAAAATCACGTGTAAAGTTTAAAGTGCGTACTATCTCGCTTTGTATGCTCTCCGAATATCGCATTGCACGATGCCTTTGTCCTCTTGTCACACCTTATGTCTGTGTTTCAACGGTTTCTTTAAATCAAAAATGTTCGCAATAACATTTGAATCTGTTCAATTGGTAGAGCCCAAACTAATTTTTGGGACTTCATACGGGTTGCGACTTCCTTGAAAAGAAACTAGGATACAAACATAGAAATGCAATGTGATATAAACATTACAATGCCAGTAAATTAGAAAAAGGTACAGAATTAACTTATTAATTGTTAACCAAGGTGAACATTGTTTCTTTTATGCAATCAAATGAAAAGGTGTAATCAAATCTTGGGGGGGGAGGGTCATGATAAAAACATAGGAATTCTCTATTAAACCGTTTATGTACCAATTAGTATAATTGAGCCAAACTTAAACACAATCAGTTACAATAGATATAAAGAGACACAAAATTGGTTTTATAAGTGTTAAATTTGGTAGGCAATGCGTTCCATGGGCATCTTGTTATTTCACACATTAAAATGAATAACATTTACATTTAGTATTGCTTACTGTTTTTAGAAAACCAATCTTCACAACAAGAGTACGAATATTCAATCACATTTAACGATCGCTTTGCATGTCTTCAATGCATTTTATCCTAAATATACAAATAAATTTGAAGCATAAAAAAAAATTGAAATTTTGGATTATTCCAGTTGAAATTTTCGTTATTCTCAAGTTCTGTCAAGCAAATCTTTAATATACTTGATAAGGGGTAAATGTATGTGCCTGTTGTGTTTAACCACTATATACACTAACATCTTATAAGGGACAGGAAAGAAAGGTACTGCGACCACAGTACCTTTTACGGGTTTTATTTCTGATTTGTGCTATGCCTTTCATCACAGACGCCATTATAAAACAAATAGCTTATAAGTGATCATTTCTTCAAATATCAATTTATAATTAAACATGTAAATAGACAACGTACAATATAAACTAAACCAAATTTTGAATCACGGAGTAATGTTAGGGTTTTTCTCCAGCAATAAGCTTCTTATGTCTGTGGTGAAAAAAAAAAATCTTTTGTTCATTATAAACGATTATAGAAGATTATGGTCTTGGGACAAACACTTAACTACGGAGTAATAATCCTCTTTAAACAGAGCTCGTCGGACGAAATCTGTATTCATTACATAAATCGCACAAAAACTACTTATTTACCTAATAAAAGTTTTTGATAAACGGATATATCGATATTTACAGTGATTGTATTGAGTTATACCATTTATCTAATATTATGCAAGTGTTATTAACACGTACTGGTCATTTTAAAAGAAGTAACTATAAATGTACACTTGCGGAACTGTTGAAGAAAAGGACGTTTAACAACAGATATTTAAAAGACGACTATTGCTTCGATCATTTCATGATATCGACTTCATAAAGACTTGATAAAGAAATTATACAGATTGTGCGAATAAGTAAGTTAGATCTACAATGTAGAACGATAAACGTAAAGAAGTCCCGCAGTCTGTGTATTCCCTAAAGTTCACACCACAGGCAGTCTGTGAGAACGACTAAGCAAGTGAATATTTGTCAAAACAATAGACTGAGTATATTGTTGTGGATCGCTTTGAGTAGAAGTATATCTTCAATATACTCATGTCTCCTTGAATTTTGTGTATCATTAGAACCATTTTAACAAGACCTTGGGCTTTCGGTAGGACGAAACTATCTATTTCTTGCATCAAAACAAGTTGTGTCATGGTGCGGTACTTTATTCTTTGATGTTGCCTATTCTTTA
>WFKH01006014.1:43984590-44002282 GCA_016163765.1 Magallana hongkongensis
ATAATATAAGATGGGAAACGAATTTTGGTCGTATATGAGCTTACACATGTACAGAGTAAAAATTAATGGCAAATGTTGCTGCTTTGCTTCATCATTCTGTGGTGTCATCAATATTTGTTGAATACTAATTTACGAGGATTTCGTTCCTTAGTTGGAATTAATATTTATTAAAGTGCAATAACATATTTTATCGAAATGATTTAAGGACCACAAATTTAGGTTAACATTATCATTGAAATTATGATTTTCATTAAATCCGCGAAAATTTATGCCCCTGAATATTAAATAAATGAAATCACTGTTATCAACAAATGTTTCATATGTACGAAGATGTTTAAAATACGCTAAATAGTAGGTACATGTAAAGTAAAATGAAGTTGTATGCAGATATCACAGTTAAAAATGGCATCCCAAACAGAAGTTGCACATATACACTTAAGAACTTCATGTAAAACTATTGAAAAAAATACATAATTCACTTTTATAAAAATTAATGATGACAAATGAATTTAAACAAATATAATTAAATATATACGTATATGATCATATTGTTCAAATTACTCAGTATACGAAGTACATAGATATACGATTTGTGTTCTGTTAACACGCATGGAGAGGTTAATTGATATTAGTACATTAGATCTTAATATGAAATTATGATTCGAAAGTTTGAAAAATAAAATTTCTATCATTTTTACGTCTATTAAATGTTGTTGATTTCTTGAATAGAAATCGTTATAACGCTTAATATTTCATACGAAAGACTTATCGAAGTTTCTGTTATACCACTCTTTAAGACCGTTATAACAGGCAGTTTGACTCTTTGGGTCCGCTTCACAAACATTCACAAGCCAGTCTTTGAATTTTCTTTCAGACATGTTAAGGATTAAAAACATCCCAAAGACTTGGCGAGCCTTAAAAAAAATATTGAATTTATAAGTGTTATATTGTAATCTATTTAATTACTTCACCAGCTTTTACCAAACATAATTACTTTTCTAGTTTATTTAATACACAGACAAAGTTAACTATTATCAAACAATCTATCAAATATCATCTAACAAATTAGAACATACCAGTACATGTATGGCATTGGTTAATTTTCTTTCATTTTTTTTATTATAAAATTAAATTAGATATTTGATATACATTAAAAAAACGATGATTAAAACGTGTTAGAAATTAAAAATCATGAAAACAAAAAGGTAAATAAATACAAAGTTTTAGCGTTTACAAAAAATGAAATAGCATGCATTCAAGGTTGATCGACTTGCTTTCAGAGAAAAAAGAGACTTTTTTCAATTCATGTTAGAGCCTCCTACCCATGGCTCCATTATCACGTTGAATAATCACACGTTGAATGTGACTTCATGATTAACCCGTTTCATTTTTACATGCCGTTCGGTTTGACTGCATTTGCAATATACAACATACTTTATTAAACTGCGATTGGATAATCAAATATTGCATTAAAGGTGTATTTTAGAATGTGTGCAAAGTTCGAGCTTGGAGGCATTCTCTTATCATACAACCACGGTCAAATTGGAGAGGTCAATTCATTTTGGACGTTTTTGTGTTGACTGAAAAATACATACAGGACACCCAAGTACCTTAAAATACCCTTCCCTCCTCAGTCCTTTCTTGTTTCCATACCCAATCCCTGGTAATATTGTCACTGGATTGTCTCCCATTGGAAACTGCAGAAAGTGGTCATGCTTTCGTGTTGTTGACATCTTAAACAAAATTCAGCCATATTAATTGTACAGTTGATCGATTTAAAACGAACATGTTAATCTATCTAAAATGCAAGTAGCTGTAAGTCGTCTGAGTTAACAGTATAAATGAGTTTCATTATTTATCAATAAATAAACTGATTACAATTCGTCTGAGCAATGTCAGTTCGCTTGTCTGTCTATCTGATTAAACGAAGACCCGAATATCCTTCTTCCTGGCTTCTTTGTAGTCATTGATTCTCTTTTTATGCAAGAAAACGAAATATTGATATTCTTATTATTCTGTAAAAATTACACTTTTATGTGTTTTTCCTCTCTCGACATTATGGCCCCTATGAGGATTTTCTCAAACTCTCCCCTTGAGTTTGGTGAAAAATCATTATATGTATATAGTTACATGGTACATAGAAAAAATGATTATATTACTAAACAGCAATTGAATGTGTATGACTCCTGAATTACTTTTTTATCTATTTGAAATATCCGATGATGTGAACATGACAAGAGAATATGCAAATTATAATCTTTATAAATAAAACAAGCTTTTGTCTCAGCAAACTTTTTCTGTTTTTCATCAGTCAAAATTTGACCTATTTACAATTACTAGATACCCCGGACAGCTGTGTAAAATTTTACTTTATTCTAGAGATAAATACCAAAAGTAGGCTTAATGTTAGAAGTTAAACCAGGAAACTACACCAACCCCTTATTTATTAGATTTCTGGTACTACACAAAGAATTTTATTAAAATACTAGAATTAAAACAGTTTGTACCTAACTTAACAATATTCCAGAAAGAAAACACGTGCTAAAAAAATAATTATTATTAAACTATGATTACATGAACAATAACGATTGTTATCAATACACCGGTTTTTTATCCTACAATATCAGTTCAGATTTATCATGTCTGTAAATAATGATGTTGCAACAGCGCTAGATTTTGTATCAATGTTATCAGTTTGGTCTTTATTTGTATAAACAATGTTAGATTATTCAGTTGTAATTGTTCAGATAATTCTGTTGGTTTTTTTTAATTGCTTTAAACAGTCGGTGTACCGCTACTGATCATTATAACTTACATGATTTTCTAAAAATATATAATATCTCATTTAATGCCAGCTGGAATCAAAGATTACATGTACTGCTTTTTAAAACGAAATAGACAGAAATGTACATCCAATAAACAGTTTAATAATTTTGTTAAGAATTCAACATTGCAAAGCTAAGGGCCTTAATTATAACTAAAGAGAAAGAAATAAAGACTTGGAATCTTCAAATTTCGACTTAAGTTCGACAAAATCAAGAAATAATCCACTTTACAATTTTCTTCGGTTCTCAAGAAAATTAAGACATAAATCTAAATGAATTAAGCAAATGTTCATATGAGTGCGTTAGCTCTACACTTCAAAAATAGAATTTTTACAATACCTGAAAAAATACCCCCCCCCCCCCCATTTTTGGTCGTTTGGGGTAAGAAGGGCACTGAATTAAATTTAGCCAACCTTCTTGTCAGTAATCTGTTCAAAGCTCATATTTGGCATTTTACAACACACACATTCCCACATCCCAAAAATAAAACTCATGAAAATTTCAGTGAGTGTTTATGATGTTTCAACATGCATCTCTTTTATATATAATTTATGAAATGGATCATGTCAAACACCATCCCCCCACCCCTCCAATAAGATGAGTATCTGTAATGTACGCAATGTAAAGATTAACAATGATAAAAGTTAGCTGCTTGCTTGTTTCCCCATTGTTCTTCAAAAAGAGAGTATTTATAAAAACAAAAAACAAAAATCAATTTCGTTATAATACTTTTCCCATAAATTCTTTAATGCAATTACACGATTTTAAAAACAAATCGGTTGAATATAATTGTTTAATTAAAATATTTTCATTTTATATAATTGTAGACTGCACTTATTTTGATTAACAAGATATATATGACTTATATATAATAAATAAACTGTATCTACCTTAACACTGGTTTAAGGTAACGTGTTGTCTTTTGAAGAGATACTTGCTGCTTTCACTTTTCGATGTTCTCCGATTTAATCACCGAGTTGCTTGGTACATTGTATTACACCCTACTCCTCTACATTTATAAGCATACCCAACAATGACATATTTGTATTCGCAATCAAGAAAGATAAGTAAACTACTTTCATTTTTTTTAATGTAGAAAAATTAGTAAAGTACTTTCATTATTTGTTCGCTTATCAACTGATCAATAAATAATGATGTCCCAACAACAGCAGACCTTGTGCTGATGTGTATATATTACATGTATATATGATCATAATTGTGATAGTGATTGATAAAACATTTACTTGAAGAGCTCGTTTCAATTGTTTCATGTATAAATATTAAAACTCTTCCTGTAAACGAAATAAATTATCAGGCAAATAAAAACTTATGTAGAAAACAAGTCTATTGTTATTTTATAGTTTGTTTTATAGTTTTGCCTCTTCGTTGTGTCTTTAACTTGATATTGACCACTGTTTCATCTTTTATGCATCAACATTAAAAATGTTTTAGAATTTTGAAATTAATAAAACATATATAAAGATATGCAATATGATTGTAATAAATACTAAATAATGATAAATGGAAAAGATAAGTCTCAAATTGTCGGGATAACAAATTGTTCTATGTCTTTCAAGAGCGCTTTTTACATGCAAGAAATCAAAACGACTCGAGCCACTTCCAGTTAACTAAAATGTTTTATGCAACAATTTATTCTATTCCAAATTTGATCAGTTTTAAATCAAAACAAAACGATAAATATTCGTTCACAAAGTTTGCAGTTTTCATATACATTGCTTGCATCTGATTGTATCCATATGAAAAGGAAGTTTAATAGAAATTTTGTGTTGACATGATTTGTAAAAGGAAATATTATCTATTTTGTTATCTCATCCAAAATTACTTCTTTCATACTTTCTTTTTTCTCTGGCTTTCCGGCTATCATACTTGATTTCAGAAAAAATATAAATATGGTAACTATAAGGTTTGTCATTTGACTTAATGAGTCATTAAACATTAGGATGGTGTTGTCACAAAACAATCTGTCCTTATCAAGTATAAGATACAATTTTCTCGATTTCGGAGATTATGGTGTTACAACTGCACTAGATGTGGTACATGTAAACATGTTATATTTGAAAACAGGTTCATGTAGTTGCTCAGATAATTTTGTTTTTAGAATTCGTGTCAAACAATGGATGAACCGCTTATCTATCTTTAGATTTAAAAAAAAAACCCGCACTTTTAAAATCATCCTAGTTATGACATTGTTCCGAATTTTTTAAATAAAACTGAGACCATTAACATAATTATTAAATACATGTTATAATAATTAAAAAAAGCTCTGCTGAACGAAATCAGATATCATATTTAGTTTTACTTATTTCATATAGAAAGTTCATATAACGATTAAAATTCAGCCAATCGTAATTAACAATGTCATATTTGAATTGCTTCTTTGTTTATAGTCATCATATTCATTAATTCGCTTTTCATGCAAGGAATCAAAAATTTTAAGTATAATTATTCTAAAAGTGTTAAAAATGATACACATCTTTGGGGGTTTCCTTTCTCGGCCTTATGGCCCCTCCGAGGATTCTCTCAAACTCTTCACTTGACTATGATGAAAAATCACCATGTACATGTAGGTTTATGGTACATAGGAACACCGTTTATATTACTAAACAGCATTTGGATGTGTATGACTCCTGGATTACTTTTTTATCTATATGAAATGTCCGACGATGTGAACATGACAAGATAACGAGAATATGCACGGCAAACCTTTATACTATACAGGCTTTTCTCTTAGAAAACTTTTTCTGTATTTCATCAGTCAAAATGTTCTCTTTTTTCATTATCTGGATATCCCGTTCAGGACAACTAGCCGTTTAAAAAACTATACTTTATTATACAGATAAATACAAAAAAAATAAGCTAAATGTTAGAGGATAAACCAGAAGAACCTTGTTATTACTTTATGATTAGATTTCTGCTGCTATACATTATTTTGAATATCAAAATATGCTGTTCATACCAAACTTTGCAATATTTCAGAGAGAAAAAAAAAACATACCCAGTATGACGGAATAAAATACTTAGATGAAACTATGATTACATACAGAAACAACAATTACTATTGTTACTATTACACTAAATTCGGCTTTTTGTCCTACAATATAATTTCAGTTTTGTCGTGTCCGTAAATAATATTGTTACATCTGCGCTAATTTTGAGTTTGAATGTTATTAATCTTAATTTGTATATACAATTACAATTAATTAATTGTTTAGATAATTAACTTACATGATTTTCAATTAAAATATAAAAACTCATACAATGCCAGCTGAAATCAAATATTACTGCTTAGGCACTGTATTGTTTCAGCTCCCTCCTTTTGCTACTAAAAACTATCGAAATACAATATATGTTCATATATACTTTATTTACATAAAAAAACAGTACACATAAATGTTATACAATCATAAATGACGTATGTATATATGTGACTCGTTCCAATGTTATATTAAGGTCCATATTTAAAAAAAAAACCATCGACGAAGAGTTCTCTTAGCAACCTCAACACTTTACTGTTCATTTCAAACAATGTGTTCCAACACTGAAGTAAAAAATTATCTTTCTTTTCCACAGTTAACATGTTTTAAACATCTATATAACAATTTAAAAGATGGTTGTAAATCAATTTAAAAGACAAACAGTTTATATGAACACTTTTAAAAATGTCTAACCGTTCACTGCATGGCTGCAATACAGTTTGCTTCACAGGAAATGATCACACCAATTTCTCAGACCATCATAACATAAATTCTGTTGATAAGAATTTGCACCACACTTTGAGTGTAGCCAACACTTGAAATTCCTTTCGTTCATATTAAAGAATAAAAACTGCCCAAGGACTTGATATGCCTGTAAAGTTAAAGAAAACTTTTTAGACAATGTCATGTACAATCTTTGTATTTCACATGATATACTAGTGTATATATATATATATATATATATATATATATATATATAGGTATATATATATATATATATCTATATTTTTTTAGATTGCTTAATTCATGTTCAATGTTCCTTGTTCAGGATTATAAAAGGGAACAACATAATCAAAAACACTAATATGGAGTACATTTACTTCGATAATTTCATAGAATATTTTTTAAAAATGTATTCAGTAAAACTTTGTTGAATCCCAGTTCTGAACATGGCGATATTTATCGTTTATTTAAGATCGATATTTTGAGAAACATTCATAGTTGAAAACAAACCTTTGATTTGTTGGCCCTTTCTCCTGTGGAAACTTAACTTCATTAATATACTCATGTTCATTAAAGGATCTCTAAACTATGATAGTGTAGTTTGCAACCGGCCTGATTGGCACTGACGGCAACAAATATAAGAGAATATGGGTAGTTAAGATAGAATGAACAAGAATAAGAATTCCAGTCTAACCTCCAGAGAGCAAATGACCTTATACACTGGTGACGATCTTATCATATAAATCAATAATGAATCATACCATTCGAATACCATTACGCTTGAGTCTTTCTCCTAAAACTAATCCGATTCCTGGCAAAATTTCCACATCACCTCCATACATTGGTGTTATATGAAAATAAGCGTTCTTCATATACGATAAAGACATGTCTAATGAATCTGATTAAGAAAAGACATTGCTTTTAATTGTGAATTATTCTATTCGTCTGTGAGCCTATCGACCATGTTTGTATACAGTTACACAAGTGTGATGACTCCCTGCGATGTGAAATGTATAAAACCCTGCAAAAAAATTAAGTGACTGAAACTGATATGATCAATTTAACATCAGTTTGATTGATTGCAAGTTTTTGTAAGTTGATAATTTAGAAAATCATCTCTCCTTGTTTGAGATAGATTATGATTCATATAGATCATTTAATTTCTTACACTAGTTGAAATAATTATGCTTTGTACGAGAACACTGTAGCTGCAGATCTGTAGCTCACTGGTCTGAAAAAAAAATGGATGGGCAACTGAGGGCTACAGTGCAACTTATTGAAAAAATTGTGTATGTATTGCGCAGTAAAAAAGTGCGCAGTTTCTCGATTTATTTTTCCGTATATTTAAGCTTACATTTCAAAATATCACAAACTATGTGTTCCTTATATATTCTGTTACTACTTCCACAACAAAACATTCCCCCCAAACCATTGTAAATACCCCTCCTAGGCCTGAATTTGAGAGTATCCGATTCGAAAATGTCACCTATTTATACTGCCATTTTAGGTACACGACTTGTTAATGCATTTTGTTGTGGAAGTAATAAAAGGATATACATGTATGTTAGGAACACACGGTATGTTAACATAGCAAAGAAATGTGAACTTTGTGTGTCGCTTATTATAATTGACAAATAATGATGTTTACATTTTGTCTGACTAATAAAAATATCTTTGTTAAGTTATCTAAACATTAAAAATATAAAATCTGAAGAAAAAAATCACCATGTCGCTTTAATGAAAACATAGAACAAATTTTGTCAGAGGATGGGACTTGAACAGATAAGTTGACCATCAAAAGGATTCCAGTAAGTCGTACTTACAAAATGATAATTAAGTTAGGTATAAAAATTATAAATGTATTTTTCAGGAAGTTTCTTTTTTTGATTTTACATAAAATACGAACAATAATATTTGGATGATATAGTTTCCTTAAAGAAGTAGATAAACGTTGTCCTTGAGTTCATTATAATATCTGTTAAAGCTGAACACCGCTCGTAAATAGACACTGTCCGCCATATTTCTCTTTCATCACTGCTGTCCCTACAACCCCTATATAAGGCACAGACCTTTAAACAGTTCAAGTATTTCGCTGTAGAGGTCTCCCCTGTGTGGACGTACATCTTTACCCGCCGTGTTACCCGGTCGCGACGAAATTATCAAATTGTACGCACTTTTTTCAAGCAAAGAGAATACTAACATCAAATAAATTGGTCAATGCATTACTTACAAACAGAATATGCACATAGAATAAGAAATAAATGCATAAAATCGAAAGACCACGAACGGAATACTACACGTCGGCCACGAGTTTCAGGTGTGCAATCGGGTGTAACGAAATCGAAGGGTTTATATACCAGGTACCTGTGTCACCCCTGCGAATGTTATTGTCATTTAAATTTTATACCACGTGGTTTCATTTGACCCTTTCAGTTTCGCAGTAAAAATCATGCCTCGTGTTTATAGTCTATTTCATAGAATCTAGGTACTTGTAATCAAATATAAGATCTAGACGTTTATTGATTTTAAACTTTATCTTCATTAATTGGTGGATAAAATGAGTTCTAGAAATAAATGTGAAAATAGAAAAAATAAGTTTTTTTCTGCTGTTGCAACAATTAACATGTTTAGTGGCGATCCCCCCTAAGGATTAATTTTCGATCCGCGCCTGACCTAGTAATAGCATCAATAGTGAAACAGACTATACTATTTTATGCAGAATGGTCCTTGAAAACGGTTCGATATACGGTTCGATTGTCTGTTATACAAAACAGACATCCATTCTTTTTTTTAAAAAGCATGGTATTGCACACCACAAGCATCAAACATGGCTATGATTTTATTAAGCAACCCAGTGTTTATTTTTTCAACCACGTGTAGAGTGGTTGAACACGAACGATAACTCTGTTCTGAATATCATCGTTTAATTTGAATAACTGCTAGATGATGAAATAAGACATACATCTTAATAGATTTTCGTGTTTTAACATAAATCGAAGTAGGATATGATATGAAAAACGACCAGTACTTACATATTTTGAGAATATTATCCGAACACTTATACTTCCGCTCGAAATTTCACAGGAACTGAACAAATCTCGGGGAAGTCTCGTGAACTTTCATTCGAGCACCTTTGGATTTATTGCATACTTATCAACGATAAAGAAAACATTCCGAACACATTCGCAGGGGTGTGTGTGACGGTGCCTATTTACGAGCGGTGTTCAGCTTTAAACGATATTTTCGTAACAAGCAAAAGAAAATTGAAGTACGTCCACTAAAAAAACGTTTTAGGGACTCTTAAACTGCCACAGATCGGGTTCTAGACTAAGTGTATTGTATCTTAAAGCTGAACACCGCTCGTAAATAGGTACCGTCACACAGGTACCTGGTATATAAACCCTTCGATTTCGTTACACCCGATTGCACATCTGAAACTCGTGGCCGACGTTTAGTGTTACTTTCGTTGTCTTTGGATTTTTATGCATTTAATTCTTATTTTATGTGCATATTATGTTTGTAAATAATGCATTTAGTACCAATTTATTTGATGTTAGTACTCTCCTTGTTTGAAAAAAGTGCGTAAAACTTGATAATATCATCGCGACCGAGTAGCACGGCGAGGCAAGATGTACGTCCACACAGGTGAAACCTTTACAGCGAAATACTTTGAACTGTTAAGAGGTCTGTGGCTTATATAGGGGTTGTACGGAGAGCGGTGCTGAAAGAGAAATATGGCGGACAGTGCCTATTTACGAGCGGTGTTCAGCTTTAAAGATGACATGAATTCATAAAAGCATTTGGTCGCCATATTAGTTTCGATCGCTCCTGTACTGCCACTGGGGTATATCTACCGGTTGAGAAAGTTACGGTCGGTTGCTTTCCGATCCGAGGCATTCAGGTTGCACGGACTTCTAAATGCATGAACTACACATTGTAGCAAATGTTTGTAATAAAGAATTAAGGAAACTACAATCAATAAAACACAAAATATATTAGTTCTTTGAAAGTATTTCCAAGGTATCTGTATTATTTTGCACAGATAGTGCTGCCTTACTTTGCATGCACATCGAACACGTGTGTCGTTCATACAGAATGCATAAAGTTTGGATCTTTTTGAAAACCCCGGCGGCACTACATCCAACACAGTAGATAAATGATAGTAAATCCAAGAAAGTAACAACGTAACATCGTTTCCATCGGTTTCTACAAAAAACGCTCCGTTTCTAAAATCCATGCGATCATTGACATTGCTCTATCAGCCACAGTGTGTGGTTTGCGCATGTGCGATGTTATAACATACACAGGAAAACAATTATCGATGATTTTTGAAATATGTGTGCCTGGATTTCAGTCTGTCTTGTTTCGTCGTTCATTGGATATTACTTGCCAGTGCAGTGGTTGTCATATTATTTTTGTTCGAAACGCGTTTCTACAAGTCTTTTCGTCCAATGTAACGTGTTCGGATGTATGAAAACACCTGAATGCGGTGAAGCATGAATAGTGCTATCGGCCTTATATAGGGGGTGTGCAGCGATGAGCAGAACAATAGAAATCAACAACTAATATGGCGGTAGTCGGAGATAAAAGGGAAATAATGCGTATTTATGAATTCATGTCAGATTTAATCTAGTTAGGTATTTCTGTCGTAACGGAGGCAGCGGAAGGGAGATAATCCGAACTGATTGCTATAGCTCGATATTTCAACAAGCGTTTGTTCTAATAACATAATGAAAAAATATTATCTTATATTTTCCTCTAATTAAATTTCAACATTAATTTTGTAAAATAAATACCTTTAAAGGATTCAGACACAGCTAGGGTCTTCAAGATTTTATAAAAGGTTTAACCAATGATGTTTCCCATTTTACCAGCTTTTTAACGGCTTTTACATTTTGCTTGGACAAGTATCTTAAAAACACTTACTTTTAAGAATGTTTTTGTCCCGTAACAATCTGACAAAAGCCAGATTTTATAACGCTATAACAAAAATATTAAATTTGAAATCTCCGATTTCCATTATAGGTCAAGTGTTAGTAAACTTTGAATCCATATTTGATATTATATATTTGGTATAAAATGCAGAATTGATATAAATGTATATATAAAAGTGATATACGAAAATGTTAAAAAGATCACACTTCGGGTTTCACGTGATTTGTTCAAGTGACAAACCAAGTTCATATCCCGATTAACTTTTTAAGGACATACGCGACGTTCCTTCGTTTTAGATAATGTTCCTTGATAGATTATTTCTTCTTTATTTGCATTTAAACCTGTTATTGCCTAAAAATTCAGGGTGCATTACCAGGCTATTTGTGGAGTTAGAATATTTTGAATTTTTCTCTTAATAGCAAGCAAAATGCAATTGAATGCTTATTAATAAAGTCATAATATATATTTTCAATTGAAAATATATATCCAAATAGAAAAACATCATATAATATAATTTTGGAATTACAATAGTGGAAATATTCACATTGCGGAGATAGGAAAAAATTGAAAATAATGGATGATAGGTCGCGCGTCTGACCTTAACTAGGTCTTGCAGTTTATTTCTTAAGTGAACTTTTTAACGGTTCAATATATAAAATTTTTGACGTTACAATAATTACCAAACGCGCTTAAGAGTTGACGGTTGCATTATCACAGACATAAATACACGGTTATGTTCATTTGGCGTTTTGCCTTTTCAATCGTAAATGTAAGTAATAAACAGCAATGTTAATTAATTAAATGTCACTGGGACATGAATTAACTAGGTCGGTATCAAATCTTATTAGAAGCCCTTTGAGTTTCACAAAATTTCATCATTTGAATAATCAAAAAGAATATTTTTAAAACATTAAAAAATTTGATTCCAAACAGAATATTTGAGGAAGAAGACAGAACAAATAAAATCGTTTAGACCTCGCAATAAAAACAAACACTGTAGCCCATAGTGAATGATGGACCGAAAACTTATATACTCTTCTTACGACTATATTTTGTAAAAAAAAAAAAAAAAACCAAAAAAAAACAAAAAAAAAAAAAAAAAAAAAAAAAAAACAAAAAAAAACCCCCAAAACAAAACCAAAAAAATAAAAAAAATAAAATAAAAAATCAGAAACAAAAACCCACCGCTAATTATCAAACGCTGCTTTACCATATATTCATATGAAATCCAATAAAAAATAAAATAAGTAACATAATCATGATAAATAATAAACAATGATATGAAGCAAATGATGACAATTCAAAACGAATGGATAACATGATTCTGTGTAGAGTGATCTTTTATAAAAAAAAAAAAAATCAAAATTAATCAATTGGTCTATTATATATATAAGCACACTAAATGTTTTACGCAACTGTTCATTCCTATCTAAATTAGATATATTACGTCATTTAAAAAGCTTAGAATTCGTTCACTAAGAATTGTCATGTACATTTGCATCACAATAGATATTTAATAGAATACATAGTTGTATCATATGAAAAGGAATTTCAATAGAAATGTTGTGATACTTACATTGTGTTATTCTGGTTCTGTGGATGTCACTGTTTGAAAAACAATATAAATATAGTTTTTATAAGGTTTGGTATTTGATCAAGTGATAAAATAGATTGTGCTATTACAAAACAATATAAAACCTTATCAAGTAACATATATTATTCTCATTTCTAAAGATTGTGATGTTGCAACTGCATTACACGTGGTACAAATATTATCAGTGTTGATTTGATTAATCAGCTTTTGTTTTGCCTCGGACTAGAATGTATCGATGTCATTGGATGAAACGCGTCACGTGATTGCCCTACAAATTTCTTTAAAAGGCAAGCGTCAAAATTTATGGGGCAACATGGCGGACGTAACGTTATTTGAACTGATTTTTTACACAAACGTTTGTTTACATATCAAACTTTAGGTCCTCGACAAAACAAAACACTTATTAGGTTTGTTACTGACTGTTTAAAGAAATTTGTGGGGTCGGTAAAGTCCATAGAAGGTTCGCCTCGCCTTCTATGGATTTTACCGACCCCACACATTTCTTTAAACAGTCAGTAACAAACCTAATAAGTAATAGTGTTCGCACGATAAATTGTTTAAATAGTTTTATTTAAACAAATGATGTACAGCTCCTAATCTTTTCTTCGTAACTAAAACGATTTAGAAGAAATATGTATTCTCATTATGACGAAATGAAAGTATCGTATCGATAACTTTGTTAAGAACTTGGCATCGGCAAAACGGATACCCTTTGCCTAAATTAAATAAGGTTGTGTTGAAAATTTAGGAAGGATGTGGTGAATGAGAAGGTATTAGTAAGAGGAGAAAAATGTAAGATAAAGAGATAACAATAATATTATAAGTGAATAAAAACAGTGAATATATTAACAACGGTACTTATATATGTAAATATTTTCATTCAGTGTATATTTCCCCTTATGTTTGCATTGGAAATCTGCGACGTTCAATTTCCTGTAAACACACTTAGCATTGTCACGGCGCATGAGCACAAGTATAAACGTCATCACGCGTTTTGAATATATTTATTATTGTAAGATTAAATGAAACTTTCAAACTTACATAACAAATTTGTACGAAAGACGAATAGTGCCACATAAAAAAATATTTTTATCTCGTAATTACGAGAAAAGATCTCGTTATTATGAGTTAATTATCTCGTTATTACGAGTTAATTATCTCGTTATTACGAGAAAAGATCTCGTAATTTACGAGAAAATATCTCATAATTTACGAGAAAATATCTCGTTATTACGAGTTAATTATCTCGTTATTACGAGAAAAGATCTCGTTATTACGAGTTAATTATCTCGAAATTACGAGAAAAGATCGCGTTATTAAGAGAAAAGATCTATATAAAATGGTGCGTTTCATTGTTCTACATGTACTCTCTGAGTCTTTTTATGTAAAATGGATGAACATATATTAGGAAATTCATTAAACTAGTGAAAAAAAAATCAAAAGGAGCAAAGCAGATTGATTGATAAATTAAATGACCAAATTATAAATATAAAGGATAATTTGTTTTCAGACTCCAAAATGTTAATATGCGAAAACAATTATTTTCAATATAGGTTGTGTATGAATATATAAAACACAATCCGGGGTAAATCTCGCATATTCATGATTGAAACTATATAGTTCTCTGTAACTAATGGAATTGTGTTTTTAATATATTCGATCAGTGCCTACTATCTATTCAAGATATATTACTATAGTCAGGTACTCTTTACACAATTGCGCTGAAAAATATAGTTCTGTTCATGATCAGCAGATACAACATTACAATAAATGTTTAGAATATCGATGTATATGTAATGCGTGGAAGAAAACAAAATTAACGTAAAATTATTTTGAAAAAATTCCCCACCCCAAGAAATGTAAATGTGAAGTATTCATATTCCTACGCTAGCTGCCTCCTCAGTCTTTTTCACGAAAATATTGGTCATTCTTCGATTGACATTTTTTTTCACTAATGAATATTGCTTATACTATTACAATAATTATATTACTTTCATGATTATTGTTCGTTATTTTTCACACAACCTCTTTTAATTATTTGTTGTGTATGAGTGTGTGTTATTTCTTTTTTTTTTTAAACGACGGAATGATTACGCAACACCTGCACCATATTTCTGATCGCACTCGTGTAGACTCTGTTTAAGCACAGATGTGTGCACTGTTTGCTAATGACGGGTAGCAGTATTTAATACGGACATGAAGAACTATATTACGCCAGTTTCTTAACAAGTTCAGTGATTTTAACTTAAAGATCGGCTGAGCACAGTGAAAATTCAAGTAATTTAAAAGTCGAATATCTTGGATATGGGATAACCCATATCTATTCTTGTTATGACTATGACTATCTGGTATTTACTTCGGAGTGGTATTGTAATATACGTTGAAAGTTGTTTTCCACTTATTAATTCATATAAGATAAAATATCAAACCCGATAATTTTATGTAGAAATCAATAAATAATGATCGTTGTTATATAAAAATAATCAAAATTGAATTAACGTTTCTAGAAAAAACCCCAAAATAGACTTAAAGGCTGAACCAATCGACTTGGAAGTATGGATCTGGTGAACGAGGAACACTTATATTATGTATGTATTTTTTACAATAATAAATCAAATAACAACTACTATGTATTTTATTATAACAATATATTTTCTCGAAATAACGGGATAACCAAATCGTAACGAGATAATTATCTCGTAATAACCAGATCTTTTCTCGTAAATACGAGATAATTAAATCGTAATAACGAGTTCTTTTCTCGTAATTACGAGATAATTATCTCGTAATAACGAGATCTTTTCTCGTAATTACCAGATAAAAATATTTTTTATGTGGCCCTATTCGTCTTTCGTAAATTTGATATGTATTTATGAAAAATAATCGTTAAATCATATCTATTCGTTAATAAAAAAGATTTTTCTTGTCAAAGTTCCTGGCACTTGAAGCGAACTAAATAACATGTTAATATGGCTGTTCCATCTATGTTTCATATCCCTGACTAAGAGCGTATATAATGGCTTTAAAGCGACGATACACATTCAAATATTTCATGCAAAATAAACATCAATATGAATATAAATACAAGCATTAATATAGGTACGAAAGAAAGGGCGGTAATACACGTACATTGTCATGTATCAAAGCGTTCCCTAAAGCGGTCAAAATACGAAAAGCGACATATACACATTCAAGCACAAATTAATTGTTATTTGATTTGTAGGTTAAATGCGACGTCTGCAACTTCATGGGCTTAACTGAAAGAAAACTTTAAAAAAAAAATAAAAAGTATTCTTAGACTAGCATTTTTCATGGTGTTGTTTGACTCGACCTTATTCATTTTATTGCGTTAAACCTAACTTTAAGAAATATCCATCATGGTGTGGCATCATTCGAGGTATTTGACAGAGTAAATGCTTTCAATTTATAATTTTCGAGTAAAAAAAATAATAGATATGTGCAATAACCATAGAATAAAACTAAAAAGCCCTTAACATTAAAGTGGTCCTACAATTGATGATTAAAATCTAATGCATTTTTGATCAGTTTGAATTTGCCCTTAGTTCATGTGAGTCATAGAAAAGACAAAACAGATGTATTTATATCTTTAACACGTGCATTTTATTGAACCGTTTTAATATGTAAATGAACATTCTACAAACGATTATAATACTGACAGCTTGGGCCGATACCAACCACTCGAGTTGATAACAGGGCCGAGATCAAAACAACAGTGTGATATGTTATATGTATTATAACATTTTTAAAATCAATATTGACAAATATTTGTAGCCTTTAACCCTCAATTCCAATTGTTAACAATGTTTTGATCTACACAACATTATTATTTGTTCCCAAATAAAATATTAAAAATGAGAAACCTTTTCTATACTACGGTAACAAGGTACATGTATTTCGCAAAATAAACCATTTGATCGAAATATATATTAAACATGGATTATGTTATTTACATAAGCATCTCTTTTCAACACAATGCACGTGTATATAACCTTCCACGGGTTCAGGAAAAAGGATTTTGTTATGGGTCAGAACTTTAGGCAAACACATATTTTATATATTTTTTACTGATCATTTTCTTTTTAGAAATTAAAACAATTTATGAAAATAAAATTTCAAATGTCACATTCTGTGAGAAACTTAATTGTCATTTAAGGTGATAATTTTACCTATTCACGTAAATATTATGAAACTTTTCTAAGCACAACATTTTTTTTGTAAAAAATGAATTTTAAAAGAAGACAGCGATGAAAACAAAAACTGTCTTGTCTTGTTAAAAAAACTTGTCTTGTTAAGTACATGTCACTCAGTTTACGTAAGATGTAATGGTCGTGGCACAACTTCTTTTAACTTTTTTCAACAAGGCAGTTGAAGTCAAAGGATTTCATAGAAAATTGTCACACCACCCTTTAAGACACCGATAGCAGTCCTCCTGCTGTTTAGCATTGGCTCCACATGTCTCTTTTAACCAGTCCTTGAACATCTCTTCATCCTTTTTCAAAACTAAAAACTGTCCCAGGACAACATAGGCCTGCAAAATAAAATGTTTAAGGTAACAGCAATCTAATTAAAATTAGATTATCTATCTGTCTTTCTGCAGT
>WFKH01006014.1:44002382-44016995 GCA_016163765.1 Magallana hongkongensis
ATGCAATGTTTTGCCAAAAAATGACTTAGTTCAACAGCGTATTTTTTTCCATCAATTATCAAAATCAAAATATAAGTAATGTGCACATTTATTATAAAGATGTATGTACAATTGATCTTCAAATCAACCACTTCCTATCATGAAAACTGTAGGAGGAGTTATCCGTACAATAGGGGTACCCTATATGCAATATTCTGCCAAAAAATGCCAACAAGTTCAACAGCTGGTATTTTTTTTTTTTTTAATAAATTATGAAAAATCAAAATTCAAGTAATATGCACATCTATGATATATGTAAATTGATCTGAAAAACAACAACTTCCTATCTTGAAAACTGTAGGAGGAGTTATCCGTACAATAGGGGTACCATTTCGGCAGCCGACCGCCCGCCATTTTCACCATTTCAATAACCGGATTTTTTCTTTGGAATACACTGTTTAAAAAAAGCGCCCTGTCTGGTAACCAACTCATGACAAACAGATTAGTATTCGACACTTTCACATATTGCAATCCGCTGTTAAAGAAAATCGTGAAAGGAAAAATATATAAAGTTTTAGTGATTTTTCATTTTTATTCGAAAGAAAGTATATCACAGTATGAAGGTGTCCCATACCTCTTTAAGAGATTAAAATATGAATGTTTACGAGAAGGCATCCAAATACAAAAAAACAACAACTTTAGGGCTTATAAGTTGTTGTAAAGTGTTTTGAAATTGCAATTTATTTGTTTTGAATGTATTTTATTATTATAATTGATAACAACTGTCGATTGAAATATTTGTACTGCCCATAAAGTTAGAATACCTATAGAGTGCACTTATAGTAAATAGACGATCTAATGCGTTAAGTAGATATTTTTTGTAGGTAATCCAAGTATAATGGTGTGTCAAAATTAGATAATCCATCTAATGCATCAGACCCTTTTTAAAAGTTACATGTGTTTATGTCAGCAGGAGTGAATCGGAAAGGTATAAACATTAAAAACGAGATATTAGTAAAAGCAGGAATCATCTTCTAGTTTTTCAAGTACTCTGAAGTCAGTCTTCTGATGTTCAGTTGTTCAGAACACCAGCTCTCATTGCTCAGGGGCTGTGAATACAGTGAATACAAACTACAGGCCAAACTCTGAACCCAGTTCTATGCATTCATTACACCTTAGTTCGTGGTCAACTCTTGTGTAGATCGGATGTAAAACAACAATCGTAATATTCTCCTATTCAGCGTTACAAAAAGATAAGCAAAGCAATATCTTAATTACATTATTTTAATCATAGAAAAAGTTACACAAATTATAATAACATTATGTTCATCTTGATCTATATATTTGATATAGTAATGGGTATGGGATATTAACGTTTTACGGTTTTGATAATATTTTCTTAAAGTTAGGTGACAAAAGAAATTCTCTATACAAGCATCTTCAAATACCTTAATATACATTTTATCTTGACATATTGACACAGTGCAAATAAATGTTTATGGAGACATTACAATGTCTTCTTATTAATACTCACTAGCCCGGTAACATTCCCCATTACTGTTCAGTGATAACAAACATTCCAACAATGTATCAACCATCAAACCAATAGACCAATCACAGAAGCATTTAGGTATTCTTCTAATAAACCGGGGTTTAAATTTCTGTGTATTTCTATCAAAAATATAATCATCAAAAGTGTTTAACTTTTTATAAAGTATCATTTTTAAAGAAACGCAGGCAGATACAAAGCTAACGTACATTGCATTAATATTACTAATATTGATATTGCATTTTATTGTCATACGGAATAGAATTATTGTCATAAGGAATAAATGGGTAGGCTAAATTCAGGTATGTAATTTTACTCATTTGAAATAAACATAAAGTTTTTAAAACAAATGAAGGAATGAGAAAAACATAAAGAAATACCAGGGGAGATCGTAGGAGTGGGGATTGATTTATTATGCAGAGTACCATTTGCAAATTTGACTTATTATCGCCATATATTTTGACATATTCTGAAAAAGCTTGAAATGAAGTTTCAAACGAAACAAAAGATTTGGTTAAATTATCGTAATAAATTACCAATATGGCATAATATTTGTGTATAAATCAATGGAAGATTAACACGCACTCTTTCCCCTATAAATCTAAAATGGGAGAGAAGTTAATGAAGATGAGAAACGAATTTTCGTCGTATATGAACTTAAAAATTTACAGAATAAAAATTAATGGTTAATGTTGTTGCTTTGCTTTATCATTCTTTGGTGTCATCAATATTTGTGGAATACTTATTTACGAGGATTTCGTTCTTTAGTTGGAATTAATATTTATTAAAGTGCAATGACATATTTTATTGAAATGATTTAAGGACCACAAAATTAGGTTAACATATCATTGAAATTATGATATTCATTAAATCCGCGAAAATTTATGCCCATGTATATTAAATAAATGAAATCACTGTTATCAACAAATGTTTCTTATGTTCGAAGATGTTTAAAATACGCTAAACAGTACGTACATGTAAAGTAAAATAAAGTTGTATGCAGATATCACTGTTAAAAATGTCATCCCAAACAGAAGTTGCACATATACACATTAAGATATTCATGTAAAACTATTGAAAAAATACATAATTCACTTTTATAAAAATTAATAATGATTAATGAATTTAAACAAATATAATTAAATATATACATATATGATCATATTGTTTAAATTACTCAGTATACGAAGAACATAGATAGGCCTATACGATTTGTGTTCTGTTAACACGCATGGAGGGGTTAGTTGATATCAGTACATTAGATCTTAATATGAAATTATGATTCGAAAGTTTGAAAAATTAAATTTCTATCATTTTTACGTCTATTAAATGTTGTTGATTTCTTGAATAGAAATCATTATAACGCTTGATATTTCATAGGAAAGACTTATCAAAGTTTCGATTATACCACTCTTTAAGACCGTTATAACAGGCAGTTTGACTCTTGGTGTCCGCTCCACAAACATTCACAAGCCAGTCTTTGAATTTCCTTTCAGACATGTTAAGGATTAAAAACTTCCCAAAGACTTGGCGAGCCTTAAAAAATAAAATAAAATTTATAAGTGTTATATTGTAATCTATTTAATTACTTCACGAGCTTTTATTAAACATAATTACTTTTCTAGTTTATTTAATCCAAAGACAAACTATTATCAAACAATCTATCAAATATCAAACAACAATAACAAATTAGAACATACCAGTACATGTATGGCATTGGTTAATTTTCTTTCATTTTTTTTAATTATAAAATTAAATTAGATATTTGATATCTATTTAAAAAACGATGACTCAAACGTGTTAGAAATTAAAAATCATGAAAACAAAAAGGTAATACAAAGTTTTAGCGTTTACAAAAAATGAAATAGCATGCATTCAAGGTTGATCGACTTTCTTTCAGAGAAAAAAAGACTTATTTCTATTCATGTTTGAGCCTCCTACCCATTGCTCCTTTATCACGTTGAATAATCACACGTTGAATGTGACTTCATGATTAACCCGTTTCATTTTTACATGCCGTTCGGCTTGACTGCATTTGCAATATACAACATATTTTATTTAAATGCGATTGGATAATCAAATATTGCATTAAAGGTGTATTTAAGAATATGTGCAAAGATCGAGCTTGGAGGCATTCTCTCATCATACAACCACGGTAAAATTGGAGAGGTTAATTCATCTTGGACGTTTTCGTGTTTATTGAAAAAGACATACACGACATCCAAGTACCTTATAATACCCCTCCCTCCTCAGTCCTTTCATGTTTCCATACCCAATCCCAGGTAATATTGTCACTGGATTGTCTCCCATTGGAAACCGCAGAAAGTGGTCATGCTTTAGTGTTGTTGACATCTAAAACAAAATTTAGCCATATTAATTGTACAGTTGATCGAATTAAAACGAACTTGTTAATCTATCTAGAATGCAAGTAGCTGTAAGTGGTCTGAGTGAACAGTATAAATGAGTTTCATTATTTATCAGTAAATAAACTGATTACAATTCGTCCGAGCAATGTCAGTTCGCTTGTCTGTCTATCTGTTCAAACGAATATCCTTCTTCCTTGCTTCTTTGTAGTCATTGATTCGCTTTTTATGCAAGAAAACGAAAAATTGATATTCTTATTATTCTGTAAAAATTACACTTTTATGGGTTTTTTCCTCTCTCGACATTATAGCCCCTATGAGGATTTTCTCAAACTCCCCCCTTGAGCTTGATGAAAAATCACTATATGTATATAGGTACACATCGTCGGAACCCACGGGTTTTCTATCCGTTACACTGCTTTCAACCGGGTTGAAATCAGTGTAACGGATAGAAAACCCGTGGGTTCCGACGATGATAGGTACATGGTACATAGAAAAGCCGATTATATTACTAAACAGCATATTTGACTGTGTATGACTACTGAATTACTTTTTTATCTATATGAAATATCCGGTGATGTAAACATGACAAAAGAATATGCAAATCATAATCTTTATAAATAAACGAGCTATTGTCTCAGCAATTTTTTTCTGTTTTTCATCAGTCAAAATTTGACCTATTACAATTACTAGATAACCCGGACAGCTGTGTAAAATTTTACTTTATTCTAGAGATAAATACCAAAAATAAGCTTATGTTAGAAGTTAAACCAGGAAACTACACCAACACTTTATTTATAAGATTTCTGGTACTACACAAAAACTTTTATTAAAATACTAGAATTAAAACAGTTTGTACATAACTTTACAATATTCCAGAAAGAAAACACATGCTAAAATACTAATTATTATCAAACTATGATAACATAAACAATAACGATTGTTATCAATATACCGGTTTTTTATCCTACAATATCAGTTCAGATTTATCATGTCTGTAAATAATGATGTTGCAACAGCGCTAGATTTTGTATCAATGTTATCAGTTTGGTCTTTATTTTTATAAACAGTGTTAGATTATTCAATTGAAATTGTTCAGATAATTCTGGTTTTTTGTTTTTTTTTTTAGAAATTGCTTTAAACAGTCGGTGTACCGCTACTGATCATTATAACTTACATGGTTTTCGAAAAATATATAATATCTCATTCAATATTTAATGCCAGCTGGAATCAGAGATTACATGTACTGCTGTTTAAAACGAAATAGGCAGAAATGTACATCCAGTAAACAGTTTAATAATTTTATTAAGAATTCAACATTGCAAAGCTAAGGGCCTTAATTATAACTAACGAGAAAGAAAAAAAGGCTTGGAATCTTAAAATTTCGACTTAAGTTCGACGAAATTAAGAGATGATCCAAATGAAAACAATTTTCTTCGGGTCTTCAAGAAAATTAAGACATTTCTGATAATAGCACATAAATCTAAATGAATTAAGCAAATGTTCATATGCGTGCGTTAGCTCTACACTTCAAAAATAGAATTTTTACAATCCCTGAAAAAATACCCCCCCCTTCTTTTTGGTCGTTTTGGGTAAGAAGGGCACTGAATTAAATTTAGCTAACCTTTTTGTCAGTAATCTGTTCAAAGCTTAAATTTGGCATTTTACCACACACACATTCCCACATCTCAAAAATAAAACTCATGAAATTTTCACTAAGTGTTAATGATGTTTCAACATGCATCTCAATTATATATAATTTATGAAATTGATCATGTTAAACACCATCACCCCCCCCCCCAACCCTCCAAAAAGGCTAATAAGATAAATCTCATGGAAATGAGTATCTGTAATGTACGCAATGTAAAGAATTAACAATGATAAAAGTTAGCTGCTTGCTTGTAGCCCCATTGTTCTTCAAAAAGAGAGTATTTATAAAAACAAAAACAAAAATCAATTTCGTTATAATTCTTTTCCCATTAATTCTTTAATGCAATTACACCATTTTAAAAACAAATCGGTTGAATATTTTATATAATTGTAGACTGCACTTATTTTGATTAACAAGATATATATGACTCATATATAATAAATAAACTGTATCTACCTTAACACTGGTTTAAAGTAACTTGTTGTCTTTTGAAGAGATACTTGCTGCTTTCACTTTTCGATGTTCTCCGATTTAATCACCGAGTTGCTTTGGTACATTGTATTACACCCTACTCCCCTACATTTATAAGCATACCCAACAATGACATAATTGTATTCGCAATCAAGAAAGATAAGTAAACTACTTTCATTTTTTTAAAATGTAGAAAAATTAGTAAAGTACTTTCATTATTTGTTCGCTTATCAACTGATCAATAAATAATGATGTCCCAACAACAGCAGACCTTGTGCTGATGTGTATACAGTACATGTATATATGATCATAATTGTGATAGTGATTGATAAAACATTTACTTGAAGAGCTCGTTTCAATTGTTTCATGTATAGATATTAAAACTCTTCCTGTAAACGAAATTATCAGGCAAATAAAAACCTTTATATAGAGAACAAGTCTATTGTTATTTTATAGTTTGTTTTATAGTTTTGCCTTTTCGTGGTGTCTTTAACTTGATATTGGCCACTGTTTCATCTTTTATGCATCGACATCAAAAATGTTTTAGAATTTTGAAATTGATAAAATATATGTAAAGATATGCAGTATAATTGTAATCAATACTAAATAATGATAAATGGAAAAGTCGCAAATTGTCGGGATAACAAATTTTGTCTTTTAAGAGCGCTTTTTACATGCAAGAAATCAAATCCACTCAAGCCACTCCCAGCTACCTAAAATGTTTTATGCAACAATTTTTTACATTCCAAATTTGAACACTTGTAAATCAAAACAAAACGATCACTATTCGCTCAGAAAGTTTGCAGTTTTCAGATACATTGATTGCATCTGATTGTATCCATATGAAAAGGAAGTATAATAGAAATTTTATGTTGACAAGATTTGTAAAAGGAAATCTTATTTATTATGTTACAGTGTATCTCATCCAAAATTACTTTTTTCATACTTTCTTTTTTCTCTGGCTTCCCGGGTATCATACTTGATTTCGGAAAAATATAAACATGGTAATTAAAAGGTTTGTCATTTGACTTAATGAGTCATTAAACATGATTGTGTTGTCACGAAACAATCAGTCCTTATCAAGTATTAGATACAATTTTCTCGATTTCGTAGATTATGGTGTTACAACTGCACTAGATGTGTTAAATGGAAAAATGTTATCATTGGTTATTTGAAAACAGGTCCAATTTTGTTTTTATGTCAAACAATAGATGAACCGCTAATATATAGTTAGATTTTTATAAACCGCACTTTTAAAATTCTAGTTATGACATTGTTCCGAATTTTTTTTTTTATTAAACTACGATCATTAACTTAATTAATTAAATACATGTTATAATTATTAAAAAAAACTCCGCCGAACGAAATCAGATATCATACTTTGTTTTACTTATTTTATACAGAAAGCTCATTTTTGTTATTTCATATAACGATTGAAACTCTCGCAATAGTACATAACAATGTCAGATTTGAATTGCTTCTTTGTTTATAGTCATCAAATTCATTGATTCGCTTTTCATGCAAGAAATTAAAAAATAATTATTATAATTATTCTAAAAGTGTTAAAACTGATGCACATTTTTGGGGGTTTCCTTTCTCGGCCTTATGGCCCCTCCAAGGATTCTCTCAAGCTTTTCACTTGACTATGATGAAAAATCACCATGTAGGTATATAGTGCATAGGTACGCTGTTTATATTACTAAACAGCATTCGGATGTGTATGACTCCTGAATTACTTTTTTATCTTTATGAAAAATCCGACGATGTGAACATGACAAGATAACGAGAATATGCACGACAAACCTTAATACTAAACAGGCTTTTCTCTTAGCAAACTTTTTTTGTATTTCATCAGTCAAAATGTCGTCTTTTTTCAATATCTGGATATCCCGTTCACGACAACCAGCTGTTTAAAAAACTATGCTTTATTATACAGATAAATAAAAAAAAATATAAGCTAAATGTTAGAAGATAAACCAGAAGAACCGTATTATTACTTTATGATTAGATTTCTGCTGCTACACAATTTTTTTTTATCAAAATATGCTGTTTAAACTTTATAATCTTTCAGAAAAAATTATATGACGGAATAAAATCGATAAATAACTTCGATAAAACTATGATATCATACAGAAACAGCAATTTATATTGTTACCATTACACTAAATTCGGCTTTTTGTCCTACAATATAACTTCAGTTTTATCAATGTTGTTAATGATATTGTTACATCTGCGCTAATTTTGGGTTTGAATGTTATTAGTCTGTATATACAATTACAAATAATTAGTTGTTTAGATAATTTTGAGTTTTTTAAGATATTGTATTTAAAAGACGGTGTACCGCTACCGATCATTATAACTAACATGATTTTCATTTAAAATATAAATTCTCATATTATGCCGGCTGGAATCAAAGATTACTGCTTAGGCACTGTATTGTTTCAACTCCTCCTTTTGCTATTAAAAAAATATCGAAATATTATATATGTTCACATATACTTTATTTATATAATAAACCAGTACACATAAATGTTATACAATCATAAATGACGTATGTATATATATATATATGACTCGTTCCAATGTTATATTAATGTCCATATTTTAAAAAAACCATCGACGAAGAGTTCTTTTAGCAACCTCAACACTTTACTGTTCATTTCAAACAATATGTTCCAACACTGAAGTAAAACTTATATTTCTTTTTCACAGTGTACATGTTCTAAAAAATATCAATTAAAAAGATCGTTCTAAATCAATTTCAAAGATAAACAGTTCAAATAAACAGTTTTAAAAATCATTCACTGGCTGCAATACAGTTTGCTTCACAGGAAATTATCACACCACTGTCTCAGACCATGATAACATAAATTCTGTTGATAGTATTTGCACCACACATTGCCTGTAGCCAACTCTTGAAACTCCATTCGTTCATTTGAGAGAATAAAAACCGCCCAAGGACTTGATGTGCCTGTAACATTAAAGAAAACCTACAGACATTGTCATGTACAATCTTTTTATTTCACATGATATACTAGTACATGAATTCTTTATGCATTTAAAAAAAATGTATTTAACTATATTTATTTAGATTGCTTAATTCATGTTTAATGTTTTTTGTTCATGATTATAAGAGGGAACAACAATCACAAAAACACTAATATAGAGTACAATTACTTCGATAATTTCATAAAATATATATTTTTTAAATGTATGCTGTAAATCCCAGTTCTGAACATGGCGATATTTATCGATATTTATCGTTTACTTCATGATCGTCATTTTAAGAAACATTCAAAGTTGAAAACAAACTTTTGATTTGTTGGCTACGGTGGCTGCTATAGGACATACTGTATACAGGGAAATATTCGCCCCCGTTTTATTTTCGCCCCTTTCGCCCTCATTGTCAGCAGGCGAATTCCAATGTCTCAAATTATCTTTCTTTTAACACAACTGTGTCTGGGCAAATTCAAGACGGGGAGAAACTGTTTGCAAGTGTAGAGGGGCCAAAATTATACGTGGCGAAAATAACGCTGTATGTAGTATGTTTGATATAAAATAAAATTCGTTGCCACGAAATAAAGTTCGTGGCCACAAAATAAGTCGTTCCCACGAAATAAATTCGGTTCCCACGAATGTTATTTGTTGTAACAAAATGAGAATAGAATGGGTTTAAGAAGTACTATAACTACTACTTGTGATATACTAATTTAATATATTTCATCAGATTAGATGGTCAACATACAAATTAGCTGTTTCTATGAACCTGCATATTATTTGTTTATTATGATTTGCATTTATTATTTTTAGAACTTCAGGTAGAAATAGTTTGTAATAAATCCTTTCATTTTCTTCCAATTCATATTTGAAATGACCCGTAAAACATATCAAAAATCAGTTAATTCTTGTTTACTTTTTAGCATAATTGACTTTATCGAATTAATATACATTCCAATGCTATATAACGCTATATAAAGAGTTAGGTGCATGTGTATGCAAGGCTGTTTAATGTAAATGAAATCATTAGCTTCATGTTTATTTGGCTATTATCTAGTGTTTAATTCTTTGCAATCAGTGAATGTAGATTAACGATTCTATTTTTGTTTTACAAAATTGTGTTGCCTCTCTAGAGACAATGTTTATTTCGAGGGAATTATTAAGTAATTAAAATGAAACATAAGACGTATTATTCGACAAATCCCTTCAATTGTCATTTCATTTGAATATATATAATTCGTGGGAACGAAATTTATTTCGTGGCCACGACTTTTATTTCGTGGTACGAATTTTATTTTGGGCCACGAATTTTATTTCTTGGGAACGACTTTTATTTCTTGGGAACGACTTTTATTTTCTGGGAACAACTTATCTCAAGCACATGTCCTATAGCAGCCACCGTAGTTTGCCCTTCCTGCTGTGGAAACTTAACTCCATTGGTATACTCATGTTTATTAAAGGATCTATGATAGTTTAGTTTGCAACCAGACTGATTGGCACTGACGGCAACAAATATAAGAGAATATAGGTACATGTAGTATTTGATAGAATGGACAAGAATAGGAATTCCAGTCTAACCACCAGAGAGCAAAATTAATGACCTTATACACTGGTGATGATCTTATCATATAAATCAATAATATATCATACCATTTGAATACCCCTTTGCTTGAGTCTTGCTCCTAAAACGGGTCCGATTCCTGGGATAATTTCCACTTCACCTCTATGCATTGGTGTTATATGAAAGATAGCGCTCTTCAAATACGACACAGACATGTCTAATGAATCTGAATAAGAAAAGACTTTGCTTTTAATTGTGAATTATTTTATTCGTCTATTAGCCCATCGACCATGTTTGTATAAAGTGACACAAATGTGCTGACTCCCTGCGGTGTGAAATGTAAAAAACTCCGCAAAAAAAAATAAAAAATAATAATAATAAAATAAAAAAAGATGCATGTATCTGTGAGCCAATGCTCACTAGTAATACCCCCGTTCTGATGTGAAAATACAAAATAAGCAAAGTCGACATTTAACAGGAAGTTGACGTCAGATTGGTACAAAAATAAATCCCACCATATGGCATGCCTAACAGATATATAGTGTGTTAAAATTTCAAGCATGACAAATGAATAGTTGCTGAGAAATCTTTGACTAAAATTTGTTTGAAAATTTAGCCTAAAAATAAGCAAAGTTGTCATTTAACAGGAAGTTGACGTCCGATTGGTACAAAAGTATATCCCACTATATGGCATGCCTAAACAAATAGTGTGTTAAGGTATCCGATCCATAATAGCCCCAGATTCAGTGAATCTGGATGCAAAACAGATATGTATAGGCTTAATACTCAGTATACTTGGACATAATTTTCATGTTTAAGTATCAATATGTAAGATTGGAATGTGTCCTAATTAATGACCTTTTCCTTTTCATGAAGAGTTGCTCCCCTTTGCTTTTAATCTATAAAAATTAATTCTAAAAAAATCTACACGGTATAAAATTTATTTTCAGTTGTTTTTGTATTCCTAATGATAAAATACATCTTTCCACCGAAGCATTTTTTGATATTCTTAGTATTTACTTTTTTATTTAAAAAAATGTGCTTGTCCCCATAGACCTTAATGCAATCTTCATTAATTAATTACTGCTTAGTTAATACTATTTTTGAAAATTTCTCTCGGTAAATCTTTTTCTACTCTAAATTGCTTTAGATTAATATCAGAGTATTTAATACATGATGGATATTCAAGGTTAGAAAAATCAGGTCCTAATATGGATCGGATACCTTAAAATTTCAAGCATCTGCGATAAATACTAGTAGTTGCTAAGAAATCTTTGACGAAAATTTGTTTGAAAATTTAGGCTAAAAATAAACAAAGTCGATATTTAACAGGAAGTTGACGTCCGATTTGTACAAAAATATATCCCATCATATGGCATGCCTAAACAAATGGTGTGTTAAAATTTCAAGCATCTGCGATGAAAAGTTGTTGAGAAATATGCGACAGAAATTTTTGTTACGGACAGACAGACGGACGGACAGACGGACAAGCAGACAGACAGACAAGGGTAAAACAGTATACCCCCTTCTTCTTCGGAGCGGGGGTTTAATAAAAAAAACTCAAGTGACTTAAACAGGTTCGTTCCTCTGTTTTTGGTAGCCATTTCTGAAAATTCTGCATTATATATTTACCGGTATTCTACTCGTATATTTATATTTTACAATGCCAAATAAACTATATTGAAAAAGATAATTAAAGGAAAATTATATATTTACAGAGTTAAGTAAGGGACTATATTTTGTGGCAGAATGTTTTCAAGAAAAATATGAACACTTTTCATAACTCAATAGTTTTAGAGTACTGTAACTTTAGGTTTCTAATTTTCAGTGCAGACCAACTTCCAGATTGTTTGTGCATTGCGATATCGTCATGATGTTCGGAAAAACATATTTGAACAATTTTTTTTATATTTCTATAGACAGATATTGGCATATCAAATACAGATACTGAAAGTTAATAGAAACTTAGAAAATATGTGAAATCAGAGGAAATTCGGGCTAACTTTATTTTTGGAAAGGTGGTCCCAACTTTTTTACTTTTACGCGAAACATTAAATTTATGTCTATTTGTAAGCAAAGTTTTGGAAAGATGGAATTACTATTTAGTTTTTTATTGGAATTATAATTTGATTACTCCTACATTTTGTAACAATCTTTAGTTAGCATGTGCTCTTATGTCCATTATGTATTGGCATTTGAAGCCACCAGTAAGGCAAGGTTTTTTAAACTTTGACTTAAATATTACTTTTATAATTACTACATGTGTTCAACTTTATACTGTATTATGATTATTCGGATTATGATCGACAAATGCATATACATGTAAGGTGTTGCCATGTCGTACGCACAAGATACTTCTTGGTGCTTACATGTTGCTAAGTCGTACTTACAACATAACAAGTTCGATAAATAGATCAAACAACGTACAACTATGTCGATCTTGTATTAGGTATAAAAAGTATATTAAATGTATTATTCAGGAAGTTTTTGTGGATTTTACATAAAATACGAACAATAATATTTGGCTGATATAGTTTCCTTCTCTTTGCTGAAAGAAGTAGTTAAAGTTACTTAGTTCTTGAGTTTTCTTATATCGAAACGATATTTATATAACAAGGAAAAGAAAAGTAAAGCAAGCTCTATAAAAACGTTTTAAGAACTCTTGAACTGCCACAGATCGGGTTCTAGACTTACGTGTATTGTATCTAAATCCAGTAAGGTATTTCTGTCACAACGGAGGCAGTAGAAGGGGTTTAATCCAAACTGTTTTAATTACTATAGCTCGACATTTCAACAAGCGTTTATTCTACTATTTAAGCATTGAATCATTATTTTTTGAAAGATGTGGTCTCATAACTGCAACGGTGTGTGCATACAAATTGAATAACGCGCGCTAGCTACCAGTAAACAAAACGAACTTGAGGATATTAGAAAAGAAAGACTAAAAGGACAGTGTTTACGGTCAAGAAGCAAATGGATAGAGGAAGGTGAAAAACCTTCAAAGTACTTTACTTCTTTAGAATCTAAAAACTTTATCAATAAGCAAATACCAAAACTAGTGCAAGAGGACGAAACAATAATATATGATCAATATGAAATTTTAAATGAAACAAAAAACTTCTATGAGAAGCTGTATAGTAAAAAAACACAGGAACTTGGAGGAAATTTTGTTAGTGAAAAAATCAATCAATTTGACTTTCCAAAACTAGATATTAAGGAATTGCAATACATTGAAGGCCCATTAATCAAAACAGAAGTTTTAAACTTTCTTTAAAAAATGAAAAATGATAAAAGTCCTGGACCAGATGGTTTCTCTAGTGAGTTTTATAAATTTTTTTGGAAAGACTTGGGTTCCTTTATTACGCGGGCAATAAATACCTCTTATGAATTGTTACACTTTTCAGAAACTAATAAATTAGGAATTATTACCTGTATTCCCAAAGACGGAAAACCTAAGCAATATTTAAAAAATTGGCGCCCAATAAGTCTATTAAATGTTGTCTACAAATTAGCCTCTGGTTGTATAGCGGAACGATTAAAAAAAGTCTTAGACAAACTAATTAATAGGGACCAAACAGGATTTTTAAAAGGGAGATTCATAGGAGAAAATATTAGACTAGTGTATGATTTAATGAATTATACTGAACAAAACCAAATACCAGGATTATTAATGTTAATAGACTTTGAAAAAGCATTTGATTCAATATCATGGAATTTTATTTACCAGACCCTTGATCTTTTTAATTTTGGTGATTCAATTAAAGATTGGGTAAAAACTTTCTATAGTGGAATCAAGTCATGTGTCATTCAAAATGGAATAGCATCAGATTAGTTTTACCCTGAAAGGGGCTGTAGACAGGGTGACCCAATTTCACCATATCTTTTCCTTTTGTGTGCCGAAGTTTTAGGGATTCTAAGAAATAACAAGGATATTAAAGGTATAATTATAGAAGGAGAAGAATATAAACTTTCACAGTATGCAGATGATACTACTCTGTTTTCAAATGGATCTCCAGAATCATTAGATGGAATTCTAAGAGAA
>WFKH01006014.1:44025718-44035832 GCA_016163765.1 Magallana hongkongensis
GCTTCCACTCCAATTTGAGCTTTTCTGGCCTAATAGTTTTTGAGAAGTAGATTTTTTAAGATTTTCTCTATATATTCCTATGTAAAAATTCATCCCCCCATTGTGGCCCCAACCTACCCCCGGGGACCATGATTTGAACAAACTTGAATCTACACTACCTGAGGATGCTTCCTTACAAGTTACAGCTTTTCTGGCCTAATAGTTTTTGAGAAGAAGATTTTTGAAAAATACCTACAATTTTTTAATAATTCTAAATTATCTCCCCTTTAAAGAGGGCGTGACCCTTCATTTGAACAAACTTGAATCCCCTTCACCTAGTTATGCTTTGTGCCAAGTTTGGTTGAAATCTGCCCAGTGGTTCTGGAGAAGAAGATGAAAATGTGAAAAGTTTACAACGACAACGCCAACGCCGACACCGACGCCGACAACGCCAACGACGACAGACAACGGACAAATTTTGATCAGAAAAGCTCACTTGAGCTTTCAGCTCAGGTGAGCTAAAAAGTGTGACGGATGGACACACGGACGCACAGACGCACGGACCCACAGACACACGGACACACGGACGGACGCCCGGCATTTCTATGTCCCCGCTCCGCGTTGCGGCGGGGGACAAAAAACATACTGTATTGTAAACTTAACCTTTTCTTTATCTTTATTACTTCTTCTGTACATATGTGATCCTTGACTGTTATTTTGTGTACATTTGTATATACTTATATTGAACCTCAAATACCAGTGAACTGGTCTTGAGAGAATAAAGAATTGAATTGAATTGTTTTTCTCTCCCATAATTGTGTTTCTGTGAGTTTGTGTTCACCCCAATTATCTGCAGCAGTCCAGTATGTCACCTGTAGCCGTCTAATAAGTAGAAGCTTATTGGATAGCTACAGGTAACTTATTGGAGGGTTGCAGGACAATAAAAGAATTTCTGGACTCGGTTTAACAAATTATGATCCCTGGGGGTAGGGTCGGACCACAATGAGGGTGGGCTGGGTCGGTGTGAATTTATACAACGGCATAATTGAGAAAATTCTTTAAAAGTTTTCTTCTCAAAAACCATTTGGCCAGAAATGCTTTTATTTCTGTGGAAGCATCCTAAGGTAGAAGTTTAGATTCAAGTTTGTTCAAATCATGATGCGGGGGAGGTGATGATTTTTTTCATAGGAATAAATATAAAATTTTTTATAAAAATCTTCTCAAAAAACTGAATTAACAAAAGGGTCTCAATGATTATCATAAAAATATGTTGAAAAAAAAATCAAAAATCTTTTTAAACAACATCTGCTCTTCTAAATTGTTAAGATATTTTGTATTTCATATCATAAAGCAGATGTATTCAGAGTTATGGCTATTGTTTTCTATGCGATCGATGTGGCCCCTGGGCCTCTTGTTTTCAATATGGACCATTTGTTGATTTTAAGTTTTCATCTCTCTCTCTCTCTCTCTCTCTCTCTCTCTCTCTCTCTCTCTCTCTCTCTCTCTCTGCATTAGGTGTTATCATTAAATAATATTTTACATGGACACGCTTTATAGTGTACATTCGAAAAGTTGAAAAGGAGTCATTATTCAACAGGTGTAATTTTTAAGAACGTACGTAGAATATGCTGATTGGTGAATAATGACACTTTCTATAGACAACAAGATTGTTAGATGTAATAAATACATGTAAATATACCTTTCCTCTAATGTTGGCGGACCCTTTGTTTCTCTTCGGCATAAATATGCTGCTTTTCCTTTCCTATGTTCTTCGACTTGATAACCAAGTCGCTATGGTGTAACATCTTTCTCTTCTTTATTTATATACGCGTACTCCTTTATTTACATTTTAGACAGACAGACAGATAGGTGAAGAAATTTCATATCTGTGGGCGTTCATCAACTGATATATGAGTAATGATGTCAATACTACGCGCACCAGACGTCGTGCTGAACTACTGATATCGACATACTTCATAATTATCATATCGTAATATTGATTAAAATCATTCGCATATATATATATATATATATATATATATATATATATATATAGAGAGAGAGAGAGAGAGAGAGAGAGAGAGAGAGAGAGAGAGAGAGCTTCTGTTTTTATTATAAAAATTATATTGATTCATAACAGCATACAATGTAATTTACAAAGAGGTATAGCGCCTGTTCCCACTATTTCGCCTACACCCGTGTTTTAACGGAAAGTACCTGTTACTAAAAATAGATACATGTACCTGTCGCAATGTAATTTTCGAAACCTAGGTACTGATTTTATAATGGTGTCTGCAACCAATGATTTGTCATAAATTCAAGAAACCTGCGTCGAGAAATGAATATATAGAACTCTGTGTATAAGTATCAGTTGATATCACTTCAAGCAATATGCGATGAATGTATTAGTGTAAATAGAGTATAGCGTTAGTAAAGAGATCTGATACATGTATTGGGTGTGCTTATACTCGGAATTAAACAAGAGAATTTGTAACAAAAATTCCAGCAGATTAGATCCATGTAATTTTAATTCTCTTTTCCAAACATGCTTTAAGTGAAAAGAAAAAAGTATTTACTACTTGCTGGAATCGAGCGAGCGACCGCAAAATCAAAGACCTGTACGCGTTACCACTAGGCCACGCATATAACAGTTTCATAGGATGGGTTTTTAAAATATGTGGCTCTATACATGATTGTACTAGAAAAGTCATTAATTGAAATATTTGTCTAATTTTTAGTACGAAGACCACGTAAAACCAAAATTAATTCAATGTAAACGTGTACTACATTACCTGTAGAACATAATTTTAGTCGGATTTCTTTGGTGTAAAGTGGTCCAAATAGTCAAATATCCAACTTTTTATTGCCTACTAACTATTTTCCTATATATCCCTAACAAAACCTAAAGATTTAAATGATGTCGTGTAAGACAATTAAGACTATTTTTACATGATAATTAAGTAATTTGCGTTTCTTTGAATATATTTTAACTAAATATTGTATAATATTGAAAATGCCTGATGTTTGCAAAAGCGCTATATTGGGGGCGAAATCGTATATTAAGTGCGCTATACTTCTTTCATATAGATTACTCTTTTTTGTTGATTCATATAAAATTTAAACTCTGTTGAAATATCTTTATTGTGCGCAATTCTTCACATCGTTCGCCTTTTATGCAACTACAGTGATATAAGTTATAATTTTGAAAATTGTAAAACAAGGATATTATAATATATAATATTTGTTCTACGTTATATACACCGTTGACGTTATCTCTACTCATTCGTCGCGAGTTCTTCAAAACTCTAAACTGTGTGACTTGCTAAGGTGTGTGTTTTATATTAAGGATCCTCGACACCTCGTGACTTCTACTTTTTATGACAGTACGTCACAACATGGCGATTTGAACGCATTCAGAAACAGTTTATATCGCCAATAGCTGGTGACTATCTCTGTGGCGCAATGGGTATAGCTTCGGTCTACCAACCCGCAGGTCCCGAGTTCGAATACTGCAGGGATTTTTATTTTTTATGAAGAGCGGTAAAATTTAAATAGTTGATTTTCACCCAAAATTGAAAGTTTCTGTGGTCATTTTCAAGTCGAACACATGCTAAAAATCCATATCTTCAAGCAATTTAGAAGAATGGGCTTGTATGCAGAACTTTCCCCGGGTGTGTGGAGGACCCTTAACAACAAAAAATGTTGAAGTGAAGTAGCATTTACGCAAGGTATATGTTCAAAAGACTGAGAAAGCCTTCTATCATGTTTGGAAATGCAATTCTAATCATTGATTCCTAGAAAACGGGGTTTATCTATAAAGGAAATATTTGACGTATATGCACGAGCTATCACACGATGGTACCCCTAAACGCAAGCTACAATGGGAAACAAAACTTCGGTTAATTAAACTTTGTTATCTAATCATTAGAGATATAATGGTATTTTACAATATACTTAAATCGATACCCCAGGTCATGCATTGTTATGCTTATATTAAGTTAAAAATATTTTACTGTTCTCAGTGTAGATATAATCTTGTTACAGAAGATATGGGTATAAATGTTATCAGTGATATTTGATTAAACAATCTAAACGTTTTTAGAAATCGCATTAAACAATATGCACAGGTTTGATTTCTATGAAGCCCATTACCTAAATTGTGAAATTCTTGACCCCGGGTCAGTGGTTCAGGCCCTTGGGTAGTTCTAACCAATATGGCCACATAGTCAAAACGTATAAAATTTTGGCTGACCCATCACTCAAATATCAAGTGATGTAGATTGGAATCATTTTTTAAAGCTGATGTTGATGTGTGATGTTTTAAAATCAAATTCATGCATTATTTCAGATAACTGGATGACAAGGCGTTTGGAAAACCTTGAAAAATATATTTAAATTAGTATTTTCTAGATAGCTTTTCTCAAATATTTGATCATACACTTAACATATAATTTCAATAACATCAGAATTATTAGACAACAATTAGATGTAATTTGAGTTGATCGATGATTTGATATAGGATGCAGAAGATGACGATAAAGTGCCCTTCTAAGAAAGCCAACAAAAAATTATAGACAAAAAATCATCTCGTGATGGACTATATACTCATCTTGGGAGACAATGCAAAAGATATGGTAACATTTAATGAAGTACTGTTAAATAATGGACAACAAATACTTGGTCCAATGAAAAGGAAGGAAGAATGGATCTCGGACAACTCGTGAAAAAGAAAAAAAAGAACAGCGGTAAGAAAAAGGAAAACTTGTTCAAATTAATGAGACAAAAGTATGACAAGGAAGTATTTAGATGGGGCAAGAGCAGACCTAAAGCCATACACAGAAAAGCTAGCCAATGACACAGAACAAGATGCTTTCAAGATATGCAGACCCTCTATAGAATAACAAAAACACTACAGTAGAATACACCCCGCCGCCATCCAAAGGCTAGCGATGAGGTGGACACAATCCGGAAAGAGAAAGAGAGGAAGACCAAAAAAGACATTCTTGTTGTGGAAAAGGAGACCATTGAACAATTAATGCACATTTACATGAATTATATGATCGATCAACCACCGCTACTCTATGCAAAAAAGAATCATTAACTCATTATCCAGGGTCATGCATTGTTAGTTTGGGTTGAACTATGATAAAGCCGAGGAGGGGGGGGTGTTGTGTTAAAGTCTTTATGACCAACAAGAACCTCAGCTGCGGCCATTAAATTCATTCTTCTCATGTTGGGGGGGGGGGGGGTGAGAGGGAAGAAAGTTTACCTAAATAATGCCAATATTTCTCCGAAAATTATTCATTCAATAATTGAATTTATCGGCAATTACTTGGTTTTCCTGTAATATTTGCTTATTACGTAATTTTTTAATTGCTTATTTTAAAGAATAACTGGCTTTAATAATGGGTAAAATATTAAGAGACTTTCCCGAAGATTTCCCTTCAAATAAACTGTATCATCTGACAATAGATCAGCAATGTTAAGACAGTGATCAAACAATAAAACCCTGTACAAAAATCAACTACGTCCGCCTCAAGTTATTCAATACTTTGATTCATCCACCCTGGCCCCTTCTGTAGCATGGATGTGGGTCATTATGGCCACATTCTGAACCAAAGGTTTCAGGAATGGAGAGAGTTTGAGTCTTTAATTCATTTCAATGTTCAGATATAGTCATGAATATGACCTCATTTCACTTCAAACATTCCATTTTATCCCCCCCCCCCCCATCCCCAAATATCTCTTGATTTTGGAATTATGTGTGGCCATTCAATAGAATCAAATCAAAAGACACTATCCCTAAGAAAGTTTTGTGCAACATTTAGCTTTCTGGCCATAGATGATGAAAATCTACTTGTAACTTGAAATAAATCTATATAAACATGTACTTCATGGAATCTTTTTATTTAAAAACACATTCTATTAACGTTATTAAGACATAGGCAATACGTTTTTACATATATAACACCGAGCTTAAATAAAAATGTCCATCTTCCCCCTCAATTCCAATTGTTAATCAATGTCTCATAGGGTTGTTGTATATGTTGTAATCTAAATCTACAACAATATCTGTTTTCAAATGAATATTCAAAAAGAGAATTATTTTTTCTACATTAACCAAGTATATCAGAGAACTAAAAATTTTATTAATTTAAGACATATACTAAGCATGTTTTACTTATCTCAACCATTTATCAAAATGGATTTTCAAACACAACATACACATATATAATGGATTATTATAAGACTTTGTGCCTGTACAGTAAAGAATAACATAACATACACCACAACACTACAATACAAAGCAAAGGACAAGGCTAGAAAAATTAATCTTTAGTTTTTCTGGAAAAAGAAAGAAGTTAGGTCAAATGTGGCAAAAAGGGTGTGTGGTAAAATTTTCCTTTTCAAATTTATATAGTACTTTATAAACTTTAAAATATGTTATGAAAAATTTGTTGTATAAAGGTTATGAATAAAATATTGCTCAAAAAGAAACATTGTTTACTGTACTACACTGATACTTTACTTTCAAGAAACTAAAAAAAAAACTACTGATGAAATAAAGAAATAACTCCATTTAATTAATGAAAATTGAATTAAAATTATTTCCTTTAAATTTTTGAAAACAATAATAAAATTGATAGATACACTCAAGAAGCTAAATATTTAAATTATAAACATGATAAAACACATTAACTATATCATGAAATATTGTCTAATCATACCTATTACCAGAATCTTTGATTTACAAAAAAATCAACTGTCACTTTAATTGCGAAATCATTTCTACCAAACTTTACATTAATATTAAAATATTACTAACAAAATATAATGCTAGAACAAAGGTTAAAAAAAACCCATTCAGCAATTAAATTAAAAAATTGTCTTGTGTAGCGCTGGTCACTCAGTTTACATAGTCAGCTGTACTGGTCACAGCACAACTTCTACTTTTATATTGTTATTACAATTTTAGCAGTTGAAGTCAATGGGTTTCACAGGAAATTGTCACACCACTCTTTCAGACACTGGTGACAGTCCCCCTGCTGTTTAGCATTGGCTCCACATGTCTCTTTTAACCAGTCCTTGAACATTTCTTCATCCTTTTTCAATACTAAAAACTGCCCCAAGACAACATAGGCCTGTAAAATTAAATCATAGGTTACTTAGTTTCATCAATTTTCTAAAACATGAGGCCAGAGAGCCACATCCATCTCTTGGGCAACAATATAATACCATATATACTTCAAAACACCCTTACCAGCCCCATAAAACAAGGTAGTTTAGTTTGTTAACATGTAAAATTGCCAACTCTTAATCTGAATTTAACAAAGGTTGGCAAGTGTTTAAAAGAATAACGCAGACAATAAAACTGAGGAGTCCTCACTTTTATTGTCTGTGTTGCTTATGACCTCAAATTCTGATCATGAGATGTATGGTGTGTAACAAATTAAATTTGGAAAAGAAAAAGAAAATTAAAATGGGAACCATGTTTAAATGAGGTAAGGCCACATCAATTTAATTTCTTGCTCATCAGACCCACGCACTCGTATTTAAACAAAACATTAAAACTAATACTATTTTAAATTTCCTGCATCCAGAAAATTCTGTTGTATTTTTCTTTCTTTTTCTGCTCTATTTTTGATATTTTAATCGTTTTGATTTATAAATTAGAAAAAAAGTAGAATAAATACAACCATCCGCTCAAATTTATTTATGTACTACCTAAAAATTCTGCCTACATTACAAAAAATAACAATTTTTTTATTTTATCACCCGCTAGTGCTTTTTTTTTAATCAGATGTCCGATGAATAAAAAAGTAAATTGTTGTGGCCTTAAGTATCATAATTGCTCTCAAAATTCAGATAGCTGAAACAATACCATATCAAATCCATGATCCTTGAGGCGTCCTCCTAATACTTCTCCAATTCCCGCCAATTCTGTGACTGCTTTTTCACCCATCGGTTCCTGAACAAAATTTCTATGCTTTTGCGATGTTGAAGACATTTTTAATGAATCTAACCTAAAAAAATAAGTAATTTAATGCATGTTATTTTTGCAATATTTGAAGACAAATATTTGTTTTTGTAAGCACTTTGATACAGTACATTATATAGTTGGATCAGGATGACATAAATCTTTTCTCTATTGGAGTTGATTCATTTTAAAGCATTAAAAGATCTTATCATTGGGTGAAACTTTTTCAACCATGCAACCATTGACATAGTTAGAATTATCTAACTGTGCATTGGGACAGCCCTCACTACATTTAGAATGCATCCAAATAGTTGCAATGTAGCAAATTGAAGAAGATCTGCTCCGATACACATTTATACTGAAAATATTATCGCTGGTTAAACAAGCAAATCAAAGACATAAATAACAAAATTTGTGTAACTAATGAGAATATCAATGCTTGTGTAGCTAGTAAGCGAGCGGATCTAACATCTAATTTTAATTAGATTATATCGTTTGTGTAGCAGGTAAGCAAGCGGATCTAATATCTTATTTTGATTAGATTGAGAATTTTATTTGCGATCAATACCATCGATGTATCACCGTATCGTTACACCTCTATTTAAAGCATCAATAATGATAATCATTAATGATGCTTTAAAATTGTTTTGGTTTTTTAATTCAAATTGACTGCCATTTTGCCAAAAATCAACTCAGACTCTCTACTGGCGAGCGACCAGTTCTCGCCGCGTACCATTTCTCGCCAGTACTTTGTGACGTCATTTTTCGTATATAATTTTATGTGTTGATAAAATGACGTCACAATGTACTGGCGAGAAATGGTACTCAGCAAGAACTGGTCGCACGCCAGTAGAGTTTTCAGAGATTTTCAACAATGGCGCTGTAAATATATTGCAATTTTCAAACAAGCATAAGTTGTTCCATGTGAAAGTCTAAAATAATTGACATGACACAAGTATTATTTCTTTCTGGAGTAGAGTTTTAGTCAAACCTGTTGTACCACATGTATAACATGATATCAGGGCTATAGTTGGAGTTATGGGAAATGTATACTGTAGTGTGCGATTTATGAGGGGTGAATTTGAGTGGGGAGTGGGGGTGAATTGACAGAAAGAATGGTCTAGATGACCTAGGGCTTATGAGGTTTTTGGTCATTGATGTTTTGCTTGTCCCAACGCCTACACATTAACATATTACTATGTTCACATTGTTATATATTCGCCAAGAAAGTCAAAAGTTGATGGACGTATTTGAACTTCCCAACTCCTTTCAACATTTTCAGTTTTTTGGTAAATAAGCTTTCAAACCCCATATTTTAGTGAACATGAATAAAATATACAATAATTCACTACCTGTCTTAACGATTTTGTCTAATTCTCTTCCAACAATTGCAACTTTCGATTTGACGAATTTTTCTGGATTGCCTCCTATTTTTGGCGCTCAGTCATTCAATCTTGGTTTACTAATTTTGAAATACTGAGCCCGATGTTGTTAAAAACATATTGCTTTTCGCACACAAAATATCATTATCCAATGTGTTATATGATCCAAAAAAAAATATATATATAAAAGAACAAATCTATATTCAAAGTCGGATAATAGATATGAAAACGATAAAATATGAATAATTATTCAACAACTAAATCATCACGTGACTATAAATTGTATCACATGTTAAGAAAATGGCGTTTTCCTGCATGCAGATTGTTTTGATGGTGGGAATGCTTGTGACAGGGAGTATAAACACATTAAGCAAAAAAGCACAGAATGACTGCGTGTAAGTACAAAAAATGATCGATATATGTTATTGTTTTTTTTGCAAGTAAAGGTCTGATGTTTATAAAATGTTTTACGGTGCGACCGTTGGGGCACAGGGGCATGTGTAGAAAAAGAAAAACATCGTTAAAAAAGTGGGTACCTCGGAGGAAAAATAACAAGGGAGGACGCCATCTTGGATACCGCCTCGCTTCATCAGCTAATTTCTCATTTAAATTGTTAAACTAGACATATGCGCCGATTCGTATTCCTTCATAAATGATTCTTCTTTAAGATCTCACCTTCAGTTTAATTCTATTTACGTCAACATCAACAAATTTTATCTTTTTCTAGCGTAAAAATCCGAAATCGACAACTCCCTGGCTTTTTCCATAACCGTGC
>WFKH01006014.1:44043588-44073607 GCA_016163765.1 Magallana hongkongensis
AACCCTGTTGATTGAAAGGAGTGTAATCTAGCAATCTCTTTTGCATATCAGCAGTTATATACATTGTTGATTTTAATTGATTTAAAAGACCAAAAAATATTTAATATTTGGGATGTAAATATAAAAACATTTACACTACACGTTTCAACTGAATTTGGTTGTTATAGTTTGAAAGAAGAGCAGTCAGGGTAGGCAGGTAGACAAGACGTAGCCTATATATATTTTGACTTTCGGAGATCTAAATGTGTAAAACAAATGTTGAATTATTAACGATGTATTTTCCCTTTCAGACTAGTACAGCTAGTAGTAGCTTTCCCCACAGTGTGTGATCTTGTTGGCACCTCTTTAGCTGGTATGTAACATCATGTAGCGAGTAGCGGTTAACATAGATATAATTAAAAAAGAAAAAATCATTCAAAAGACAATTGCTAATTTGAAGTGGGGGTTTCATTTCAAGGAGAAAATGGGTTGGGTGTATTAGTGGTTTATTCTCCTTGCCCACCCATTTTATAAATAAAGATAAGTCATTCTTCTTGAAAATATATAAGAGCAACAGAAACATTTGTAAGTAGTCCACACTGATGACAAAGTTTCTCTTTATTTGCTGGAACTCTTGTAAAAATTGAAGTAGATGCTGATTTTGAACCTGATGCAGTTTATTTATTGTAGGCATTGGTTTGGTGTATGTTGATGCCTCGGTCTGGCAGATGTTGCGGGGCTCCATTATTATTTTCGCAGGGATACTTTCAGTAAGTGTATCTTTAACTACCAGATGTGTTTCTAGCTTTATCTTTCAAAAGCTGTATCATCAGTAAATGAATAATAAATTTATGATTAATCATACAACATACTGGTATGTGCTGGTATGTGCTGGTAGATTAAGCCAGTCAGTAAAAAACCTGCTCCATTCAATTATTTTGATTTTCTTATTCTGATTCTTATTGATTTATTTATCTAGTAGATGGTATGTTAGTAAAACCAAAAACCATAAAAAAGGCTTGTTAAAAAAATGTGTTATTTTCCCGTTATGTTTCTTTGATGTTTGGACAACTTTCATATTTCGATAATTCTTCCGATCAAGACTCTGTCGTAAAAAGTCCTGTATCATGCTAGTATTTGTCCTTTCTAATTGAAGAATCATTCAACATTTATCATGAGTGCATATATCCTTGTTTTGTTATATTGTAGAAAATCTTCCTAAAAAGAAAGTTGCATGCTATTCATTGGAGTGGTATGCTGGTGACAATGTGTGGTCTAGTGCTGGTTGGGTGTTCCAGTGTCTTCAAAGCCAAATCCTCCTCATCAGGGGGATCTAAGACACTTCTGGGTAAGTCCTAAGGAGGATACCTTTGTGTATGTCACCTATGTGTACGTCACATAGACCTCGATGTGTTGGGGGGTGGGGGTAACACAATCTTGATCAAGTATGTGGGAGTCCAAGACAGTCCCAAATATTTCGTGAGGAAATCTTTGTCACATACATGTACTTCTCATTGTGTTCTTGGGGTGGGGGTTAAGACAATCCTAATTGAATCCTCTTGAGTCTAAGACAATCCAGAGTAATTTATGAGGGAGATCTATGATATTCTTTGGTGAGTTATTGGGATTTAAGACAGGCAGTACCTGCTGAAGAGTCATTTACTATCATGAAAGGAAATTAAAGCAAAGACTTTTGTGAAAATTCTTGCACTTTATACTTTCAAAGGCCAAATATAAAGGACAAAAGACTATTTCTTCAAGATTCTGGAAAATTGCGGGAAGTTTGCTTTTTATGTGATGTCACAGAAGGACAAGTATCGAGCATTGATATCCATGTCTGATACCTTGATCATTGCAATAGCCATTCTTTTGTTAATGCGTTTTCAAGATACAGTTAAACTTCAATATATCTAACTCTGATATCACGAATACAATGGATATGTCGAAGTGATTTGTAAGTCCCAACCCCTTATTTTTTAACTATTTTACCCTCGATATCACGAATACTCGGATATCTCGAAGTTTTGAAACAGTCCCATCTAGATCGAGATAACGAAGTTTGACTGTATGTGTATATAAATACAAAAATATTTATTAATAAACATTTGTAAAATTGTGTCATGTGGAGTATTGTTTAGGCTATTTTACCTGTTCTATAAACAATACACAGGTATTGCACTGATCCTTGGGAGTCAGATGGTCAGTGCCACTCAGATGGTGATAGAGGAACTGTTCCTGAAGAAGAGGAGTCTCCACCCCCTTCATGTGAGTGTGTCTCTGTAGCTTGCTGTCAGAGTATCTATAGATACTGTCATAGGTTGTATGTATGTGGTCAAACGTTATAAACACTGTCCATATTATTTTAGGTTGTTGGAATGGAGGGAGCATATGGAGTCATCTTGATGTCAGCTGTAAGTCAATTTTGGCAGGAATTGAATAAAAGTCACTGGGGTATACATATATGTAGTTACACATACAGTAAAACTCAACTATATATGGCCAAAAAAACCATACACATATAGAGATAAGACCTTTAACAAAGTTATTATCAGAAAATATTTTTTTCTTCAAAAATTGTTTTTATGAAGCTATATATGGAAAAAATTGATCCCTGGCTTTTTTAAAATTTTCATTTTCCAGATATGCATATACCTTGAAAATTAGCTGGATTTAATAATAAGCGGGATTTGTAAATAAGCCACCTATATTTTGCAATGAAAATTACTCGAAAATATGCCCGTTTTGAAAATAACTTAAAGCCAGTCATGACAATGCCATTTAGGAAAGATTTTAAACTCAGAAGTGTTTCTCTTTTTAAGGCGTCGAGCTAATGCTCGGCAGCCTTCTAGCGATCGTCTGGATTGGCAATCGTCCAAAAATTCACACTCTGCACCGCCTTTTAAATGCGCATAAGTAATAAGTTCCTTAAAGTATTAAACATATTACAAGATTTTATTCCATTTATTCAACTAAATTGTGTACAGAAAACCCAACTTTGCCTCCCTGGTTATCGACAACTCATTGCATAAGTATAAATTTGCTTAAATAAGAAATGGCGGATGAATACAATAAGGTGTCAAAATTCACTAAATATTATTTAAGTTTATCGCTTACATTTTAATTGGAGACCGTGCCCGATAGAAATAAAATTTGATGTGTAAATTTTTTTTGTTATCGGGCACGGTCTCCAAAATAAATGTAAGCGATAAACGTATATAGTGAATTTGTTGCAATTAATAAACACGATAATGCAGTTGGTTTGGTCGAGCATTTTAGGTAACACGTGTTGTGGATTTGTTTGTAAACAGCCATATACCAAAGGTAATCTTGTTTGAAACGGGAATTGAAATAAATAAAAGTATGTTTTATTGTTATAATTAGGGACACACTGTTGATGTATTCAAGTTATGAACCTGTGAAAATTGTTCAAAGACTGTTTAAAGCAGAAAGAAAATAATTTATTTTTGAACTTTGAAATGTCTTCGATTTTTGTAACCATGACGAGTTATTGTATTATAAACGCATCACTACCTATTTTATAAGGAAACTAATTTTTGTTTTAAAGCAACACAAAACATAATTCATTTACTTTTTTATTCTTATGTTATTTGATATACGACTATTATAGTACAGAAATTCAAATAATTGGTATCATTCTATATAAAAGAAAATGTCAGCGCGATGCCTTTGTGGCCGTTCCGGCCTTTGATTTTTTTTTGCAAGATATTGAACACATGTACTATTTTAATTATTTTATTTTATTATTAAAATAACATGACATTAATGATTAGATTCAAAATTAAAGACACTTGAGCAATTTTCACTTAACTCTTACAGATGTTTACCGGGATATCCTATTTTTAGAACAAACAAGTAGTTCACAATCGAACGATTACAATTTATTGTTTTGATGATTAGCTGTGATTATGTACTCTGTTACTTACCAGTTTTTTGTTTGGATAATAAGCCGTGATTTGAAAATAAGAAGGCTTTGAAAATAAGCCCCCACTTTCTTACCAAAACTTAAAATAAGCCGCAGCTTATTTTCAAGGTTTTAGGGTATATTTGATGATATCAGAAAACATGATTTGATTTTATTTTTGCAGTAGCTTGTGAAAATGCTTATATGAAATTGATAATGTACAAAATTAAAGCCTCAAGCAGTACATTTCAGTCATTTGTCTTTTGAACTTGATTCATTATCAATCCTCAATTTATCCATAAACTTTTTAAATTACAGATTGTGCTGCCTGCAATGTACTATGTTCCAGGGGCTGATGTGAACAACAGTTACGAAAACAGCCTCGATGCCTTGTATCAGATCGCTAACGAACCAAGACTTCTTGTGTTCTGTCTTCTGTACTTAACTTCCATCGCCTTTTATAATTATTTTGGATTAGCAGTGACTAGATCTCTCACAGGTAAGTCAGTTTAGGTGGTAAATATGTTCATTTGAATAATTGCAACTGCTTAATGAAATGAATTTGAAAAATCTACATGTATCAACTTCACTTTATTGAATAATATAATCTAAGTAATGTGCATCCATGCAGTTGAATTAAAAGTTTACTGAATTGTTAGTTAAAGTAACTTATTTTGTAACACATCAGAGGCGAGTTCAGCAGAGCGGGTTCTCACGAGTGCTTGCCAAAATTCCTTGTACCTGTAACACACATTTTGGCGAGCGCTCTCAAGCACTTGCTCTGCTGAACACGCCTCAGATGTCTGGGAGTAATAATCCTTTTTAAGGGAAGTAATTCAGAAGCTGGGTGACAAGTGTGACTGTCAGACCGATTTGAATACTGTATGCAGGGAAATATTCGACCCCGTTTTATTTTCGCCCCTTTTGCCCAAGTTGTCAGTGGGCGAATTTAAGACTTGGCGAATTGCAATGTCTCAATTTATATCTCTTTTAACACAACTGTATCTGGGCGAAATCAAGACTGGGCGAAGCCATTTGCAAGTGTAGAAGGGCGAAAATAACACAACAAAATAACAATCTTCATATATAAAAATTATATAAGAACTTATAATCTAGTGTCCATGGTATCCACAGAATTTGAATTCTTATTTTGACAGCTGTACACAGGACCCTGATTGATGCCTGTAGAACCATGCTTGTATGGGGAGCCGATCTGATCATTTACTATGCATTTGACAAGGTAAGTGTTTTGATATTGAAAAGATTGTCAATATTACAAGCTTTGTAAGGTGTGGTATTTTAAGAAAAGGGAGAGAAACTCAAGATGAAATCAATATATATACATTATATATGCTCTTAGTCAGGGATGTGAAACATACTACGGTACATGGAACAGCCATATTAACATGTTGTTTAGTTCGCTTTGTCAACTAAAAATATAGTGCAAATTACTTTGTCAAGAAAAATCTTTTTTATTAACAAATAGATAGGATTTAATGATTATTTTTTATAAGTATGAGGATTGTTAGAAAAGTTCGCGGACAAAGTGATTTACAGAAAAATTATTGTATACTCGTACATATAAAAATTGGTTATGTAAATAAGTTTGAATGTTTCATTTAATCTTACAATTATAAATAATTTCAAAAAGTGTAATGATGTTTATAGTTGTGCTCATGCGCCGTGACAAGGCTAAGTGTGTTTACAGAAAATTTGAACGTCGCAGATTTCCAATGCAAACATAAGGGGAAATATACACTGAATGTAAATATAGGGAGATGGTTGATATTTGTTGGGGCAGTATTCAAAAGCAGTCTTTTATTCATCAACTCAATGACCTTGCATAAGTAGATTATGATCAGAAAAGCTAATGCTTCAATCATCTTTGCAATGCCACGTCCTTGGGTTTCATAGATATAAGGTATTTACTGGTACTCTTATGTCAGAACTCCATCTATCAGCACAATCCACATAACTTGCGTGCACATATCAGTACATGTACTAGTAATCTAGTTTACTGGTACTTCTGTTTGTAGGACTTTGGGGAACCATTTGATAAACAGTTCGGACTATTGCAAGGTAAGAATAAATGAATCAAGTTTGTCCAATCAATTAAAATGTAAAATAAATATAAAAAATAAGATTTTTGGTTGAACATTTATTGTTACAGTAATAAATTTTCATTCAATTACAGATTAAATGTACATTGTACAGATTATGACATGTATTTTACATTTATTTTGGTATTACATGTAATTGATTTACTTTCATTCATGTCAATGTTTTTATTCTCTTTCAGTTGATGGGTTCTTTTTCCTGCTGATCGGAACAGCCCTGTATAATGAGTTAGTTCATGTAGAGTGCATCCCCTGCCTCAGAAAACCGCTGAAAGAGGTAGACTTCACGGTCAGTCCCAGCACTCCACCAAGGGGAAACATACAGAGTGCTGAATTCTCCGACTCGGATGAAATTAACACGTCAGAAAAGACGCCCCTGTTACAGGACTGAACAAGACAGACATTTAAAACTCCTACTAACTCGCAATCAATGTAGTCATAAAATTCTCTACTTATTTAATATCCAGAATTCTGGTTTATAGAATAGTTTGCCATTAAAGATCAAATTCTATTTTACTAATATTCAAAAGTACACATTCCGAATTATGTCTCTTTTTATGTATTTTTATATTTTTTTACAGTAAGTTATTTCCATGAAAAAGAGAGAATATTTTTACAATCTTTGTGCGAGAAAAGTTAAAGTCTGGATAAGCTTGGTTTGATTATTTTATACATGTATATCAAATATTGATATTGTGTGATTTTGGTGCATTGTGAGGGTAGAAGATTTCATGATAGATAAAATACTTTTGAAATAAAACTTTTCATGTTTATATGTGTATAAATATATATACATATATACATCTATTTATATAAGTTTTGTCTGTGATATTAATTTTCATGCTCAAGTGGTTTAATATTACCAGTTATTGTGCATATATGTGATACTCAGTTTCAACACTTATAAATAGATATACCATGTATTTCATTTGAACTCAGTTGTGAAGGTGAATATTGTTTAGTATATGGACAACAAATCATCAGTTAATATAAGTAAGTGAGAATTAGTGTAATGCCTGAACAAATTTTCTGGATTTATATATGTTGATTTATCTTAATTTTATTTGCACCTATATTTATGCTCACTATTGTCACTACTATTATGTGCTGTAACAAAAGTTCTATTAGAGAGAGACTGAGAGAGAGAGAGAGAGAGAGAGAGAGAGAGAGAGAGAGAGAGAGTTGTAATATTTACTGGCAGAGAGAAATTTGATTTTTCTGAAAGACATAATGGTTGTAAGATACACTTTGAAATAAAAATGTCAAATCTTTTTTTGTGAATATTGAGAATATTTCTGTAATACATTTTTTTTTTATATAGATAAAAAATGATGATATGCATTTCTTGATGTTGTTGTACATATACAATATTTTTTATTTTGAATAAAATCGTCTGATACAAGAACTCTGTTACGAAGTGTATATATTCCAGAGATTTATATTTTATGTGAATACATGTATATAGGATACATATAGCTAAAGAATACTGAAATAATTCTTAAGTTAATGGTTGTGTGAAACTCTAAAATAAAAAATATTTTAAAAAAATTGTTAAAATGAAAAACAAGTACAAGTATTCCTATTTTTTTTAGATTCAAAATTTTCTCCAATAAGAAATAATTTCATCATACCAATTCCCCATTTTAAAAATCAAAATTTTACCGTTATTAAGGTACAGTTTAAATTTTAACTTGGGGGGATCATTAAGCTCAATGTGCATTTAAGTTCAAATTATAATTTTTAATTTGTCAAATGTAGATAATACCTATCATTAGGTATATGGTACACCCAAGGTGTGAAGTTTCTACCAGCATGACAAGATAATTACCTTCCTTGTAGGTACGGTCCAGTAATTGTTCGACTAAGCGTGAAAAACTGTAAATTAACGGAACATGCGCCTCAGCTTTTCGTAGTTTTTCGGTTGATTTGTTTTATGCAAATGGAAAGCTAAATTACAAAAAAACATTTTTAAAAACCACTCACACCCCCCCTCCAAACACCCCCCCAACAATTTAGTGTTTTCATTGATCTCTCTCTTTCAATTCCACGCTCTTTCTCTCTTGTCAAAATAAACCCAATCAGAGTGGGTTCTCCATATGCCCAACCTTTTGAAACTCAAATTATGTAACAGTAATTGAATATACAGGGTGTGTACGGTGTCTTCGTAGAAGGCAATGATAAAATTTAATGTATTTTTTGAAAATCACGTTTCGCCTAACTCAGTGTCAATACATAATAAGTAAAGGTATCAGCTTGGGATGAATGTAGTCTTACGTAAGATTATACTTTTGTTATAAGATTTATAGGAATTTACTGTTTTAACTTCTACCGAATTTTATAAAATGAGAAAAAAGATAATCCTACATATTACATAATATAATTTTTCACAGATGTAGGTCAAATTTTAACTGTGTATTATTTTTTTCGCAACTGGAATTCTCTTTGCTTGTTTTATCTTTGAGTTTATTAAATCACTTTGTTACTTGTATCTTGAAATCATTCAAACTCTTCAAAATTTTAAGTCAATCAACTTTAATGATCACACTGTACAGTCATTTTTAGCCCGAAATATCTGACGTTTTCCTGGCTTTTTTAACGATTTTGATATTTTACATGCCAGGTTTTCCTGGCATACAAAATATCAATATCGTTAAAAAGCCAGGAAAACGTCAGATATTTCGGACTAAGTCATTTTAATCACGCATTTTGAAATAGCGGTTAATTATAATTTTAAGGTGGTACATTTCTGCAGGTCAGCTTCATTAAGTTTCACGGTCGTGTTGACAAATTAATTGCATCGAATTGAAACAGTCAAAGCGTGAAAACTGCCCGGGTGCACCCGCGTCTTTTTGTCCGTCGGCTAAATTCTCGCGCGTGCTCTCAAATATGGCAGCATCCCAAATCCTTGCAATTTCATTGGTCAATTCGGGTAGTAATTAAATCATCTGCAGAGTATATAACCTCTTGAGGATCTGAACTTGATCATCATTCACTGATTTGAATTATCTATCAAACAAAGAAACAAAATATCTAAATAATATCAAAAATGGCCGGTTTTGGTTATTTACCACAGTCCGCATTTTATCCAGTGCAGACGACAATGCAGTCATATGTACCAACTTATGACTTTGCTACAGCCCTGAAAATACAATCAAGCAACAATTCTAATCAAGCATTCCAAGGTATTATTCATTCACATGTGTGCATTTTTTCTTCTCTCTATCTCTTAAATTAACATTCAATGATTTCACCAGAATCAACCTTTATAACAGTCCTATTTATAACGAATTTGAGGTCAAGAATGATACGGTAGAAATACACAATGAATAAGTCCATAAATATAATCCCTGCATTTCTACTAATGATTTTTAAAGACACCTTTTATGGAGGAGATATGATATTAATAAAATAATTAATGTGATTGACCATTTCCTTATTTTTTAGGCCAGACGGGAATAAACCAAATGGGCGGTTCTTATGTCAACGGCAAAGCTCTTCCAGAGTCCGTGCGAAGACAGATTGTAGAGATGTCCCTTAATAATATAAGGGCTTGCGACATTGCAAAACAATTGAAAGTCTCCCATGGCTGTGTTAGCAAACTGTTAAAGAAATATCGAAATACTGGATCCTTTAAGGCAGGATCTACTGGCGGATCCAAACCCAAAGTAGCAATACCAGAAGTGGTGGATATAATCATGAAATACAAGGACGAAAATCCGACCATGTTTGCTTGGGAGATAAGAGACAGGCTAATCAAAGAGAGAAGATGTACAAAATTGAACGTCCCGAGTATCAGCTCCATCAACAGAATCTTACGTAGCAATCCATCTGAAAAATCCAGAAGATCTTCATTGGGCTCAAGTTGCTCTCCGTCATCATCTGAGAATTCCGTCAGTCCGCCAATCGCCACAAAGCGCTCTCCCGTTGGATACAGCATCAACGATATCCTCGGCCATCAAAACGCATCGGTGAGTTTCGAATTCACCCCAACACCCATGATGCCTCAATCTGGAAAACGGAAGTTTAGTGAAATCGATGATGGAGATTTACTGGCAGTTGCTGCTAAATCTGCTCGTCTGATAGAAGAGGAAGCTGCAATAAAACCCAACGCACAAGCAGACATCTCCCTGACCGCTGTCCCGACTCCTACATCTACCGACCTCTGCAAGGATCTGGGATCCCTCCTAGACATGCTTCCATGGGTGCCTTCACAAGTCTCATCATCCAAAAATAATAATGCAAGCTTCGACGACTCCTTTACCTCGCTTGTCGGCCCCAACAAAGTCGCATACGAAAGGGAATTCCATGAGAGTCAAGCGACATCCACCGAGAAAATCCGTCACCAATACGAAGCAGGCAGACAACACCAACCCGGAGCAGAAACGACAAAGTTCAATGAACCAAAGATTGAAATGCCTTGCTCTTCTCTGCCATCTGTTCAGCATCAAGATAGTTTCTACCCTCAATACCAGCCACACCTTTCTGTTTCCAGACCTGTACCGTCAGCCATGTCTTCTACTGGGTCAATCCCAAGCATCCCTAATGTGTCATCATCTTTTTACTCTGTGCCCTCCTGCTCCCAGACACAGAATACAGGATTGCCTGCCTACAGTTACCCAGGATACGCCGCGTCAGCCTTTTCGCACATGGCGCAGCAGAAAAATCTGTATCCTGTCGCTACCATCTCGTCGGAAGCACCAACTTCCGCTTCCGCTTTCCATGCACCTATCCCGCCATACTGCGGATACAGCGCAACACCAATTCCATATTATTATCAGCAATAACCGGATACACGAATAGACTGATGTGGAGTTGTATATATATATTTATTTGTGTCAGAGTAATATATATTTAATAAGTTTATTGTTTGAATTGTTTGATGAATTCTTTGTCAAATAAAAAGTTCATATAATTCAATATTTCTTATGTTTTCTTCTGTTACGTTATGTTCCATGCGGAAAAATAGCTCCCCCCCCTCCGCGGACAAACAATATTACCTCCGCCCCCCTTTTCCGTGAAAAATGTCTAGACCCGCACATATTATAGTTAAAATCTTCTGATGTTCAAATTATATCGAATGCTAGACGTTCAAGAAAATATGGGAAAAAGGCATTTAATTCCATAACCACAAAATATTGAATGATCGAAATGTAAACAAATTTAGGATTTTTTTTGAACTGCTTGAAGTAAATATGAACAGTACTTCAGTAAATTCAGTAAATACCAGAAACATGTATGCATACATCTTTAGCCCGTTAGGGGTTCCTAAGTGGCTATAGATCCAAAACTAATGACACTACGGCGACAATAATCATGTTACAATTTGTCTTTGTGACTCCATTCCTGCGCTCAAAAGAGGGGGACTTGATGCATTCTAGAATTTCGCCAGTTTGATATATGAGAAAATTGTAGTTTTTGCATAAAACACGATTAACAGCATTTGCTTCCATGAACCACTAAATTCGGAAGTTCTTGCTTCCCTCTATTCACTGTTGATTCCAGTAAATTTTTGTTGGTTTAAATCCATTTGATTTTTAAAAGAAGCTTAATGAGGAATGTTTCAAATTATTAACGTAGCCAATTTATGATGTGCTCAAGTTCCACTTGTTAAAATGACTGACAGTGAATGTTCTTCAAGTCTTTTTATATATGGGCATTAATGTTTTAACTAATGCTATTGTTGTTGATCCCTGTGCTATTCATTTTTCCCACCATTCTTTATAAATGCAACATAAATAAACAAAATTTAGCTTGCATTTTCAGAACTAGCCATTGTATCTTACATACTGGTACTATGGTAAAACGACATGTATAGTGCATATTCCAGATAGAAAATGAAAGCAGACGATACAATATGGATTAAGGCTTAACGTTAAGAGGATTACTAATCATCCGTGGATATTCAGATACATGAACTTGAATTGATCACTTATTCTATATTTACAATTAGCATTCATATATATTAGTTTTTAATTTTTACTGCATGATAACTATGAAATCACCAGAAAAAAGTTCTATTCAAAGCAAAGGTTGTTAACCTTTTATTTTGCATCAGAATTTTACCCCAAAACACCTACACTTCATGTACTTCATATAAGAATGAAACATTTTTTGTAATATTTTTATAACAAACCTTTTCTTTGTCACCAGGATTATAGCTTATAATGCAACTAATAATTTAGCAAAAATAGCCCTATACACTTATAATGTTTATTTTTCACTGTTTTCTCCTCGCGGCCAGACCTCGCACTTGCATTAGAAATTAAAATAAATATAAATAAAGTGCTCAGTAAGTATCTAAATTCTTTGGACTATTCGCTAATAAAGTGTTCATAGCGCATACGCACTACAGTGGCGGATTCAAGGGGGGGGGGGGCACACACGGCGCGAGCCCCCTCCCCCTAAAATTGTCAAGATAAAGTTAAATCATACTCCTTCTGGCAAAGAAATTGTACAACTTGCGAGTCTTAATTATTAACTTTTTGGAATCTCACGGGATTTATCTAGATTAGACTGATTTCAACGGTGTAGTATGAAGAAAACCCATCGGTTTAATGGTATAACTACATCGAATTTTAGTTACGCTCTCCTTGGGTTCAAATGTGACCAGTCACCCACCTCTAAGCAACTGGTTATACTACCTAGTGTTTTTAACGACTCTTCCATGTTTATTATAATCCAAGCTGGCATGGTTATCTTTTTTAAAAACTTTATTTACATCGTCCCATTTAACTTGATTTTATTAAACTGATTAATTTACAGTCATTCGTAAGAAAAAAAATAAAAGGAAATTTTTCTTATATTTCTGCAAGGCAGAGGGTTTTGATGGAATTACTGCAGGTCTAAAATCTACAAACCTTTAAAAATTGTAAATAATTTTATTACTTTATAAATGTAATCACGAGAAGAAATTTCGCAAAAGTCTAACTTTGAAGACTTCATTTTTACCCTACAAAATCTCTAGAATCCAGGAGCTTTCAGGGGCTTCGCCCCCTGGGCTCCCACCAGGGCTATAATTGCCCTGGACCCACTGGGGACGTGAAGGCGGCCCCCAGACCCCCTGCCTAAATCTGGCGCCCCTCTAGCTTCAAATCCTGGATCCGCCCCTGCACTATAATGACTGCCATTATTACATGTACATACAATTGTGAATTTCTAGATTCATTCTTTATTCACTGTAGGCTTTACAGCCCATCAGTATTCATGTTTATACAATACATATTCCATACATATAAGCAAATGGAATAGGAGAATAGACAAAATACTTAAATTATGGTAACAAATCATTTCGTAATTTTAAACTATTATTCATATACTTTCCAAGATCATTCATAATTTTTACATTTTCTGAGCTTAAAAATTTGAACATTGAAGGTCCCTCCAAAGATAAGGTTTAATTTTTTTTTTACGAAAAATATCATACAAAGGACACACCAGTATGAAATGAAATTCATCTTCCCCACAATTTATACTACAATATATACATTTTCCCTTATTTCTGGTGGTTCTATTGAATCGACCAAACAGCAAGGGTATGAGAAGACAATCTAATTTTAGAAAATTGATACATTTTTAAATCTTAGTAGGTATGAGTTTTGTAAGGTAGTTGTGAAATAAGGTATCGATAAAATGAACGTTTACTAGAATTTTCCATACATGCGAAATTTCTTGTTTTGCTTTGTCAAATATTACCGTATTTGTTTAACAAGAGGCCCAGGGGCCACATCGCTCACCTGAGCAACAATAACCTTAACTCTGATCGATATTATCATTACAGTAACAAAATCAAAATATCTTGACAACTAAGTACAGTAGATCTTGCTAAAAAATTTAAAATACCTGCCGATTTTTATCCACATATTTTTATGGTAAATACCAAGCCCCTTTTGTTGTATTTGTAAGAAGATTTTTCTCTATATCTATATACCCCCCCCCCCCCTTGTGGCCCCCCCCCCCCATTGTGGCCCCTCCCTATCCCAGGGGACCATGATTTAAACAAACCTGAATCTGCACTATCTGAGGATGCTTCCACTCAAATTGGAGCATTTTTGAGAAGATTTTAAAAAAAAGATTTTCTCTATATATTCCTATGTAAAAATTCACCCCACCCCCCAATTGTGGCCCCACCCTACTTCCGGGGACCATGATTTGAACAAACTTGAATCTACACTACCTTAGGATGCATCCATACAAGTTACAGCTTTCCTGGCCTAATACTTTTTGAGAACAAGATTTTTAAAGATTTTCTCTATATATTCCTATGTAAAAATTTATCCCCTCCATTGGGGCCCCCATCCTACCCAGGGGAGCATGATTGAAACAAACTTGAATCTTCACTATCTGAGAATGCTTCCACTCCAAATTTGAGCTTTCCTGGCCTAATAGTTTTTGAGAAGAAGATTTTTAAAGATTTTCTCTATATATTCCTTTGTAAAAATTCATCCCCCCATTGTGGCCCCACCCTACCCCCGGGGACCATGATTTGAACAAACTTGAATCTACACTACCTGAGGATGCTTCCATACAAGTTACAGCTTTTCTGGCCTAATAGTTTTTGAGAAGAAGATTTTTGAAAAATACCTACAATTTTTTAATAATTCTAAATTATCTCCCCTTTAAAGAGGGCGTGGCCCTTCATTTAAACAAACTTGAATCCCCTTCACCCAGTGATGCTTTGTGCCAAGTTTGGTTGAAATCTGCCCAGTGGTTCTGGAGAAGAAGAAGAAAATGTGAAAAGTTTACAACGACGACGACGACGACAACGACGACGACAACGACAGACAACGGACAAATTGTGATCAGAAAAGATCACTTGAGCCTTTGGCTCAGGTGATCTAATAATACATAATGTACCTTCATTGCATCTCAGTCTGTGTATTCCAAATGTCATTAAAACCTAAATCAATCAAACAATTTTTAACATCAGACACCCAATTCATTTTCTTATGATACTCAACATCATCAAACAATTTTTCATAACAATTTGACATAATACAGTTGTTGGAATCTAGTAATTTACGCCAGTACTTAATTAGTGCGAATTTTCTGTGATAAAACAATGGGAACCTTTCCAACTCTGCATACACAGCTGCTGTACATTTAAGCATTGAAAGCTTATTTTTGGATGTCGTCGGTCCTATAACACACCAAGGCTGTACAGACAAATTGAATACCGCGCGTTAGCGCGGTATGATAATTTGTCTGCACAGCCCTGGCCTGGTGTGTTATAGGACAGACGACATCCAAAAATAAGCATTCAATGCTTATATTTATATTCATATTGATGTTTGTTTGTATGAAGTATTTGTGTATCGTCGCTTTAAAGCCTTCATATACGCTCTTAGTCAGGGATATGAAACATACATGGAACAGCCATATTAACATGTTATTTGGTTAGCTTCCGCGACTAAAAATATAGTGCCAGAAACTTTGTAGAAAAAAATCTTTTTTTTATTAATAAATATGATTTAATGATTATTTTTCACTAATACACATCAGATTGGTTATGTAAGGTTGAACGTTTCATTTAAAGGGACTTAGACACGATTTGAGCTCAAAATCTTGAATTTTATTTTTCCATTTTTAATGTTTAGAATGGTTAATATGGGTATTTTTAATGCTTTGTCAAAATTTGAAAGTCAAATATTGAGCTATAAGCAAGATACGGAGTTTGAAATTCTTTGTTTTGTAAACGAAGCTCGAGCCTTGTTATTGTTTACACGTGTGTTTTATTGGTATAAGTTTCAATCAAATGTTGCTTTTTTCTGTTGATAATATTATTTATCAACACATTAAATCAGTTTTCCTTGTTTCCCACGAGTCATTTTGTCAAAGAAATGGTAATTCCGTACTTTACATTATTTGTAAACAAATATAAGACTCGAGCTTTGTTTACATAATAATGATTTCTTACCTCTGTATCTCTCTTATAACTTGCCTTCTAACATTCAAATTTTGGTCAATCATTCAAAATGTGCAAGTAAACCATTTTATACATAAATAATGAAAAATAAAATTTTGATATAAAATCGTGTCCAAGTCCCTTTAATCGTGCAATAATAAATATATTCAAAACGCGTGATGACGTTTATACGAGGGTTGTTAGAAAAGTTCGCGGACAAAGTGATTAACGGCAAAATTACTGTGTACTTTGTAGGATGGCGTATGTTTTATTAAATGACTACCAATTGAAAATAAGTATGCCAAAAATACTATGAATTTGAACGTTTTTTTCAAAAGATACAGCGACTTTTACTTTGCATGAAGTAGAATTACGGAGCACCATTTCATATTCCACGACGTCAGGTGACGTCAAACAACTGAAAGTCAAACATGTTACTCTTTTCAAAGTACACACCTTTCAGTTCCCCACACTTTTCAAGTCTTTTAACCGATTTATAAAATGCACGTGCATACCATTATTTGTAAAGTTTTTGTATAATGTCTTTTGTGGCATATCGTAGATCATTTAGGTCAGAAAATCTCTGTTCACGCAGTTTCGACTTTAGGTAAGGAAAAAAACCGAAATCTATAGGTGCAAGATCCGGGCTGTATTGGGGGGGGGGGGGGGGGGCGGGGGGTGTTAGGTGCTGCAGCAGCTAAAAAGACCAGTTCTTCCATCTTTAAACCTCAGTGATTCTAATTGTAAACCTTTGTCCTATAAAAATAGCAGCATCTAAGAACCTTTTGGTCTCCATCAGAGATTTTCCTACGCGCCCACAAAATTAAATGAAGGCCCGGTGCTCCAAGATATCCATTGACGTCAACGTTTTTTACTCATTTTTCAAGCGTTGTTCGTCCTAATTCGGCGATAAAACGGTCAGAAATTCTTCAATTTAATTGAAACTTTCACAAAATGGCATTCATAAGTTATTTTGATGTCATATGAAATATCGTTTATTTTTATGCGTTTAAACGGTACATTTTCTTAAATAGAAAAAAATAAGTACAAAATATAAAAAATTAAAAAACGGACATATCTTATCAAAATAATTAAGTTGTATATTTTTTATGGTGCATATAAAACAAACAAATCTTTACATATTTTTTTAGAAAATACGTCAATATTAAATCTGAAAAGTTTCGCTGGTATCATGTGAATAGTCCGCTCACAATCGAACTTGTCCGCGAACTTTTCTAACAACCCTCGTATGTGTGCTCATGGCGCATGAATAGGATAAGTGTATCCACAAGAAATTGAACGTCGCAGATTTCCAATGCAAATATAATGGGAAATATACACTGCATGTAAATATGTAGATTTCTTAACACCTAATATATGTTTACAAAAGTCTAAGTGTATTCTTTCGACATTTAAACCCGTCTGTGTGCCCCATATCTCGGAGCCATAATTAACAATTGGACCTATATAACAATCAAACCAAAATAACAAAGTTTTATGGTTTAGATACATGTTTTTGACATTTGAATTCATACAGAAATATCTTGTTAAGGGCGCAAGTACAACATATACAAATTAGTCTCTTTGACTTTAACTTTGATCTAAATCGGTTATAATCATAGCCGACCTCTTATTCTTTACCCCTTTTTCAATATATTTTTTAATCATTTATTCTTCCTTATATACCTTGTTGATTGGTTTTACTTCTGAAGTGCGTGCAAATATTTTACAAAGAAAAAAATTGTCGAAGTATGTTCAATTTAAAACACACAAAATATTGTTGAAACCCATCAATCAAAGAACGTCTTTGATGCCAGACCATATGCATGCATTTTATCGTTTTATCTATAAAAATAATTGATATTTTAATAGGTGAGGCATATATTCTATTACGAAATTTGTTTTATTTTGGGCAGAAAACTGCGATATTCTAATCTTATAAGTATAAATAAATAAATAAATAAATAAATGAATGAATGAATGAATGAATGAATGGAGGCCGGTGTAATGAATTAGTTTAGTTATATTCAAAATATATTTTTCTCCTACGTAAAATGTATAACACCCGACTAGAATACATGAAATCGCTTATACCCATATCGATTCTGTAAGCTATAAGTAGTAGAGTAAATATTAGGTATTTTGGTGGTACGTTTGGATTTCAAAACGAACAGAAATTGAATAAGTATGTACTATATTCCCACGCATTGTAAATAACATATACTACACGCTTTGTATATTTTACTAAGTTTGGCCCACATATCAATTCATCTAACTAAAGTCGAAGATAAATCGAATTAAAATTCTTTAGAATTTAGGTATATTTTGATTAAATACTTTAAGTTCCACAAGATAATAACTGCAAAACATGAAGTACTGGCAATATTTGTGTTCAGATTAGTAAAAAATCGAAGAAGTACATGCTTGACTTAGGGCAGGATTTGTACACTAGTTCAATATTTAAAAAACATGTTTGATGAATCCAACTTATCTCTTCATATCCAGTGGATAGGATTAAAGCGGTGCTAAGATAACACTGCGATATATAAAAAATGGCGGTGATTGTCAGAATCTTGCAGTTTAGAGCTTAACCATGAAGGGGTCTTTGGGTATCATTGTGGTACTATTCTCCCTGTTGTCTGTGGAAGGGAAAAGTGTAAGTAAAAATACTCGGAATTGTTTTGCTTAATTTTAAATATAAATATACTGGTGAAACGTCAGTAATCGGACAATTTAAATGATTTTTTAAAATAATTTCTTGTGGTCAAATTTAAAATCAATAGTTACAATGATTGTTTGTATATCTTTAAGTATTTTGCTCTATGAAATTATTTTGATATACGCTTGCTAAAAGTTATTTCATAGTTATTATCTATTTATTTTTTTCTTTTTTATTGATATAGTACAATTTAAAGAACCGGTATTTGGTTAAACATAATGAGTAGAGATAAATTCAGTATTATTTAATTCATTTACAAGCATCTTTATTTTTTTCCAATCTTCATGGCAGACCATTCCTATCTGCTCTTCCTAACTTGATCTTGCATTTGTACATTTGTAAATATTTCTGTTTTGTTCCTCATGTACCATTGATATGGTTTGAGAAAAATAAAACATACATTCGTAGTTAATGTCCCGTGTATAAGTGAGATTAACTCAAATAATGAATTGAGTTTCTCCACTAGAATGAGAATCAAAACAAACTAATTCTTAAAAATTATAAAGGATAATTGTATGATTGTTTCTAAACAGATAACTACCAAACTGCAAATAATCGCGTATCAGACGTTTTGTACCATTCCCAATCGACAATTCACTATTAAGAAAACTGTCTTATCATAAGAATTATGAAATTTACTCTATATTTGAAAAAAAAAGATGCGATGTTAATTTATGGTGAATTCTTTTGAATAAAGATGGAAAGTTGGTATATTTAAAACTGATGCGATACGGACCAAATAACGTCAGAGATTTGAAAAAGAAACCTCATTCTACAATCTTGAAATCGAAAGACCGCTATTAATTTTGAAAAAAAAAATTAAACGTGTAAGGATCGGTATCAATTTTGATACCCCACCCCGCCCTTTTCACTCATCTGCTTGCGTAAAATTTCTAGAAACAAGACAATTGTGGTATCTATAAACGAGAAATTTTTTATTTAAAGTTTATTTTTATTATATATTAGGTTCATAAAAAAACTGGTAAGTATTTCTTGTTTCAAAACCACTTAGCTATTTTTTCTTATATCAATTTCTAGTATTTTTGTCTGTAATTACAGGCACATATTTATATATATCTCTGAATATTAACTCTCTCATTCAATTTGTCTTTTGCTTCTAATTTGATACTATAATAGTACAATCCAAGGCCTGATAATATTGATTTGTCATTATCATACCATTCATAAAAAAGAATCAAACTTTGCTTTTGTTGCTTATGTAAGATTCTCGTAGCCAACTCTAACTTATTCTATTTTCTGTCACTGTTCTCTGCGTTATACCGGTAATATATTCCGAACAACATTACATGTACCTTCATCCCTTTAACGCCCAGTTACATCTCACCGAATATCAACGGTAAACATTTATTTTTCCATTCATTCGTGTTAGTTTTCATACGTTTCTTATCCTTTTCCTAATTGACGAAAGTTTTTTTCGACTTCACAGGCCTTTCCGACGGCAGAGCTCGGAAAAGTTTTTTTTCCGAACTCTGCCGGAAAGTTGCGATTGTTGAAAACACTGTAAATGAAGGAATCGGCCGAGGTTTGCCGAATTTTTTCTTACGTATCAAAACAGCTGCAAAACGCAAGGAAATACATGTATATTCAGCGTATATAAGTCGCCAAATACCCCTCTCGAAAATTCTTAACTCTTGCTTCTATTTTGTTTTTAGTTGTAAACACTTTTTTTTTTTACAAATCGACGGGATTGCCGAATAAGTACTGCAATAAAAGGCATCTACAGTATCTGTTTTAACAGATATACATATTTTCGTACGCAAACTCCATTAGTTAGCCGATGCTTGTGCAGAATGGTTTTGGTATATGTTCTATTATTATATTCTCTTTCTGAATTTATACACTGATCACTATAGAGCAACTAGCAGCGAAAGGGACAACCAACGAATTCTGGTCTGACGCAGTTTCACACGTACATTTTTGTATTTAGTTACCCCTTAGCGTGTTATTAAAGATGGGGCTCATTAAAGACGTAATTACCAGTAGGTCTAATAAGTTGAATTTTTCTGGCAGGCGAAATAAAGATGGACGGATGCAATTGCTCAAAAGTTTTATTATACATGTGGCAGAAAAATTTAAACTGGTTTGCATATAGTCAACCAAAAACGATTAATTTCTGAGTGAGACCCACCAAGACCCCACCCAAGTCCCATGGACTGTTCTCATTTGTTTACTTACATCTTTAGTGTTTTTTTGGTGTTTCTTGGTGTTTATCTTTCAGACTAAATCATTTACTTACAACCGTTACAATATATACTTGCTCCAAGCTAAGTATAACGACAAATGTTTCGGTTTGAATTTTACTTCGTATCTTATTATATGAGACGCATATTGAAACATGAGATGTCATAGATAGTTATATGTTCTTTTGTAGATGCGCCAAAGTTAGAGTCTCTCCCAAAATGTGGTAAGGCATTATATTTACATTTTTCAGTGTCTTTGCCTGTGATAACACTACGTATCGATTTTGTACTATACAGCCCAATAACTTCAAATGACGTATAATTGGGGCGCCAGCGGGTTTTGCTTATTTATATTCAATTATTTAATCGTACAATGGCTTAAAATTATATAAATATAACTAATAAGAACTCATTCTTTGAATATTATGAGGTGATAATTTCGGTCGGGGCGTGATCAAATCTATCATAAAGCCCTTCGGGCTTTATCAGATTTGATCACGCCCCGACCAAAATTATCATCTCATAATACATGTACTCAAAGAATGATTCCTTTTTCCTTTATTAATTTTAAAAATTGCACTAGGCTCTTCTGGTAGAAAGCATTAAAATCTACTTTTTTTTGATAATTCAGAATGAAAATGAACAATAAATAAGGACTACATTCTCCGTGAACATTTTTGCAAAGAGCTATCAATACTATATATTTAATTCACTGAAAAATAACATATCTCGTGTAAATACTTGTTCGAATGTTGCAGCTCCGTATACAGTTGTTAAATCTATTTGATAGCTGTAGATATAAAATTGCAATATGACAATGGTGGCCAATATTGTTAATCGTGTATAATTAAGCACCAAGTAAATCAAAAATTATCAATTTGACAGAAGAACATTTCTTCAGTTTATAACCACTTTTAAACGCGTTTGCTTCGTAAAAACTATAATATACTTAGAAATTGAAATCAACAATTTCAGACTGCGGAGAGGCAATATCCGGAAAACTTCATGGAAAAATCCTTAGTCCAAACTTCCCGCTCACCTACCCGACTGACACGCTATGCACATGGAGCATTACGGTACCCGAAGGATATGTGGTTGGTTTGGACTTTAAAGTTGTAGAAATAGAGAGGGACTATGACATGCTATTTATATATGACACCACAACTGGAGATCACATTGGCAGGTACAGGCAATGTTGAAACATTTTTCAAAAGGTTTTACCATGACCGATATTATATTCAATATCACAAATACCCAAATCCCCATCCGCATATTACATTTTCATTTTTTTTAATATCAAATAATTTGTTTGTTATGTTTTTTTGTTTGATTTTGTGTGTGTGTGTGTGTGTGTGTGTGTGTGTGTGTGTGTGCGTTTTTTTTTTTAAAATAACTTATGATAACAGAATTCTTGTGTTTAAACACTTTAATAAATAAAATTCTCTTCTTCTTCTTCAAACAGACTAACGGGTCATCAGAATGGCTATCAGCTGAACTCGACGTCAAATAAAGTGACCATTTTCTTCTCATCCGACCAATACAGGGGTGGCCCAGGATTCAAAATAGTCTTCAAAGCCATAAATCTTCACCCAGTCGGTAAGATTTTAAGTTTAATATTTATCAAAAAGAGTTTTTTATGCTTGTACTCTAGATTTATATTGCAAATGCCGATCTGTAATTTCCTTCAGATGTTACAATATCAGATTTTTTTTATTTTGAAAAATAAAGAAATAAGCACATAACTGTACAACCATAATTCTATAGTACACTATGTATCTACGTACATTAAATAGGAGCTAGATTAAGTTTGAAAAACAAACCGACTTCAGTTAACATTGATGACTTATTTGTGTTGATAGTATGCGGAGGCACGTTTAATGGAAAAACAAGTGGAGAGATAGTCAGCCCGAATTTCCCCAACAACTATCCGCTAGGAATAACCTGCACCTGGAAAATAGTGGTGACAGAAGGTTCAGTTGTCAAACTCTATTTCCAGACGGTAGAAACAGAAGAAACCTACGACACTATTACGATTACCGACTCTTACACCAACGAGTTTATTGACAAGTAAGTATTATAAAAGCGACCACTTTAAATGATTGAATTCCACGCAAGTGTTAAATATAATAAATATTTTCTAAGAATGAACGATAATTTTTTCTGGAAATTTGATTAGTTTGTAGTTGAAAACATTGAAAATAGATTTAACAATCTTTGTAATTAAACGGTGTAGAATTTCATCTTTCGACTCCAAACTTACAGTTCAATTTAACATGATGATTTTTCTGTTTTAAATTACATAGCAACAAATGCGTATTTCATTAATATTGCAAATAAAGTGATTGATGGGTTTAATAGATTGTTTTCTCTCTCCATAGATTATCTGGTACTAAGAAAGATTATACTGTAATATCTACTGGCAACAGAGTTACCGTTCTTTTCACTGCTGATGAGAATGATTCAGAACAAGGGTTTAAGCTGTTATTCAGCACTATTACACCTCGTAAGTTAATACAAATCACATACCTCAGCTCCATTCATAAATTAATTTGAGGGTTCCGCAAATTTCGTCCACTTATTTTGTGTTTTCTTTCATTTTATAGCAACGCCACCAACCACCGTTATTCCACCCGTAGGTAAGTATTTTCATTTTATACAATATCCGATGTATACGTCTTATGATTCTGTGGTTACAATTTTCATAGCTACATATGTGGTGTATTTGAACTGCAATCTCGAAAGGCCTTAGCATGTAAAAGCAAAGCTAGCCCGAGCTGCTTTTAATGTAGATAAAGTAACTTGTAGACGTCCATATCTCCATGTTTTAAATTTTTACGATTTTCTTTTGTCACGTTAATTTCGAATTTACCGGGAGGCAGTGAATACAATATTTACAGCATGAAGTGCCATGACACTAACGTTATGTTGGTACATTTCACGATAACTTTATTTTTTTGGCCATTGAAACATTTTTTTTATTTATTCTATAAATGAATAGCATTTCAAAACAACATTGATCGCGAACATAATGGTATCAAACTATCGTAACGTATTCCTTTTTCACAACATTTTTAAAACCAATATGAGCTGCATTTTCATGTCAAAATTTTTTTATTGTGAAATTGTAATTAACTTTCAAAGTGACTTTAATTCAAGAAAGATTATGATTTATAAACTTCTATTAGTAATATTTAAGTGAGAAAGGCTAGTTAGAGGCCCCCAGGAAGCAAAATTGAATATGTTATTGTCCTGTCCAAAAATTGGTTTGCTACATGTATATTTTCATATGTAGAGAAATTTAATTTCTGATAAAATTTAGGGATTTATTTTAATTTTATTTATCACAAAGGTTTAAGTTGCATGCAGAATTATCATAAAATCAAGATTTTGCAGCAAAATAAAATTCTAAAAAATACAGGCCACATTGCTTTTATTAAGGAAGCTGGCTATTCAACAAACTAACAATCAGATCTACCTTAAATTATAAGATAAGGTTTGTTTGGCTAAAAACTATGATTTAGTAAAGAAAAAATCCATAAATTTTACTTCAAAACTTGGGTATTTTCCTATATTTTGATATAGAGCTCTTCTCCTAAAGGAGATCAATACAGTCTAAAAATGGCCACGACCATCGAGCCCTCTTAATAACTGAATATCGCTGTCAATGATTTTTGTAACGTGACACTGTATTTCTGTGCGTTTGGTAATTATAGCTAGCATTCTTTTGAGATTTTTCTCCTCTCTTCAGTGTGTGGCGGTAAAATAACTGGAAAAGACAAGGGGACAATTACGAGCCCGTTGTATCCTAAATCCTATCCCGTCGATGTAACCTGTACCTGGGAGTTAATAGTGTCTGAAGGGAAACTTATCAGGGTATATTCGACGTTCATGTCGACAGAGGAAGATTCTGATATCATCACCTTCATTGACCCATTGTCAGGTTCTTATATAACCAGGTAAATACAACAAACTCAGATACTTAACTCGGCAATAATATAACTAGGTAAATATAAACTTAGCTCGGCAATAATATAACTCGGCAATAATATAACTAGGTAAATATAAACTTAACTTAGCAATATTATAACGGCAATAATATAACTAGGTAAATATAAACTTAGATTACTGTACCTCACTCAGCAATATCAGGTAGATTAAAAGAGGCTATACTTTGATCGGCACAAAAATTGCACTATTAGATTTAATTAATAAAAATTAATTAATTATTTTTATATTTATTATAATAAATTATTTAATCAATTCCTGAAAACGTACTTTGAAAAAAAAATTTTCAAATGATTCTACATAACCGCCACCGTTTCTCCTAATGAACGCCTTTTAGAAAAGTCGACTTAGGCTAATGTTGTTATCATTTCATTTATGTATTGTTTGACTATTATCTTCTTTTCCTCAGTGTGAGCGGACAAAAAAGCGATTTTTCGACCGTTTCTGTCGACAATACTTTAACTATCGTGTTCATTTCGGACACAAAGACAACAGGAGCAGGCTTTGTTCTGAATTATGAGGCATTCACCCCAGCAACAGGTAAGCAGCGTACGCATTACGTATAACTGCAGTCTTTGTTTTCAGATACCGTTTCTTTTGGTATTTATTAGAACTGAATTCTGTAATACTGTAGTACTGAATTATACTGAATTCCCTCCTGAACATTCTTAATTAAGGTGGTATGGGATAGCTCCATATTGTGAAGTAATTCCTCGAAATAAACAATAAAATTAAATATGCGTAATTTTATCAATGTTTTCTTTTTCAATTATTTACCTAAAAGAGTAGCGCAATGGGTTAGAGCATTAACTACGAATCTATAACTCATGAGTTCGAATCCCATTAGGGTTTTATAATTTTTACCTTTCCAAAATTTTTAAAAACATATTTTTTGGTCATATATTGTAAAATTTTAAAATTCTCAACCCGTGAAAGTATTTTGAATATAATGTACATTTATCCACATTGTTATCGACATGTGTCACATACATTGTACCACCTAAAATAATTTTGCCGATTCCGTGTTCGATTTAATCAAATTTACATTTTCCAGTGTCTTTGTCTGCGATAAAACTGCAAATCGATTTTTTAATATATAGTCCAATACATTTCATCAATGATTTTTTTGGTATTCAATCGTACAGTTGTTGAAGATTATATAATTATATATATGTAATAAGGAATCATTCTTTGAGTATCATGAGATGATCAAATACGATCTATCATAAAGCCCTTCGGGCTTAATTGGATTTGATCGCCCCCGACCGTATTTGATCATCTCATAATACCCAAAGAATGATTCCTTATTCCATTAGTGATTTACCGTACTATGTCGCAAATCAATTATAAACCAAGATTTGTCTAGATTTGATTTTAAAAATGCTCACGTCAGAAATTCTATGAATGTACAAAGAAGTTAACCTTTTTGTACCAATATGACAGTGATTTTATGTTACATTCTCAATATTTTTCTCTTTATATCTTTTAGAACCACCTACCACCTTAGAAGACGGTAAGCATTCAGATATCTTTTAAGGCGTTCTCTGGTACTTAAAAAAAATTTTTTTTGTAATAAATGTAGGTTAATTTATAATATCTAAAGAATGGAGGTAATCATCATTGAATTGAACGATGTAATTGTATCATATACCACGATATAACGTTGTTTCATCAATATCATTGAATTGAACGATGTAATTGTATCATATACCACGATATTACGTGGTTTCATCAATATTCGTGGGAATCGATTTTTGTGGATTTAATGAATATCACAATTTCAAGGATAGTAAATTACGAATGTAAATTCGTGGATAATGATCGTATAATTACAATATATTTACATCTACCGAGCTTTACCCCTTCTATTTCTTAAGAAGACTGATTGTGATTCATAGCTTTATAGAGACTGACAGGGCTGAAATCTACAAAATCCAGTTCTAACCAGTTTCCTGATGGCGCCATCTGTCGAAACCTTCAAAAACCTAATAAAATACTGAACTGCACGAAATAATCAGGATGATGTCAGACTCAAATCCCCATATAAGACGACTTGGCTATAATAATTTCTTTTATCTAACATACTGATGTATCAAATTACTAGTAGTTACTTTTACTTACTCTATATGATAATTCATCAATTTGTAAAAAGAAAGATATAATATAAATTATAAACAATCAAAAGCGATCATTGCAGAAAAAAAAATTAACATAACTCGCTAACGCAGGCTATGCATTTTTTCTTTAATGTCGCTACCTACATAGCCCGCATAAATCCCCAAAGAAAGCATATATTGTTTAAGCGAATAATCATTTCTTGTTGTTCAAATCGACACTTGGAACCATTTTAACAAGACCATGGACTTTTGGTAGAATGTAACTATCTAATTCTTGCATCAAAACAAGTTAAAAATGACGCTGATTTCGAGTGAAATATACATAGATTGCGTAGTCTTAGCTCAAAAGCCAGACAAATCTTGTTGATTTCAAAGAGCCATGGCTGAGTGGTCAACTCTGAAATCGACACAACTACCAAAAGTCCAAGCTGCTGTTAAAATGGTTCTAACTTAGTCTTAAAGTCGGTGTTAACATATATACATGCAATTTAATGATTGAAAATGATTAAAATTCAGTGGTTTTATCAATATTCCTGGGCAGCTGGTTATTTAATGCGTTCAAGCAGCCACGGGTAGGCGAGAGCTATGCGGCCTCCGAGCCGTGGCTTGAGACGATGCTCAGCGACAAAACCCACAAAAATTGGTATTAAACGAACATTGGTGAAACCACAGTTACTATATTAAAAACTATAACTAACATAAATATAATTTTTGCATGTTTTACAGTTTGCGGAGGAGAAATTACCGGACTGAGCAGAGGAAACATTCATAGTCCAAGATTTCCGTCGGAATATCCATTGGATATAAACTGCACTTGGGTTATTACGGTCCCGGAAGGAAAAAACATGAGACTGGTTTTCCCGGTTCTTCGAACCGAAGAGAATCACGATCTTATTGTCCTTAAAACAGACGATTACCTTGACGAGTAAGCTCATTAGATCGATTTTGGCATGCGGGGGCGGGAAGGGGGTGGGGGTTGTTGTCAATATCTTAAGGTTTTTTTGTGATTCTCTCAAACGGAAATTTACCTTTTACAAATGATAACATACCTCATATCCTTAAGTATTACGGATTATTGCAAATCCACGCCATTATCTTCCAAAAAACATACTACGTGCACATGTCGTATACTCTTGTGATTATACAGACAGAAAAAAGATTTTCCAGTATGTCTAGAATGATTCTCTTATGTTCGCAACCTAATTGGCAATTATTATTACTATTTAAATTCGTATGTTTTTTTTTCAATAGGGTAAGTGGACATGAAGATGGATTAGTTTTGTTACCAGAAAGCAACAAAGTCACGGTCTTTTTTACATCTGACTCGGAAAGACCTGACACTGGATTTAACATGACATTTGAAGCTGTGGAAATAACAAAAGGTGATAATTTTGTCAAAAGTTATATAAGTCAAAAAATATTTCTAAAAAATAAGAAAAGAGTATATGATGAGACAGATGAAACGAATATATAGATATTCCTTGTTTATGTTGTTATTTAGCTGCAGAACTGTATCTCCACGGAAAATTCGGGTTGACAGACCGTGGAGCTACAGGTCCACCCATATATAAAACTGTATATTTATTGCGCACAAAAAGTTGCGCGCGGTCTTGGACTTGTTAAGCTAATTTTAGAACATATTCTGTAAATATTTTCATACAAAAAAAAATCCTGAGAAAATATACTACTGATTCGCCTCTTTACATGTCCCAAACGTTTTCCTTAGCACCCTAACTGACCTCGGAAATTGAAGTATGCTAAATTCACGTCGGGATCAAGAGTCGCCATTTTTACCTGTAAACAAACCACACCATTTCACTTTACGGGGCCGGTGAGAGTGTTTAAAAGATATTCAGAGGCAAGTTAAATAAAGACATCTTAAGTAAAATGTCTCAGGAACTTTTTGGTATTGAGATTTTCACAGAATATATATCTTAATTAGGTTAATAAGTCCAAAACCGCGCGCAACTTTTTGTGCGCAATAAATATACAGTTTTTCATATGGGTGGACCTGTAGCTCCACGGTCCGTCAACCCGAATTTTCCGTGGAGCTACAGTTCTGCAGCTAGTTGTTATTGTAAATATATTTTCATTTACTATTGAAGTAACGTCCGAAAAAATCGTGCACAAAGGATCTGTAGTTAAAGTCCAAGAAACTCATATATCACACACCTATAAAATTCAAGGCAAAGGTCCTGCCGAAAAGGTCCAAGAAATTGAATCATTACAAGGCAAACCTGTCGAAAAAGTCCAAGAAACTCATTCATCTCACACCTATAAAATTCAAGGCAAAGGTCCTGCCGAAAAAGTCCAAGAAATTGAATCTTTACAAAGTCAGGAGAAACCTGAAGAAAATAAAGGCGAAAAAACTGCTGAAAATGTCCAAGAAAATAAATCATCAGAAGGTCAAGTAGAACCTGAGAATGTTAACAAAGGATCCGTTACTAATGTCCAAGAAAACAATTCAGCGGAAAATCAGGAGAAAACTCAAGAAACCGAAGGGAAAGCACCTGTTGAAAATGTCCAAGAAACTCCATCATCAGAAAGTCAAGAGAAACCCCCAAAAACCGAAGGCAAAGAACCTGTCGAAAATGTCCAAGAAAATGAATCATCACAAAGTCAAGAGAAACCACAAGAAATCAAAGGCCAAGAAACCGCCATAAATGACCAAGAAACTCAATCATCACAAAGTCAAGAGGAACCTCAAAAAATCGAAGGTGAAGGATCTGACGAAAATACTCAGGAAAATGAATCATCAGAAAGTCAAGTTAAACCCATAGATATGGAAGACGAAGAATCCTCACAAGATGTTCAAGAAAATGAATCATCAGAAAGTCAAGTTAAACCCCAAGAAAACCAAGGCAAAGGACCCTCAGATGATGTTCAAGAAAATGAACCATCGGAGAGTAAAAAAAACCCCCAAGAAATCGAAGGCGAAAGGCCTGACGAAAATGCTCAAGAAAATGAATCATCAGAAAGTCAAGTTAAACCCATAGATATGGAAGGCGAAGGACCCTCAGAAGATGCTCAAGAAAATGAACCATCAGAGAGTCAAGAA
>WFKH01006014.1:44100888-44112402 GCA_016163765.1 Magallana hongkongensis
TATATATATATATATAGTACGGAAGCGTATCGGGGCCTACACTTGTTGTGTTATAACTTATACATTGTCATACTTTTTATCGTCTTATCAACATATAAACTATTATGTCGTTTTATTTATGCAAACATATTGCATTGTATTGAGATGAGTTAACATAATTTAAATCACCTTATTGTAATTGATCAGTTTTATTGCTATCTGCTATATCGACTTAACAAAATACGGAGTTAAAAATAATAATTTAAAAATGGGTTTTAGTCATATTGAGAAAGAAATGTTGACATAGAACAATGAAAATCTATACATTATAGGTATATCGACATAAATATGTTTACATTTCTTGGGAACATAATGCGAAAATATTGTTATCGAATGAATTTCGCGGGGGCGGGAGTTCTAATGGTTCGTCACCTCACTCTGAATCTAGCTGTAGGATACACATGTAGAATGACATTTGTGGAATAATTGGAATTCGTGTATGCTTAATTTTCATGGATTTCGTTAATGCTAATTTTCGTCATCTATGAATTTAAATCCACAACGAATTATGAATAATAGTAGAAATATATGTATTATTTATAATACAAGTATTTCCACGAAATGTTACCTTTAACCTATTTAAAAAAAATACCAATCTACGAATATTGGCTCCATGAAATTCAATCCACAATAAAGGAATTTAAACTCTAAAATTCAGATGTTTCTTTTAATGTCAAACATCCAAATATCTGCATTTTAAATCGTAGTTAGGGGTGGTAGACATGAGCAGTCCTACCTCCAAACTATGATCATGATTCAATAATCACGTTGTTACAACGATCTCCCATCGATGAGGCTAAACAATGTTTCACTCATCTGTCTTCGTCTTCAAATTGATATTACACGATCTCAAAGCAATTTTATTGGATGAATTACCCACCCTCTCAACTACAATGTAATCTACATGTAATTACGATGCCAAATACTATCATGCATGAACTAACTGCATGAGCGTTGAATTTTCTCATTACCATGATTTGATGTGAGTGTTGTCTTTATTCGCGTGGTAAAAAGACTCGTATCAAATCATAATGATGAGAAAACGCAACGCTCATGCTATCAGTTCATGCATAATATTATTTAAGAGCAAATACAATTATTGTATATTTTGTTTCGACGCTTTGGTAAATAAAAATTAAACATTTATTTTTTTGATAGTGGTGGTGATGGTGGTGGTGGTGGTGGTGGTGGTGGGGGGGTAATATATTACGTGTAAGTAAAGGGGTTCATGTAGTTTAAATGTTCAATTACATGTATCTGTCTCAAAACTCATATCACATGTTTATTGGAGAGTAACCCAAACAGAAGATCATGACGAACTGCTTAAATATAGATCATACCGCAGTCCTCTAACTACGATAACAAATACTTATACTAATTGCAATTATTATAAAGTAATTACTGTTCTTTGTTTCTGATTTATATCAAAATGTCAATGTCAGTCTACATGTGCCGTCTACAGCTATATTCAGAATTCAGTGACGTCACCTTCAGAACTCCCGCGCCCGCGAAGTTCATTTGATAATATTTTCGCAATATGTTCCCTAAAAATGAAAGCATATTGATATCGACATGGCTATAAAGCATTTCTTTTATTGTTCTTTGTCTAATTTTCTATCTCAATATAATTAGTTCACATTCATAAATCAACATTTCAAACTTCATATTTTTTAAAGTCGATAACGCAGATAGCAATAAAACTGGTAAAATTCAATAAGGTGATTTAAATTATATAGAAATCACAAGATACAATTCAATTCATTTACATAAATAAGAGGTCACAATACTTTATATGTTGAAAATACAATAAAAAGAAGGACAATTTATAAGTTAAAACACAACAAGTGTAGGCCCCGATACGCTTCCGTAATATAGGGCCTGTATCTTGTAATGCAGTCGGGTAATCTTTAGCGACAATAATGCAACCTATATAATGGATTGCGTTTTCTGAGATAAACATGTTTGTTTTGTTGTTATGTTTGTTTTGTTATTGTATGATTTGCAACATTACAACATAAAAAAAAATATCATAAATGTCATGCATATCTATATTACCGATCTTTTACCTAACTTCAACCATACATGTTGTCATTGAAAATTGTATTTTTATCGTAATCGATAGTGAAAGCGTACTTTAGATAGTCGATTTAGATAATAAAACAAATCCATTGTAACATACTGTAAGTTGTATTGCTGAACATCCCATCTAACCAGCCCACCTCTTTCTATTACAAATGGTAAGCAAATTATTGTGGAAGCAAATTGCGAAAATAAAGTATAAGGTCCGTGAAAGAAAATATCAATGAAGTTCGACAAACAGTAAAATCAATTACATTTACGACGTCACAACACTGAAGGGAATTCGATTGCGAAAAAACACGCCTCTCTCTCTCGTATAAAATATCGGCTTCTTCATCTCCAGTGGCGAAGTCATGAACGCGCCTATATAGATTAGATAGCTAACACACGCAGATTCATTTTGCAGCTGGAGTTTTATGAATGAAAACGCCAGTGTGTTGTTTAGCTAATTATTGCCGTGTGTGAAGTCGGTGTTTACTATGGGCAACAATGGAAGTAAAAAGCGGAATAAAACGTTCGAAAAATTCGAAACAGAGGGCGAAGAAGGTAAGGGTTTTTTTTTCACTTGTAGTAAAATTGCAAATGGATTTGTGATAACGATTACCGAGCAAGTGGATGCTTGTTTTATTTACACTTTGTCATTTTATACGTCTTTGTACATTTTTTTTCTATGTCATAATGTCAAATTGCTTATACTACATAGTATTTTGTAAACTTATATACCGACATTTATGCCATTTGTTAAATTCAATACAAATTTCAGCAACCAAGGACAACAATGAAACAAGCGGGCATATGAAATCATAAAGAAAGGGCTGGATCGGATTATTTTTTTTAACATAAGCAACAGTTTCTGTAATGACATCAATGAACACACGTCTCACCGAATATGACAGTCAGGCATGGAAATCCCAATGTTCTCCTATACCACATTATCTACTTTATTGTTGTTTTCATCATACATTATCTAGAAATATAATTTTGATATACATAGCCAATATAATTGAGGGGCTTAGTTATGAAAAGTCGATGTTTGAAGCAGTAATTAATTCAAATTTCAAGTAATTTCTGCGAAGTTTAGGATTACGTAGGCCCGTCGATAATTACTTGCACATCTTGATTTCTGATGAATAATGTACATCGGGCATCCAAAGTGGAAAACCCCAGAATGTATACTCCAAATCGCATGAATTATTTAGACTACACAACGTATCTTGCCAATTTTTGTTTTTCCATCGAAAACCCGGCTGGTGTAAACTAGGCGAATAAACATTGATCGGAGATGTACTCAGGACGATGGCACGGGAGTTCTGGATCAGGTGTTGGTGGAATCTGGCCTCCCCGATTATAATGTCGGATAGAGTACTAGTCCTATTTATTTTGTTTCCGAAGACAAAATTAATAAACACTGGCCATATACATATAATATCACTAGTTTGGTAAGAAAAAGAGAAAAACCCCCCCCTGAAGAAACCCGAACAAAACAATGCATTTCGCCTTTTGATCTGTACAAGTTACAGTGTATATGGTGTATATGTTCAGATTACAAAGTTTTTGAAGTGTTTTCTCTTATATTGCAATACAGAGGAATATATATTATAAGAGCATTTTTGATAATTTTGTCTATATAAACAAATTGAATACAAAAATTTAACAATCGAGCCCATGTGGCTTATAAATCGTTCAAAATTTTGCTAACATAATGAAAAAATTGAACGTCTTTTATCAGGCGAAGTCATTATCACTACCATGAAAACTTAACCATATCAATAAATTTCATTAGTGCGTTATATGACGTGAGAACGGGTTTCTAACCTGACTAAATCCAAATCTGACCGGAATCCGGAAAAACAAAGTAGAAGTTTACAATATCGATTTTCTGTAACACGCATAATTGTCACTGCTGTGGTGAACAGTTCACAACTAGATCTGAATCATGTACAAAAGTACAAAACTTGGCAATTGTGTGATACATTTGGATGACTAAATCCAAAGTCGGGCATAGTACTGAGGTGTATCTTTCATAATGCCAAATGGTAGGGTAGTTTTTCAGCGCATGTTCCAAAAACAAATTTAAAGATAAATTTGTTTTTGGAACATGCGCTGAAAAACTACCCTACCATTTGCACAATGAAATAAAAAGTCGAAAGCCTACATATATCAGTCATTTTGTTATTTTTATCAGTCACTTTAAACTTGAATACCATATATTTGAAAAACCTTTTTTTCATTTTTGAAATTTCACGAAAGAATTAGTTTTAATAATTTAAAAGTGTGTACATACTCTTCAATTCATTGCCTCTATCATTCCAGTTATCAAATTATCAGAGGAACTTACATTTAAATTATTCAAGTTTCGTTTTACGCAGCGGTATGATATAGGAATGAACGAAGACCAAAAGAAATCTGGATATTAGTACATCATAATTATACAAATGCATTAACGTTTCAAACATAATAATAATAACATAAACACCAGAACACAGAATATCCCTTAAAACGTCCAACATGTATAAGAAAGTATTTCTACGAGTTGTTGTATCAGCATTACTGTATTACGCATCAGCCACTTGTTGAATTCAAAGACATGTCTGATTTAAATTGACAGCACCCATACAGTAAGGAATAATTCTGTCAATGAATTCGACTATTCTTGCAGTATTTCGAAAATCGATGCTACTACGAGCATTAAGCTTTGCAGCCGCATGCATTGATTTACCTTTAGGTTTGAGCTCAACATACTTGTGTTGCTACGATACATTACAAATCAAAATCAAGAAATATTTGAATTACAAACACCTGTAAGAGGCCTAAGGAAATAATGCGCACTTCATTTAACAATTTTTTGGAGAGATGCCGTAGGAGGCGATAAATAATTATTCTGAAGTTGGCTGAAGTGTAGAATTACATTTAGATCTATAACGATTTCACTGGTTTCGAATCTATCATTTAATATTAAAAGCAAAATAGACTACATTTGTATTTCAATTTCAGAGTTATTCTAGACCGAATATAGATATGCATATTCATGTATTTCTGTGTATTAATATATTTAAACAAAGACATCTGATATCGATTTCTGAGAAAATAAATCTAAGGTCACAAAAATCACTTTGTCAGCGTTCCAAATACGTAATAGATAACACATTAGTAATTATTGAATTTGTTGTTTTACAGTCAATATACTTGAAAAGCTTCAAAATGTTGAAAAAAAAGGGATAGACTCATACGACAAATTGATGGCATGGCTTCTGCAAATGGCTTCAAATGACGAAATAAGTGACGCTGCGAGGTCAACTCACATAGATGAAATCAAAAAATGCCGTGCACAAGCGAAAGAGAAGAGGGCTGCGTGGAGACAGCATTCGGCATCCTGTGATTCCTACACAAGTGTTGAAACCTCTCAGTTGAGTCGCTCAGGGAAGTCAGAGGACTTCCTGGATATTAAATCACGTCTGCACGTCCCTCTTAGCAGTCGAGAGACGACGTTTAGTGATGAAGATGAAACGTCATCAAGCGAAGGAAAAAATCGTCTGACTGTTCCATCGACCAGTAGACAAACAACCTTCAGTGATGAAGAAGAGGGTGGTGCTTTAAATTACGAAAGAAAACATCATCGACTTCTCTTACCGCTGTCAAACCGACAAACAACTTGTACTGACAATGTTGAGTTAATTGATCGAGATTGTGACGTAGAAGATGCATCGGAACACACAATTTTAGTTCCGTCGAAAGAAGGCTCAAAATTCCTAGATCCAAGAGATGCATTGAAAAGACGAAGAAAAAACTTTCGAATGTCGGGGGGAAATCCCATTTTCAGTGCAAGTGTGGGCCAACTTCCTGACGATAACATTCCATTGACTTCCGGTTTGACACAGAAGTCTGCCAGTATAGCGGTCATGAGACAACCGAAATTTGAAAGGGAACATATCCAAGATACCTCGGTACATGAACATTACGTGAAAGTGTTAGATGACAAATTACTAGACCGGAATATACATGATATACTTTTATCTGTAGAGGTTTTATTTCATGAAAAATGATCACTAATATATTATATTTGTATCTAAGATCCTGTAACGTGCATGTTTGCCCCGTTTACCAGTGATAAAAAAACCAAATATATCAATGTGCATATAGCTACTGTGGTCCAGCTCCTAAACTGATCGGTTATAATTTTCATTGTAAAAGGTGAAAGTATGCTTTTCATAAATGAAATGAAAATGTACGAAGGTTGAATGTTGCGTTTTATACATGTCATGTTCAGTAAAATATACCACATATAGTACATTGAAATGAAAATCAAGCATGTGTTGCATATGTATTCAAATAAAGACGAACTTATTATTATATATTTTTTAATAATTTGAGTTGTGGTCAAAAGTTTATGCATAAAAAACGAAATAGCTAAAACAAGTACCCTAAGTAAAGCTTACCAAATATTTTCGCTTTTTCCTAAATGTGAAAGCTACTCCAAATGTAAAGCTTCAAGGAGGAGTCGGTTTAAAGGTGCGTGTATTAAAAAATCAATGATTATATTGTACGAGGTAACAGATATGGTCTTTAGCTAAGATTTTTTTTAATGCAAAAAGTTTTATGGAGGAAAGGCTCATTTCTTACAACGTAAATGTAAATACTATGTTTTATTGTCTGTAGAGGAAGAAGAAATTAGTCTTAAAATAATAATAAAAAATCGCAACCCCCCCCCCAAAAAAACCCCAAAACATCGAAAGGTCAAATAAATGCTTGCTTGTGAATAAATGCTTTACATTCGGCTCCTATATCGTTTAAGATGCATATTTTTATACATATGAAAATAACAATGACAATTGCTGAACGAAAGACCGGTTGATAGGTACATGTAAGAACAATGAAAAACCGGTTTCAAAATCAATAAATTAGTTGCTCGTAAAAATTCTAAATATTTGTCTACTATGATTTTCTGTAATCATAAATTAAACTCAGTTCGTGTGCGTCTTCTTATTTACATTGCAAAAAACCTCACAATAGGCCCATAGGCCCTGCCGGCCATGAAATTCACAATTTTAGTTGAGGGTTTTATGAACATCATAATCATGAATACAGATTTTTTTCCCATTACTGTAGAAGCAGAGAAGAAGAAATTTTTTCAAGAGTGAATACATTTTCACTGTATGACCATATTGGTTCCGCCCTAGCAAGGGCCTGAACCCCTGACCCATAGACAATGATTTAGGTGTAGGCTTTTGTGAACATCGTAATTATGTATTTGGTTTTCTCAAATTTATATGGGAGTAGAGAAGAAGATATTCTTATACATGTTCACTGCATAGCCATTTTAGCTGCCCTATGATCTTTACCCTTGACTAAGGGGGCATTAATTTTACGAATTAATTCTATAATATTAAAAATAAATTTACTTATATTACAATTCTTATAGAAAGGTTTAATATTACAGGCTATTAAAATAGTATATGAAAAGTATATTTTTTTTTAAACCCACAAACCTTTTTCTTTGCTTAAGAAATGGAGAAAAAGAGAGATGTGTGAAACGCTTATAACAATGACGACGACCAATTGATAATTTGATATTTATTGCATGTACAATATTAAAAAAGATGAACTTTATTTTCTCTTACTCATTTGTACAAGTTTCAATGAAATCTAAAACATTTCTTGTATATAAAAAACAATATAATTACATGTATATATATAAAATCATGGCAAGATGTCTAAATAAAAATGCATCGACACAATTGAAACAGAGCACAAATATTGTTAAATGAATGCATGCGGCATCGATACATGTAAAAATACACACAAAAAAACTCAAACTCATAAAAATATAATTATACGGTTATATAGAATACAAGTATAAGACATCGGAAATCTTTCCATGGATAATTAATTTGAAAATAAAAAAATCCGTAAAAATACATGACTTGTTACAATGAGACTTGTGAATACAAGCAAAAGACATAAAAAAAATTATTCCTTGGATAATTACAGATGTAATTTGGAAACTAAAACAAAAATATTTGTAAAAATACACCTAGGTATATATACATGCATCTTTGTGAAAAATAATATGCATGTAATTATCAATATTAGCTATATATTAAATGAATTTAAAAAAAAAAACTTTTTTATTTTGTAAGTTCTCTTGTGTACATTTACCTACATTTCCTTCGATTGAGCGAAGATCATTTGCATTATTTAGATAAACTGAAAAAAATGTTATTGAAACTTAAACGAAAGAAATGTTTTAGTTAAAAATTTACCCTTCTCGGTTTTATATTTCGCTTTAAGTTATTCTATTTCTTGTTTGTGCTTATTTCAGTAGTTGTCACTTCCTCGTTTTTCAAACTTAATTGACCTGAAGAGAAAAAGCAAAAATAAACAATAATCGAAACATTTAAAAAAATCTTCAAACAAATCTTAAGAAGAAATTTTGAAATTATCGTACCTGACAATTCTTCTGAACGTCGAGCTTCGTCTAATTTTGATGCATTTTCTTTAACTCAGCTTTAGAAGTATAGATTAAAATAATTTGAAACTAAGTATATTACTGTAGAATGTTTTCAGATTTACTTCGAGAGAACTGGAATAGATATTTTTTCTCAATAGGATATTTGTAAAAAACAAAATCTAACCTGCCAACTCTTCTCCCTTTTTCTTCATCGCTATGTAATAAGAGAGAAGATCGGAATTGTCTTCTATTTCAATAAATAAAAATGAGAACATTTAAAGTAACACATCCAACGAATGATTCATGAAATTTTACAGGAAATACATGTATGTTACAAATGTATATTGGTTACAATCATCATTAATTCAATATGTCATATCAATGATGGTTATCAATGATGATTTCAAAATGCTCGTATATTGCATAATATCACTTGATTATAGTTTCTTAAAAATTCAAAATTATCAAATACACAATTAAAAGCTAAAAGAAGATACAGTTTCTTTCAATATTTGCCCTAAAATTCAAAAGTTGTTCAAATCTCATAAAAATACACATATACCATCTTGAACGTGTGTATATAAAGAACCAAGTTATACACTTTTATCTTGTTTCAAAAAATAATTATGACTTCAACATTTTGGCATATTTCTATGATTTGGTCAAAAATGATGAAAAATGGAACAGTTTCTTATAGTTTTTTGAAGAGGAAAATGTGTCCGCAGCCGCCGCCCACAACGAAATTAATATATTTTATGTGATATCACATTATAAAGTTATAATGTGAGTTTCATCGTGGACGACGGCTGTGGACATAGTTTTCTATTCAAAAAAACAACTAAGGAACTGGTGTCTTCTGCTCAGTTTTATGAAAATTACGGGAAATTGCACTGTTTATGACGTCACAATTTACCTTGTGAAAGTCTAATCAGGTAACTATTTATAGATTCTTCATTTATGGGTATTCTTGTGTAAATAAACGTTACATTTCAATTTTGTGTGATATTTTTAAAAATCAATCTAAAACAGGGCGTAATATGACTGAAACTGTACCTAGTTCTTTATAATGAATTGTAAAATGTAACAAGAGGTCCATGGGCCACATCGTTCACCTGAGCAACAATGGCGAACTACTTTGACTTAAAACACTTTAAATAATTAAGATCAGTAAAATTTAATATTTAGCAACGTTAAGTACCATATTTTTCTGATGTAAGACTCAATATTTTATAAAGGGGTAGGGCTGAAAATACATTGCGATATATAAATTATATATAACACCGGTATATTATTTCCTGCAGTTTTTGCACATATGTGAACAGTATTAGCTTTTTAAAGATAAAAACTTTCATACATTTTCTAAGACGTATATCAGTTTAAAAATCAGCACCCATTGTGGGCCTACCTTATCGTGTGAAATCATAATTTGAACATGTTGTTTTTTTCTAGATAAATCTAGAAAAAAACTAGAAGATTGAATCTTTGAATTTATTGATTTCTGTTATTGCTTATAAAATATATAAATACAAAATGTACTGTAGAATTGAATCGCTGCAAGAGACTAAAATAAATGTGTTAAAAAGTGTAAAAAATGCTCTTATTTAATATTCTTCTATGTTACGTCTTATGAAATGTGATAAACAACATCTTTTTTCAAAATTTGCTGACACATTGTGATATGTATGTACATGTTTTGTTTAATTCGTAAATTTAAAAATTAATCAGCTACTTTGAGAGAACAGTCTCAAGTAGCATCGTCCACTGGGGAGTGTTTGGACTTTTTGTGTTGTAAGGACCCTGGTGGACCATTATTATTATTATTAGTATTATTATATTGACTTATAGAGCGGATTATGTGTATGTATATATGTATATGTATGTATATGCGTGTATATGTATATATGTGTGTATGTATATGTTTATATATGTATGTGTATATATGTATATGTATGTATAGTTTCTATAAGTTGTACACTGTGTTAATAAAAGTAGAGATAATATAAAATTGTTAGTAACGTAAAGATAAAACAACAGACCATAATTGTCTTATTATATCTTAGTACTTATATTTTATACTTTTTATAATTTTATAATTTGCAATACTATGTTTAAAATATAATTCATACAATATAATTATGTATATTCACTGTTTGAAGAAAAAAAATCCTACAAACTATTTATTCATTCGTCAACAAAAATTAGACTTATAATTATTTTTTCTGTATTGTTTATGTATTATTGTTATCTATATAATAACTGAATAAAATAATAATAAAAAAAAAATAATTTGAACATGTTGAATCTACACAATTAAAGGATGCCCACATTTTATTTCATTAAAATTTTGTCTTAGAGGTCATGCAATACGTATCTTTTTTATATGATAAAAATACTGGAAAAAGTAGTTACCATTTACCTGCAATATTTCTTGTTTGGTGTATTGGTATTTATGAAAAAAAAATCGAACTTAAATTAGTGTAATTTTCATTTTCCACATCTAAATGAATATTTTGTGTGTGTTTATTTAAGATGCCAAGCTCTATTAATATACCATGCCGATGAGATACATTTCATTTTCACAGCTCGTATCTCATATGTGAAAGTTAACAAAGATTGACAGACAGAGGATCGCCAAATAGTCTGGAAGCCAGTACGCAGTGTTTGAACTCTGTGGCAAAAGTTGTTAAGGCTACAGTCAAAAACTTAATTGGTCTTCCCTTAAATAATTGTTTACCTGGTGTAAACTTGTGTGACGTTTTATAACCTTACTCACTTGATCGATGAAAACCTTCGACTGGAAAATGTTGTCACGTGAAATGTTAAAATGCAATATAATTTAATGTATTGTCAGGTATCAGTTTTGTACTAAGGCCCATCAATTATTTCATCTTTCCTCAAAACAACAAACGGCTACAAACCAAGATGATTTTCTGCTGCAATATTTTCTT
>WFKH01006014.1:44142632-44158467 GCA_016163765.1 Magallana hongkongensis
GCAATTATATTGTTTTAAGTATACAAAAAATGTTGTAGGTTTTACTGAAACGTGTACAAATGAGTTGAAGAAAATAAAGTTTAATCGCATATATTATATTAATTTCCAATTATCAATTGGTCGTCGTCATTTTTATAAGCGTCTCGCACATCTATCTTTTTTTCCATTTTTAAAGCAAAAGTGTTATGAAAAAGGTTAGTGTATTTTAAAAATATACTTCTAATATACTGATTTAATAGTCTGTAATATCAAACCTTTGCATAAGTGAAATCAGTAAATTTATCATTATTATTATTAAATTAATTTGTAAAAATCGTGCCCCCTAAGTTAGAGGTTGAGACCCCACCAAAATCATGGCCACTGGGTCAGAGGTTCAGGCCCTAGGGCGGGGCAAAAATGGTCATATAATAAAATTGTATTAAATCTTGGAAAATCTTCTTCTTTGCTTCAGTAATGGAAATTATAAAAGACAACAGCTGACCAACTGTTGTTTTTGGTCATGGCATTTTTTATTGAAATTGAACATGCATTTTAACAACCGACCTGCCACCCACTTGGTGAGCAGGTATATGGCTGTAAAATAAATCAATCATCACATCAACAATCAAAATGTTCAATCAGTAAATATAAATCAATCACATCAGCAATAGGATTGTTCAATCAATCAATCAATTCATAATCAATCAAATTGTTTGATCGATCAATATAAATCAATGACATTAGCAACAGGATTATTCAGTCAATCAATCCATAATCAATCAATCAATTAATCAGTAATATCAATCATCATTGTCAATTAATTAATTGAGTTATTAAATAATCAATGGACCAAATAGTGGATAAATAGGACTTTGCTTAAAGCGGGTTGATGGCTAGGTTACGTAGACCCTGGGAACAGTTGACCACCTATTACCAAGCTTTGAGCAGGCCCTGGGAACAGTTGCCTACATCAAAGACCTGAGAAACCCTGCCATGTTGCAAATTCCGCCATACAAACAGCTAAGGTGTTTGTCCGCCAGACGATTTGGAACCCAAAACCCTTTGAAGGGGCGAGCATGGGGATGAGGGCAAGTTTAAGGGTAAGCCATGACCAGGAACTGGGAAGTGGGATACAGGGGACAACTGGGAACATAAGCCAGGAAAGTGTTTATTACAAGATACTTCATCAGAAAACCAATTAACGTTAGATCAACCTGCATTGCATGTGAAAAAACAGAATTGATCTGTTGGCATATTTGACTTATTGTAAGCTAAACATGTTTAAAAAGATTGGATAATGTAGATAAGTATAAATTTTTGTCAAAGTTGTAAGTCAATGAAGCCATTAAGGTTAAATTGATGTAATGTTGACAAGACATTGTATAGCTAACAGTCAGCTAGAGGAGTATTGAATGTAAATGATTGGTTATACAATCTCATGCCAATTGTTATTCGGTGTATTCAAGCTCAAAGGCATAAAGACCCTTTTTATTGTATCCATTACATGTTTGAGATCAGGGTCGATTAGAGATAAGCATAGAGCCCGATTTTAAATGTGTATGTGGTAGGATTGGAGCTAGCAATGGTTAGTATTACCATAATCTGACCTGAAGGTTGATGTCTTTGCTTTCAGGTGGCTCACTACATCCTGAGATAGTTTCTAGGATCAGCAGAAAATATTACATGTTTATGATAGATAGTATGATGGATAAGAAGTATTTAAGCCAAATAGACAAAATAATTTTCAATTTTGGATTAAAAAAAATATTGACAAAATTTTATTCCGTTAACTTGATCAAAAGCCTAAAGCGGATTCGAACTCATGACCTGCGGTTCGCAAGGCCAATACTTTAACCACCATACAACCAATTGATTGATACAAGCAGTTTAACAAAACATTTTAATCGCCATCTTGCGACGTAGTGTCTTAAAAAGTATAAGTCTAGGTGTAGTGATGCACCTTAACATGTTGTCTCCAAACAAGCAAACTAAATTTTTAATAGAAATCATGTAACTTAAAAGTCTACGTCAGAGGTGAAGTGTGAAAAGACTATGGACAGGTATAATGTGATAGTTATTGAAGTAGAAGCTTCAAAATTTCTTGCAATGAGATTCATAATATGATGTATTTACCCACTCACAAGAAACAAAGTTATGCTCAAAGGTGAGTCAAGATGAACAATGCAGCCTGTAAATGAGTGAGTGCTTAAATTATTGAATGTTGGAAGTGCTGCAATAGGTCTGTGGGTGACACAAGGAAAGGCATCTTATGGGTAATGACAGATGGTGATGTTTGAAAAGTTGATAAGTGTAAGATGTCCGTCTTCTTCATCACCTTAAGTGCAAACTTAGGAACCACTGAGTCCAATAGTAGTTTCACAAGCAGTTTATTAAAAAGCGTGATCGTATCGGTTTGTCAAAGTTACAAAATCAAATATAACAGCCCAAGTTTTAAGCTGAATCAAAATCTAACATCAAAATTATGAGCTAAAAAATTAAAGATCTCCTTAACATCATTTTACAGGGGATTATATAACATTTTACTTATGATTGACAGTTCCGACTAGTTCGGCCCATCTATAATGATCATGAGTGAACATTTAGTGTTCAAATTCCAGAGTTATATTTTATTTCTAAATAAAGCAACAAAACTGTCAGAACTGCCAATCAAAGAGTATGGGATGCAGGTTTTGAGTCTCCGAGTCCCGAGTCTCTGAGTCTCCCAAATGAGTATGATGCATCGCTTACGCATAATATTAAAAGGTCATAGTTATAGACATTCATTCATACATGGCTTTAAGGTTACAAAGGTTAAATAGATAAAACAAGCATTACATGACTAGCTTGCAGTATCAGGGCTATCATTGCAGACACAGGATCTTCAAATATGACAATTTGTTGATAACTTGTTTATATATTTTCAATTTGGATTTTACTGTGCCCGAATTCCCTACCTGATTACTTAACCTCATGTAAGAGTAAGAGTATTGGGATGCAGGTTTTGAGTCTCCCGCCTGAGTATGACGCATCGCTTACGTACAATATTAAAAGGTCATATATAGAAGTATACATGAGTACATGGTTTTAAAGGTTACAACGGTCATATAAAATATGCAATACATGACTCAGTATAGATTACCAGAGCTATCGATTCAGACACAGAATCGCTAAATATGACAACTTGTTTATAAACTCTCAATTTGGATATTATTATGCCCGCATCCTGCACCTGGTTGCATAACATTATTTAGGAATACTGCGCAGTGCTACAAGAGTCACAAAGTCCATTCTTTTAGTCATCATTACAACAAACAATTGCGCAGTATCAAGGTATACATAGTGACCAATTTGTAATACTAACAATTCAAGGTCATAGCATGGCTATCTGGTTACATAAGATAAATGCTACATAGTTGCCAGGCTTTGAAATGATGATAAAGATATTTTTGTCAACCAAATTTTTCCATATATATATATATATAATATATAAGCATTTCCAAGAGAAACACCTTATTAATTTTGCTCAACTTTGAGCCTTGTTGCTAAAAGTAATTTTACCCAATACAAGTACCTGAATCAAAAATATTCCAATGAGTCCGAGTTCATTTGCAATGAAATAAAACAAAAAATTGCGTTAAAAGCCGTTTATTCAATGAACCAAATTTGTATTGTTTAAATTGAAAACAATAAAGTAAACAAGAAAAATCATTGAATAAATGACAAATTAATTTGCAAAGGTGGGGTTAAAAAGTTAGTTGTTTGAAGCTGACATGGAACATGAAATTTAAGATGGGGTCCACAAAGCGTTATATTAAGCTAGCAGTTGATGCTACTTCCTGACAACTGCAATGAAATAATTTGAACATGTGAAATGCATGCTTAGAATCATTGCAATAATAGATTCACCACATGTCATTATGTTGAACTCTGTTCGCAGGAGGCCCTAGATGTTTAATGTTGAGCTGACTGAATTCATGTAATGGGAGATGTTGTTAGTGGCTAAATCCTGTGTTTGGACCATATGTATGCCTATTCCCTAAGGAATTGAACACCAGGTACTTTTAATCAATATGTGTAAAGAATTCAACATCTGTGCATAAAGACCATGACTTATCAGAAAAGGGACATGCGGATTAAATGAATGTAACATATGAAAAATACGAGTTGATCTTGAAATTGAAGTTGACCCCTTGGCATTGTACCAAAGGTGTAAAGATATATGCAAGGTATGAGATGATTTTCCAATGTGACTGTCAAGATTGTTACTAGTGTAATTGTAATGTAATGCGGCAATGGACACACCCAAATCCGTAGAATTTGAGCGAAAGTGTAACATTACGATGGAATACTAACTCAATAAATAAAGGTCAACATTTGACAAACAAGACATCATGAAGATAATATCAAAGATTAGAATAAGTATCATGGGTTGCTGTAATAGAATTTTTTTTAAACTAAAATACACCTCCAACTATCAAAACAGTAATGGGATTAAACTTTAAACCAAGGAAGTACACTACAATGGAATATGTAGAATTATGATAAGGCCAAAACCAGATAGTTGATGTTATTATCAAGAGATCCTAAATTGCAAATAAAAGAAAATACATGACTGTGTTAATGAGAATAAGCAATGAACGCTGAGGCCTTCTTGGAAATATGAGTAATTAGCCTAATTTGACCCGATCCATTTTCTTGGAGACATGCCAAATAGGAGGTGCCAAGATAGAGAAAAATCTGACAGCTTAGAAGTAAACTATCATAGAGCTGAAACTCTGCGAGGCGAATAATGAATTTTATCGAGGTTTTGCCAAGGAGTTAAAGGATAACAGTGATAGCATAAATTGTTAAGGTTAGAATTCTGTAAATCTTCAGAGGATTGACCCGAAGGTTGGAGTAATGACTGATGTTACGCTCTAGTTTGACTTGGTAGTAAAAGGGTTATATGTTATTGTGTCCTGCACTTGGGGAAGGTATTAATTTGGTAGTGTTGAACAGTAACACAATATGCAATGTAAAAGGGTTAAACAGTATTTATATGCTAATTGCCTTCAATGAGCAAGCCAAACCTGTATGAATTTTGTTTTGGGCGCCTAAATTAATATGTTAAGACTTTATATTAGGCAATGAGGGCTTGGTCAATATGGCCAGAAATGTGAATGCTGGCAAATACGAGGATTACTTCTGTGCATTTCATACCTTGACATACAGTGTGTTTTGTTGGGTTTTTTGGTGTTTTTTTGTTTGTTTGTTTTTTGATTTTTTGTTTTGTTTTGTTTTGTTTTTTGTTTTTTGTTTTGTTTTGGGGTTTTTTTTGTTTAAAGATAACTGAAAATGTTAACTGAAAGAATGAACTGAAAGGGCTATGCCTGGTTGCAGCAGGTTATACTGCAAAATATCCCCATGTGAATTTTTTTCTTAAAGAGTAGGTCCTATGTGTGGACCTTTAAGCACACTGATTGAGTTTATTTGGTAGTAACTGAAAAAGGAAGACGCTGTTAGAAGATCTCTGGTGTCTGGTATCAATGTAGGAATGAGGGTGTGCACATATCGCAAAGGTCTGAACGAACCCATATTGCATCGGGAAGCGGTGGTCTGCAGGTCAGAAAGCTGCTTCAAGTCTTGAAGGGTTGGTCATTGGCATCTATGTTATGAAATTTTTACTTGTGACGGTAGTCTACAATATTGTATAAGAAGTTTTAGCCAAGTGTAAATAAAAGCTTGATTATTAATTCTATAGCAATTGGGTACGATTCAAAATCATGAAAATTTAATAGATTATTTTTGAAATCTAATGAGGAATCTGATTTAGTTTAAATTTGTCTTATCAAACAAAATACTGTACAAAATGTGCCTTTTGCGACTAGTGGTCAATACTGCATTTTGAATTAAAATTATATAAAAAAAAAAAGTCAAAACTTACAGCAGTTGATCATATACTTATCACAGATTTCAAGGTGTTGGAAAACACATGTGCTACAAAATCATAATCGTGGCATAGCTCTAAAATGTTGAATAACAAGTTTAAGCAAAAGTAGTAACGTTATAACATTGTTTTGCGTCCGTATGTAATACATGTAATACATATATATAAGTATACATATATATTAAATCTTTGTCAAATAGGATGTGGAAATTATTTTAACTGTTGATTTATTTTTGTGATTCTTAGATATAGAAGAATATAATGCACAACTCATGTTGGGCAATTTTAATTCCGCGTGATGATATATCGTGATAACTAAATTTTGGCTTGTTAATGGACAAAATACATCATTTAGAAATGAATTAGGATGAAAGGCAATGCTTACAATAGTTGAACGTACACTTAGCCAAGATATTTTCAATCGGTTATTCTAGTCGTCAGATAGTATGGATTTACAACCTGAAATTTCGTCTGATGATCCAGCATCATGGAAGAATTTGATGAAAAAGGATATCGAACAAGATCCTCATTAGGAACACGGCTAAGGTGAATTTATCCTTAAGGATAAATTCAAATAACTTTGACACATGATTTTTATTTTAAAGAATACCAATTTTTTGTAAATTAATTACAAGTTAAGACAGGTAATCTTGTGTAACAATTCACACCACGTACTCCGTCTCTAAAAATCTACAAAACCTTTTGAACATTAAAAAGTTTGTAAAATGTGATACATTATCGTATATGATACAATATCGTATCTATTACGATATTGTATAGTTTCCTGATACAATAGTTTTTTAAAGAGTATTTTTTTATCCATGTTCATATATAAATTGTATAAATGCTGCCAAAAAATATTCTATAATAAATATAAATCAGATTTGTTAGCTTTAAATTTTTACTTACAGCAGTACTATGAATATATGATTATGATGTTCAGAAAGCCCTCTTCTAAACTTGTGAATTTCATGGCCCCTGGGTCAGGGGCTCAGGCCCTTTGGCGGGGCCAATATGACCAAATAGTGAAAATGCATTTAATCTTAGAAAATCTTCTTCTCTATCAACTGAATATATGGTAATGATGTCCATTAAGCCTTTTCCTAAATTGTGAAGTTCATAAACCCTGGGACAAGGGTTCAGGCCCTTGGGTAAGGCCAATATGGCCACATATTTTAAAATGTACAACTTTTTTAAATATTTTCTTGTGTATATTCGCATTCGTGGAAAAAACCCTAAATGCATTGTTATTATGTCAATAATGTCTTCTCCTGAAAATGTAAAAATCATTGCATTGCCCATGGGGCAAGGGTTCAGGCTTTTTATTAGGGGGCTGGGGGGTGGTGACAAATATGGCCATATAGTGAAATTGTACTTTTTTTTAGATCACTTGAGTCACTTAAGTTACCTGTTGCCGTTGGTCGGGCTTCGTTCGTTAACAATTTTACATTTACTTTATCTTCAAAACTACAAGTCACTTGGTCATATTAAATTATATTTGGAAATCAACTTTAATTTCCTGTGCAATGTATGCCTGTAGCAATAAACTGTACGCATGTTGTGTGCATTGCAAATGAAACTGTGAATATTTTAAAAGATTGACCATTAGATGTCTCTTTTTACTAAACTTTACGGTTAAATCTAAAGTTAACAATTTTTGGCCCCTCGAGCTAGGGTATAGATACATGTAATTCTAGGTTCCTACGACTCTTGCCTCCCCCTCCCCTCTTTTATGAATTGATGTTTACAAACATCAAATAATAAAATCGAGAATACATGTAACGGTCAGAGGAGACTCGGATAAGGGTTTAGACTTAAAAAATAGAGACTCACTGACAGGTTCATTTACGGGTTATGGTACTCAGGTGACCATTAAGGCCTATGGGCCTCTTGTATTTTCGGTTTTGTATTGAATTATAGCAACACGGGTATGTTGAGATCAAAAACACAAGTAAATCAGTACAAGATCCGTATCTCAAAAAGAAGATTTTCCTATACTGATCAATCTAATCGTTTGAGATTTTTTCAATAAAGATAAGAAGACGCACACGAACAGGATTTAATTTATGTTGCATAGAAAATCATATTGGATTGTTCTTTATTTACCTAGTTATATAACTATTGTAGTTGTGGCATGTGCCGCATACCATCAAAATGTACAAATGCCTTATCTCCGATGATGTCAATCTTTCAGAGTAAATTTTACATCTGACCTCTACCAATGACCTTGAAATTTACTATTTACTAACTGCCTCGGCCTTTTATTTAGAACAAAATATCCTTTTTGTGTAGCTCAAAACATATAACACAGAAAAGAAACTTGATTGGTAGCGTAGCTCCCGAGTGTCATTATGGCCACGCCCATCGGGTATCTGCACACAATCAACAATATTATATGGGGTAAGTTACTTGTACCATAGTTTACAATTATTCATTATTTTCGAGATGCACTTGCCTCTAATCTTTACGGTGCCAATGTGTTGGTCTTATATATGTACAATGTACTCCGTGAATTTCTAAAATGATTTTCTATCGCCGATAAACATTAATTATTCTGTATTTTTTTTTAAAAATTGATAGCTTATGAATAAATCGACTGTTCAATGTCATATTTTTATTTCATATTTATTCATTTTCCGACTTTTAGAATCGATACTTGCTTCAAAGAATTAAACTTATTAACACAATTTTATGTTTACCAACCGTAAGTTGTGCAATATTTCTGTTGAATTTAAATTTAAATTGATGATGATATGGTTACTCTTTTTTAAATCCTATTTGATACTCTGTATCATGAATATACATGTATGTTTTTTAAAATGGCCGAATAAACATGTACATATATATATCCTTTTAAAAATCAATCAATAAGCAGAAAAAAATATTTGAGAAATGTATGTCGCAAAAACGTGAATTATAAATGTCAAATCTGATTGGCCGCCGCTATTCGCTCTGTCGTCCAAAAAACAAGTTTACCACTCAAACGCGTTCCTATCACGTGATTGACTTTCTATAAAACCTTTCTACATAATACCACTATCTTACACGTGTTTCTATACTTGTTCGCACACATGGAGGAGAATATTAAAATAGAGTCATTCTGACAAAGCCATTGCCGATATTGTTTTGTCTCAAACTACAAATGAGATTTATTCGACGAACTTAGTTTGAGTCAGTTATACGTGTTGAGTTATTGGCAATTTTGATCTGGAGGAATCTTTTACTGTGAACAGTATCATGGACGTGTTAGAAAGCAACATTCTTGATGTTGTTTTTACCTGAGAAGGTGGGCGGAGTTTTAAAAAAAGTGTGGGGTGTGTACAGATAACCCACACTTTTAACAACAGAAAACATGCCAAGCTATGGTACAATTTGAGGAAATAAATGCTTCGTGCAATTCAAATTTAAAAATGTGCTCCTGGGTAGTAAGCCGCAAATATGTAGACTGAATGCACAAAAGCAATCAAAGCGTTTTGATAAGAAAAGGATACCCGTAGTATTTTCTAAAAATGTTCAGATTTGTCTTATCGTTTCGAGATTACATAATCTAACAGTATGATAAAATAACAGTTTATGTAAGTTTTTGCTCTGATTTTGGTTTGAGTTTTGTAATTTTTTATACGGAAGTTTAATTTAAAGTGAGAGTTCATTTTTATTTTGAGTTCCTGGAACTTGAAGTGTAATATTGGCCACCTTTTACAGTGTGAAAAGAAGCTACGTGTTTTTTGTTGTTGAAGTTTACATATTTGTTTGTCAATTTAAAAAAATAGTTTTGCAATATGTACGTAAAATGCATGTGTTTTTAAAACACAGTATGTTGTAAGAACGCAGAAATGGTGCATTTAATCGTAATCAATGCCGTTAGAATATTTTTTTTGTTCAATGACTAGTACAGATTTTTCTTTGGCAGACAGTGTTCAAGATCCCAAAACATCTTTGATTTTGGTCCATATTTCAGTAATTCATCAATTACTTATTAATCTACGATAGACACTTAAAATGTGTAGAAAGCGACAAGTCTGGGAAATAATTATTAAATTTTCAAATTTTATTTTTTTCCATTTCTGATGTTAAGAATAATTTATTAATGTATTTCTAATAATTAACTAATGTTTAAGTGCCATGTTATAAACAGAGCTCGCAACTCCTTGTTATGTAAACAAATCTCGTGACATGTTTTGTTTACATATTGAAAGCTCTATGTCTCAAGCAAATTTAAATCTGATATACACTAAACATGTTTAATTGCGTCTATAAATAGCTATTTATGAAAGAAAATACTTGAAACAGACAGGTATAATACAACTGTAGTGTTTGGAACATTTTCTGACTTTAGGACTTCTTTATGATCCTTGGGCCGGGTCGTCCGTGTTTATAAAACTGATATAATTCTAATAAATCGTGTGGAGAAATTATATCTGATTTCACGCAACAGACAATTCTTTTTTTTTTTACTGATGATATACATTATTTAAGTAATGGACTGTTTATCTCACCTGAGCTGAAAGCTGAAGTGAGTTTTTCTGATCACTTTTTGTCTGGCGTCCGTCTGCCTGTCCGTACATGTACGTCTGTAAGTTTTTTTCATTTTTGACCTCTTCTCCAGAACCACTACGTCAATTTCAACCAAACGTGGCACAAAGTATCATTGGGTGAAGGAGATTCAAGTTAAGTTTTTTACGCCCTCTTTTAAGGGGAGATAGTTTTGGTATTTTTCAAAAATCTTCTTCTCAAAAGCCATTTGGCTAGGAAAATTCTATCCCGATTTAATAAAATTTCTTTCTTAGATCAATAATTTAAACTCAATTTTTTTGTTAAGTTGATATTGCAGATATATGTAGCAATAAATCTGATCAAATTGAATAAGGTGATTTAAATTCTGTAAAATTACAACATACAATACAATATAACTGCATAAATAAGAGACCACATTACATTCTACATGTACATGTATGTTGACAATACAATCAAATGAAGGACAATTAATAAGTTGTAATATAACAAGTACTTGTTTAGGTATACGCTTCCGTACACCCCATCCCATTTACAATTAAGAATTATTTTCAACACCTTTAATGGAACACATAAAACAACAGGGTCATCAGTATGAAATTGTTTTTTTTAAGTGATCTTTTACTGTAATATATTCATTTATAAAATGCTTTTGTGTACAAATAGGAGCTTTTAATCGATTAAGGTAGAGGGTGGTTTGCTTCAGTGAAAAGATAGATAACATACAAGGTATCATATTATAAAGAGAAAATGAGCTCGAAATAACGAGATAATAACTCGTTATAACGAGATAATTAACTCATTATCAACAAGATAATTAACTAGTTATAACGAGTTCTCTAACTCGTTATAACGAGATACTAACTCGTTAAAACAAGAAAATTATCTCGTTATAATCAGAAAAGTATCTCGTTATAACAAGAAAATTATCTCGTTAAACTTAAAAGTTAACTCGTTATAACGAGATACTAACTCGTTATAACAAGATAACCAACTTGTTATAACGACATAACTTACTCGTAATAACCAGATAATTAACTCATTAAGATGAGATAATTATCTCGTTATAACGATTTACTAACTCGTTATAATGAGATACTTAACTCATATTAACGGGATAATAATTTCGCTCTTACAAATTAGTTAACTCGTGTTATAACGAGATACTTCATCGTTATTACGCGATATTAACTTGTTAGAGTAAGATACTAACTCGTTATTACGTGATAATCATCTCGTTTTTACGAGTTAAATTTTTTAAACATTTTTTAAAAAAATGAGCCTATTAGGCTTTCGTACTGAAGTACGGAAACGTATAACCGCCTCTTGATGTTGTGTTAATCCTCTAAATGGCAAATTAAAATTAGTGTCATCTTATAAAATGTAAATATTGTCAAAATTATGTCGACTGTACAAAGAGATATATACAAGTCGATATATTTTGGATGATTTAACCGCTCACTTTAAGCTTTGTTGACTTTGATCAAGTCATAATATTATTTTGCGTTATTAATTTGTCGCATTTATATAAACTCGTAAAAATTTTCTCGCAGTCTTTTATAATGAAAATTAATTATGTTGAAGTAGTACAATTTGTTTGGCTTTTTAGCTTAATTTAATAAAAGAAAAATAATATTTCAGGTACTATCTATTTAACATTTCAGTAACTACATTCTTTGTGATTTCTTTTACACTGTTTCGTTGCCATAAAATGGGTATCCCCCCCCCCCCCCCCCCCACCCCCACAACCTTCAGCCCCACCACCACTGGGGAGTTTACCCTCCCCTCTCCATATCATAGCATTCTTTAAGTAACTAATTTTTCTATTTCAAATTTTAGTGAATAATCCTCTATGATTTATAAAAGTCGCCAACGTGAATTCGCCATGCACAATATGTTGAAGTAAGTTCTGCGACATTTAATTTTGTTGGCATAGTTTATATGCTTTATTTTAGTGCGACTTTGCGGAATTCGACTTTAATAGATTAGAGTGCTTAAGTCGTCAAAATCATGTGAAAAAAGTGTTAATAAATAGAGTTTGTTGTCATAATTTAATTGCTAAACTTTGAAACAATCATATATGACAATATATTTTTGTGAATAATATATCGCGTTCTAACGCAACAACACGAGGCGGTTAAACGTTTCCGTACTGAAGAGATAGAAGGACGTATCAAAGCAGAGTAACTGGACTTTTTGGCCACTTGCAACTTCGCACTTTCGCCGTTTGGGCAAAAATGCGAGATTGCGAAGTTGCAAAGGCGAATGTGTGAAGTTGCGAATGCGAAAATGCGAAGATGCAAAGCGATATTACTATCGCTTCTTCGCCTTTGCAACTTCGCACTCTAGCCTTCTCACCTTTGCATTCTCGCCTTCGTCTTTTTAGCTAACCTGAATCAAAGGTTCAAATGAGCTTTTCTGATCACCCGTTGTCCGTCGTCCGTCCGTCCGTCTGTAAACTTTCACATTTTTGACTTCTTCTCTAAAACCACTGGGCCAAATTTAACCAAACGTGATACAAAGCATTCTTATGGGAAGGGAATTCAAAATTGTGAAAAGAAAGAGCTAAACACTTTTTAAAAGGGAGATAATTGCAAAACAATGAGTATAGGGTGTGTGTCTTTACAAATCTTCTTTTCAAGAACCACTGCACCAGAAATGCCAATATTTACATAAAAGCTTGTATATAAAGTGAAAATTCTAAATTTTAAAAATCGTGACCCCCAGACCAAAACTGGGGCCCCAGGCAGGGTTCAAAGTTTAACATAGAAATACGTAGGACAAAATGTTTAAAAATCTTCTTCTCAAAAACCACTGCACGGGGTTCAAAGTTTTACATTTATAGGAAAATGTTTAAAAATCTTCTTCTCAAGAATTACAATGCAACAGTTTGGGATATTACTATGCATACATCCTTGGCTATTGTAGATTCTGAATGCTTAAAATTGTGACCCCCGGACTTATACTGGGACACCAAGAGGGGTTCAAAGTTTATCGTACTAGATATATATTGGAAACATGATTTAAAAATCTTCTCGAGAACTACAATGTTCAGTTTGTGAGATTACTATGCAAGGATCCTCAAATAGTGAAGATTCTAAATTGTAAAAGCCATGACCCCAGGACCAACACTGGGGCCCCAGAAGGGGTTCAAAGTTTAAGATAGAAGTATATAGGGAAAGTATTTAAAAATCTTCTTCTCAAGAACTACAATGCTACAGTTCGTGAAATTACTATGCAAGTATCCTCAAATTGTGAAGATTCTAAATTGTGGAAGCCGTGATCCCAAGACTAATACTGGGACCCCAAGAGGGGTTCAAAGTTAACATAAAAATATATAGGGAACATGTTTGAAAATCTTCTTCTCAAGAACTACAGTTCAACAGTTTGTGGGATTACTATGCAAGCATCTGTGACTATTGTAGATTCTAAATTTGTAAAATCGAGACCCCGGACTAATACTGCGTCCCCAAGAGTGGTTCAAAGTTTAACATAGATGTAAATAGAGAAAATGTTTAAAAATCTTCTTCTCGAGAACTACAAAGCTTCAATTTGTGAGATTACTATGCAAGCATCCTTAAATAATGTAGATTCTAAATTGATAAAGCTGTGACCACCGGACTAATACTGGGGCCCCAAGAGTGGTTCAAAGTTTAACAGAAATACATATGGAAAATGTTTGAAATCTTCTTATCGAAAACTACAATGCTACAGTCGCGATGAAATTATCAAGTTTTACGCACTTTTTTCAAGCCGAGAGAATACTATCATCAAATAAACTGGTCAATGCATTATTTACAAACAGAATATGCACATAAAATAAGAATAAAATGCATAAAATCCAAAGACCACGAAATGAATACTACACGTCGGCCACGAGTTTCAGGTGTGCAATCGGGTGTAACGAAATCGAAGGGTTTATATACCAGGTATCTGTGTGACGGTGCCTATTTACGAGCGGTGTTCAGCTTGAAGAAATCGTTACATTAGTCCCGCAGAAACGCATGAACAAGCTGAAAACCGGCTCCTGCGCGGCCTGTAACAAGCATTTCATTATATTAAGCAAACTCTCGCCTTGTAAACAGCTAAGCAGTGCCTCGGGTTGTGCATAGATAAGGGAATACGTTCTTTCCGGTATTTCTGAAATGGGGGCAGTTGTCAAAATGTCTGGCCCTTACTACACGAGTAATCCAATGAACATGCCGATATTCAAATTGAATGTAGGGCCTCTATTTGATTCAGCATAATTCTGCTCAATGGTGATATGACTAAACCTACACTTTTGAAGTCCGGAATGTTCATGCTTCTCATAATTACTTGAGGAGCTAATTGAAAAATTAAACTTTTCCCAAACCAGTGTGAAGGATCGCCAATTTGTCTTGACCTTCTTAAATGTAAGATAAACGCAGCAATTGTTCTCCCTTTAAAGGTCTTTTTAAAGCCAATAGCTTTTACCGGTTCTGTTATAAAATCCATTTATTAATATTCCATAGACACGTGTTGAAAACAAAAATGAAAGTAGAAAATATAAAGTTTATAATCAATGATTTATTTTGAGTACTGCCTTTTTAAACGAACAGCTACATGTAAATTGTAACTAAACACAATTTATAAAAATAAAACGAGACATTCACAAAAATAACGCATTTTTGAAATATAATGTAAATGGTTATTTTTTCTTAACAGGCGGATTGTTTACGTTTCCTTTTTACCGCCGCGTTTGAATAAAAAGCGAAATTTTGCTTGTGATGCGTCTTAGGATAGAGGTCAGTGTTAGCTTGATGACGCGACTTCTAAATAACCGGTCGTTGATGAGGACTTTCTTTGATTTTCCGGAACTCTTTAACCACTGGTGTTATCTTATAACGACGTCAGCAATTTTAGAAAACACACCGGATATCTTTACTGGTTTTTCGTTACTGACCGACCAACATTTTCAATTGCTACATGTTAACAAGCATCCCTATCGATATCCAGTTTAAAAAAAAAAAAACCCAAAAACAAAAAAAAAAACCAAACAAAACACACACACACACACACGAGTAGGTCACGAGGCAATGTAAGGACTTCTATGAGTGTTAAATGTCTTTATAGGAAGACCACGTTATTATATTTGTTTTCATATTATTATTAAACAAAATTATATTACAGTCAACAGTCTGGGTATAAAACGATAGAAAAAGGGTGCATATATATTTTACCATATGCTTTTGATTGCCTTTTATAAACGTTTTGTTTTACTTTCGTTTTAAGTTCCCGGAATTTTACTTTCGTTTTGAATTCCCATAACTGGGCTAATATTTGAATAGTAAATAGATCTACACGCTTTTAAACACAAGGCTATTGGTACTTTGCGGAACGAAACGGAACAGAACCGAACCATTTAAAGGTGCGGTCACACTATGCGATTTTTCATCC
>WFKH01006014.1:44248008-44259170 GCA_016163765.1 Magallana hongkongensis
CACACACACACACTCCTTAATCTTAATCATTCTGCATGTGCATGTGTTGAATAAAAATAAAAGTAAATTTTAATGAGTGTTAAAAATAAAAGTGTAATAAAAAGGTGCATATTGTTGATTGCTTATGGTGGATGGGAAAAGACCTCATACATGGGCAGATCTACATCTATAGTCCCCGTGGACAATTCTAATTTAATTCACAATTTACATAGTAAATCACCTTGCTACCTGACCCTGGCAAACAGAATAAAGTAACCCCTTTGAACCAACCCCCCCCCCTCCCTCAGAATAATATTTACAGAGCCAAGCAGTGCTATAGAATATGCAGTCATTCAGCACAGGCAGCACATGCATACATCTGACATTAAATCATAATGAAAAAATACTCCACATCTTATTTTTTAATATATATTATGAGAAAAATTTATAATATCAGGGGCTTAATTGACACCAAACCACTCAAATAATTGTGACTTACAATTAGCTCTTATATATTTTTCTCTAATTCCTAAAAACTATTAAGAACTCACTAACTCCGCGAATGCGGTAAACCAAGAAAAATGATACACAACGGTTTTTTGTTTACATCCATAATAAGACAGAGGAAATGCGGGCGATTCATCGTTCTCATATTGTCTCTTTTAAAATAAATAAAAACAGAAACACTATGTTTAAATAACCATTTACATAATATACTGCTGAAATATATCTTAAAATTAATTCGGATTAGGTAAAAAATGAGATCGCGCCTATATCAGAAGAGTTATCGCTCAAAGAGTTACCTCCCCTTTTGGGATCACTTGTGCGTTTGAAATGTGTATTGATTTGAGAAACCTTCCAGATTGAGAAATTAAATGCAAAAGTTCAAGTGCAAGACGGCTACAGATATTATTAAACTTGGTATGATTTTGTTCCTTTTTACGAGTTCTTAATGAAAACTGATGCTCATTTGTTGAGAGATAAAGGTTTACTTTGTAATATCAATCAAAAATATACAAAGATGCACTATTTTAGGAACAAGTAGCCAGTTTTTTAAGAAATTTACATAACTAGTGAACTTTACAACTGAATGAGCATTGATTTCTATGATGTATAGATAATTTTGAATATGTTTCCATATTACTTACTCTAAACTTTTTTTGCCTTGCTCTTGAACTTTTTGTCTCAATTTAGCATTGACGTTCTTTGCCTAAAAGGCGCCCACGTGACCCTAAAAAGTCACGTGACCGTCAAATTTAGACATGGTCAAGTTAAGGTGACCCATATCTTAACAAAACACCCGAAATAGTTTAGAACTATTCATTATTCAGAAATAAATAGACAAAAGCAAAACGACCTCCGTTTACTGCTGTTTGAAAGCAAAATGTTGCCTTAACTGTCCTGCGTAACGACTTGAGCAGTTTTAGAAAACGGAATACACTATATACGCATCGGATATAGATTGTTTTTCATGATCAAATAACCAACATTTTTAAGATTTAAAAAAACAAAAATAAATTTGTGCTCGGAGTCAGGTAAATAAATAAAAACATCATACTTTTTTCATTTTAGTGAATGAATGCAGGTGTCACTACAGTACGTAGCCTGCTTCCTTATATGCTTATTTGCCGTCCGTGTGGATATTCAACTAGGTCAACCCCGGTCTTTAAAGTTTACTATATATTCTTACCAAAATTGCGCAACTTTAGATACAGATTAAAAATTCAAAACGAACTTCTGGGAAAAATCCCCTTGACATCTTTTTAAACAACGCTTCATTTACAATTTTCTACGTCGAAGTTACACATGTGTTTGAAAATCAAGCCCGGGCCTTTTCACCCTCCTCCGGAAACAACACGCATCAAAAATTCAAATGACCTCGCATTATTACAAAACTGGGATAGTCGGACATCCTACACATTGTTTTTCATCTTATAAAAAAAATCAGCCCCTGCCGCGGGCGGAAACGCCCCAAATTCAAAGGGGAACTCGGGAATTATTTTGCATCAGCCATGTTTTGAACCTTCGGTGAAATACTGTTATGACACCTGCAGTCCGCAATCGCAGCTTTTCGGGCCTTTCCGGCAGAGCTCGGAAAAACACCTCGAATGTATTAACTTCACCGGATGTTAGAATTTTATACAAAATGGAGTCGCTTCCCATTAAAATAAGTATCGGCTAGACAGCCTCGTGTGTCGCTTTTGTGGTATATTTTAGGGTATATCATTGACTTTAATGAAGTCTAGCTCAAATCTCAACAGATCGTAAAATGTATTATATTTATATCAAGTTTTATAAAAAGGGGGGTTGTCATGGACGCCTAGGTAATACATTCGAGGTGTTTTTCCGAGCCTGCCGGAAAGGCCCGAGAAGTTGCGATTGCTGCAGTCCGAGGTAGTGTACTTTCGGTTTAATTTCCCGGAAGGTGTTGTATTGTTATGTAACGACTTGTTATGTAACGACTTGAGCAATTTTAGAAAACGCACCGGATATCTTAATAGGTTGTTTTTCATGACCGAATGACCAACATTTTCAAGAATTTAAAAAACACACAAAATAAATTTGTGTTTGGAGTCAGGTGAATAAATTCTGACAAACCATCATCACAAATCTTGAAAAGTATTAAAAGAGGAAATTGTCGTGGTGTATGTTTTGAGTGTGGAATTGGGTGGGTAAAAAACCCATGTGGTACATATATTACAATTCGAGTTTGACCTTATTTTTAGAACAAATTTTGAAAACAAGTTAACCATAATAAAGAAATGCATGTGGCCTTAGAGCGACCGTGCTATGATAGACATGCCGTATAAACAATCTGCATTCCTCTTATACTTGGTTCATGCGCGGATTCCCCGGGAAAAGGAAAATTTATTAAATTTACATAGCAAAAATATCGCAAATATGCCTCGGATCCCCCCCCCCCTCCCCGGTAAACACAATAATCCTTCGGAACCCTCCTGGAAAAATGTTTTGGATCCGCGCAGGTGACCCTACGTTTACAACTACAAGCATCCCATCAAAATTGTTTATATCGATATATCCAATTTTAAAACAAAGTATGCCATGGGGCAAATCTCAGATAATCTAATTTTTTATTTTAGTCTTACTTTACTAAAAAGAGCACACAGTGGAAAAAGAGAGACTGAGATCAAAAGTCAAAGTTGTATGACTTCGGGCCTTAAATGTCACCCCATATGCAAACTGTGTAATATTATATTAACCGAAGGCTAGTCTACGTACGTATTATATATGTTATCATGCCATTTTGAACCAATATTATACTACGGTCTACAATTTAGATACAAAAAGATAGAGAAAGAGTGCATAAAATGATATATTTTTTAACATATGCGGATTTGGGTTGGCATATATTAACGTTTTGTTTTCCTTTCGTTTTGAGTTCCCGGAATTTTACTTTCTTTTTGAATTCCCGTAACTGGCCTGGGCTAAATTTAGGCTACTATTTAATAGTAAATAACACGCTTCTAAACAATTGTCAGTAAAGCTGCAAAGGGTAAGGAAGTGTATATTGTTCATCTTTAAATTTTAGAAATAAGTAAATCATAATTTGATAAAGTTGCATGATTTATTTTTACGTACGTACGTTTTGTATGTGTCACAGGGTGACAATCACATGTTTTTTTTAATAGTAGTATAGTAGTAAGATTTCATTCATTCATTTATTCACTCATCCTTTTCATTCATGCTTGTATTAATTTGTATTGGTTGAGTGGTGTCTTTGGTGTCACGTGATTGTCGAGTTTGAGTTGTATTCGCGTGGTCAGATATTCACTGTCGTGTATCCGCGCCGGTAGTGACAAGTTTGGATAAAGTGAAAATGGCGGCACCGTCTGTTTCTTGATAAGTTTTCGTGTTATATGAGGCTTACATTGTTTACTTTTACATAAAAGAGATCGTCAAATCTATTTAAAAGCATATTAAATCTTTATATTTCTACGAAGTTTATGTGAAAATAAGGTAAATAAGCAGTTTATGTCTATTAATTTTGAACAACGGAACATGTTTGGATGACCTTGTTTTTCCAAATCGGAACGGTTTGGATACGCATCTGATACGGTTTGGATGTCTAACAGTTATTTTAATTATCCCCTCGCAAAGGGGATATAGCATCGCTTATAACTGTGCGATATACATGCCTTCACTGCAAAGCATGCTTTCAATGGAGATTGTCATGTGATAGACGTTTGGAGTCACATTGTTAAAAGAAATAAACATACACGTTTCGATCAAGTTATGATTCTAACGTTATCGGCTTTAAACGATGTCGGGAAAAATCAAAAAAAGTTCTTGATCAGTAATAAAGTAAAACTTGTATTAGGCAGTCACCTTCGGGAAGCACCCAAAGTGACCTCTTAACAGAGGTGACCTTTGAAAAGAGACTTAAATGAATTTGCCAACATCAAATACCTTATTATAAATCAATTATTGGATTTTATTTTAATTATATAGTTGATATTTAGCATAATGTATCAAAATGATAGATAAAGTAATTGATTTGGTGTTTTTATAGTATCTATCATATTTACAAATAAGTACAACTACATAACAAGGTATTGTGCATGCAATTGATTATATTTTTTTAATTTTTTAAAAAAGTAATTACGTGGTAAAACCTTGTCGCTGACATTTTCACAATAATAACACTATTTTCATGAGTAACGTATATTTAGAAAACAAACACTTTTAAGGTAACTCCAGTGTTTTCGAAATCCGTGTCAAACCAAACATTTTTTAATTTCAATAGTTAAAACAACTTATAAACTTACTATAGAGACCAAAATATTTATCTTTTTGCATGTTCGTTTTCCTACAGTGAGCTTCAGCTCACAAGGTCCAAAAATTTAACAGCCAAAATTTAACACCATGATGCATGATCTCATGATCTCATAATATATTAAATTATGCACCAAAATACATCATGTTAGGTTATAATTTCAGCAAATCAATTGATTATCATTAAATCATAAAAATTTTATTGATTTTCTACAGAAAATATAAAAAATATTACATTTTTTCTTGCCACGACCTTCCCAAAAAAAATCACAAAATTGCATATTTTTGAAAAATTCTAAAAAATTATTCAGTTTACATACATTATTTAAAGAATATTTAATAAGAGTTACATATTGTGTCAACAAAAAAAACATAGTTTATCAAAATTGACCATCTAGTTTTTGCTTGATAGTCTCTTGAACATGTGTACCCCCATATTGAAAATGTAAATTTTTCAAGTTGTTTTTGGCAAACTTTGGAAAGAAATGAAATGTTACAAAAAGACACAATCTAACAGTCACTTAAATTGATATACTCAATGAAACTGTATTATACATATAAAATTAAGGTCGAGACTGCCAAAAAACTCATATAGTTGAGTGCAGTAGTACCCCCTTCCCCTTTCTGTCAAATAATTTCTATCCCAGTTTTTTAACATATTTATCTGTAGATTAAACACCAATCAGTGTTATGTAGTTTTAATTACACAAGTACTTACTTATCCTCTCCTTGTCCCGGAGGACACATGAGGTCGTCAAGCTACATAAACGCAGTGTAAATGTTGGAGGAGAATGCATACAATACGTACAATTATATTAGACACTCATTTACCTCTTTACATTTCGCTGCTTTCCTTGCTTTCTCCGATTCCTCTAAACGACGGAGATGCTATATTTTAACAAATTTTCCACTTTTTGACCAAACCATAATTATTTTAAAAGACTTGTTGTGTGCCAAAATTATAACCGGAAATTTAGCACGCCGTGTAAAAAAAGAACCGGATCCGAAAGACACTGGAGTTACCCTAAAACAAATCAACAATTTATTTTTTAACCGACCTTATCTGAACTAAAAATCATATTATGAAATCGAGCACAATTTTCTCTTGCCTCGCCGCAGACATTTTTGACACCTATTTCATTCATGTTTAAAAAACAAACATTGTTAACATTTGTTTAAACAATTTACTTGATTCCCATTCATATCTGATCTGCCAATTATGCATAATGAATGTTTATTTCTCTCAAACCATATCAATGGTACATGAGGTACAAAAGAAAACAAATATATTTACAAATGTACAAATGCAGGGTCAAGTTAGGAAGAGTACAGGAATTAGATAAATTATAAATACATGTACATAGATAAATATTTATCGTTTTAATTTTCTGGTGAGAATTATAATTAAATAAATGTACATGTACAGTAATTGACCATATATGTAGATGAGTTCGCAAAATAGCGACGTTTACTCAGGTCTCGTCATCATTTGAATTTTTTGGACAACTATTTCTGACAACAGATTAAACATCTATGGTACTTTGTATTATATCATTGGGAGTGAAAAAATCGTAGAATTTTCTTCGTTTAGCGATGTACAGGCTTTGTATTGAATATAAACGAGGCTTACTTTCATAGTATTATTTTCGTACCATTTGATAACACATCATACAGTCGATTGCCATAAAAGTAGTAGATAGGTGTTTATATGATGTATTGCTTTTCAGGTTAAAAGTGAAAAACTTTTTTTACATTGTGTTACATAATTTTATTGTGTTCCTTAAGTTATAACACATATTTTCTTCATAATTTTAAATTAAAGAAAGTATTCTTTTGAGATGTTAGTAAAAAAAAAACAACTTTGTATAACTAATATATATTTACATTTTCAGTGTTTTTTCATATGATAACACTACGTATCAATTTTGTACTAAATGCAGTCCAATACAATCAAATGACGTATAAATGGGTTTGCTTATTTTTATTCTATAATATTTATCGTACAACTGCTGAAAACTAAATTAATAGAAGTAATAAAGATTAATCATTCTTTGGATATTATGAGGTGATCATTTCACTTCGGGCTTTATTGGATTTGATCACGCCCCGACCAAAATTATCACCTCATAATACTCAAAGAATGATTCCTTATTCGTTAAAAAATCAATTTCTTATCAATTATATACTAAGTATACCATTTTATCAGAGGAAAAAATTATGATTGTCTACATAAATGAGATTCAGTAATCCAGTTTTCGTCCCCTTCGAACATATGACAGTATTTTGGTTTCATGACGTTTATAAAACGGTCGGACATGAAAGAAAAATTCCCTGTCTGTATATTAAGTTCTTTTGACCTGACTTTTAATACACCTTTTGCATGCTGTGTTATTGAATGGCACACTATCTTTTTAAAAGATGTATATTCGGTTTCACACCGATAAAAGGCAAACTGCTCCATTTTTGTATCAAAAAATATCAAAAATGCTATATCTTTAAATTAATAAAAACGTACCATTTGCACAATTTTTAGCATCCAAACCGGAATAATTTATTTATCCAAACCGTACTATCTATTTTGCAGGTGGATGTAGTTATTGCTATTTTTAAACATATTAATGTATTAAAAAGATATTAAAATGATTTCATTTGGTTCGTGTAATGTTTTAAATTAATTTTGGCTGCTTCAGGTTTTTAGTATGTGTTATATTATCTACGTAATCTCGAAATAAATCTTGTTTTTTGCGTTTAAATGACACGTTAACGATTGATATTCCTACAAATAAGTCGTTTTTATTTATGATGAACAAAAATAACACACACTTTTTTCAATTGCACAACCTTTAGAAAAATATGAATGACTATTACGATATTTTAATTAATATTTACCTCATTGTCGATAGAAAAAAGAACACAACACTCATTGTTTTTGCAATGGATACGCCATTTTCACGCTATCCAAACATGTCACTACCCTACCGGCGCGGATACACGACAGTGGATATTGTTGTCCCTTGGGGTGTAATAGAGTTGTAGAACCGGTATGTGTGGGGTGCGGTAGCTAAGTACGCATGTGTGAATGTTAGTATAAATACCTTTTTACTAATTTTTCTATTAATTCCCTACGACGACACGTCATAGATGTATGATCTCCTGCGAGACATCATCATCACAGCAGTATTCCTTATTAGTTCTGGTAAGGGATATGTCCATATTTATTTAAATAATTGAAACTAAATAATTAATATTGCGTGAGTGAATTGTACGAGCGTTTCATTTTCATTTTAGGTCACCTTTACTTTATTTTACTATACGCAAATCATCTGCAAAAAATAACTTTTGTGAACCTTCATCAATAGACTTTGGTTATTTATATTCCGTTCATATGATGGAAGACCCCGTCACATATGTTTTAAGCATAACCCTCTCAAATTTAAAAGATTTGATTTGATTTGATGTTGGCTTTTAATATAACTAGATGGATTGCTTTTTTGCAGCAAGCATCGGGAATACATATTATTATTTTTTAATTTAGGAGTACATGCTTTTACAATTTGTTTTAAAATTCTTTAACAAGACCCAAAGAAATTAATCCCCGAGACTCAGTCGAAATATAGATATTTTTATTCATATGAAAAAAAATACGCATTTAATTCCTTTTAACTGTATCATTTGATCATCAACAAAAATCTTAAACTTTCTGTCGAAATGTTTTAAAAATAGCATCAAAATTATATAAAAAAAATAATAAACACTAGTTTAGGCGCAGAACAATAAATGGGATTGGCCGTCGGCCGTTGATGTCAATAGCAACATATTGACTTAGTTTTTCAGGTAATAAATAATGACATATAACCAAACGATTAGTTGAGTAGTTTTCGAAGATAAAATAAACGTTTGCATAAACATTTTTAAAATGATTCTTGAAATTTTAGTTCATTATCGATTACTCTACACCAGCGTTATAATTATTTAATCATTTTGTACATGAACATTTTTAAAATGATTCTTGAAATTTGAGTTCATTATCGATTACTCTACACCATTATATAATCATTTTGTAATACCGGTATAGCGAAAGACATATTAATATAATCGTTAGTGCATGAGTTGCAAAAAAGTTTAGTTCAAAACTTGAAATCACGTGCATGATGAATGGGATTCAGCCCTGATCGTTACCATTAACAATAGATCAGGTCCACGGCTCGATATTTTATCTTGCGTGAATATTGATCGCAAAGCCCTAACCTCATTATTTACATCTGACAAAGGGATTTTAATAGCAGAGTAAACCACAAGATATCACTGACATACAAAGGGAGGGTTTGTGACCTCTATTTCACCTTGACATACAAGGGGTAGGTTTGTGACCTCTATTGGCCACTTAATTACAACCGACAGTCTGATAAAAACCTCTCTCCTTCTCATTATACTCGTCGAGTATAAGTTATGTCAGGTGGCCTCTTATTTCAGTTTACAAGCCCCCCCCCCCCCCCCAAAAAAAAACCGCAAAAAAAAAAATTCATCCATAGTTTATATTAAGATGTTATACTAGCAATTTAAGTCCAGGCGTTTATCAAGATGTTTATAAAGCAACTTTGAAATATCCAATTTTCAATGTACATTTATTTTTGTGTGTCACTATAAAGAGTGTCGACACGGAAATAGAACACAAATTACGTAGTCAACTTCCTTGAACCATGCATACTTATTTTTTTTACGATGCATGAAATCTTTTTAATTTGTTTTGTTGTGTGTACTCAAACGGTATCACTGGGTAAGTTTCAACATTCAAAATACTAAATTGCAAACAATTCGATGTTTATTTTAAACACGTTTTAGATTTAACATGACAATTTAACTTAACAAATTATACAAATAGTCAAAAGTTTAACAGAATTGCATATAATTTAGTATCTTAATTCAAAAAGTAAAAAAGTAGGTTTTATATTAACAAAGAAAAAAACCCAAGACATGATTCAATTTGATCCTTTGTATCAGTTTTTATCCCTGTATTACCGGACAGAATTTCAAATGTTCATTGTTATTTTTCGCAGTCCTTATTATACCTAGATAAGTTTGCACCACTACTGCTTTACTCATCTGATTTTAGAAAATAAAATAAATCCCGTTAAAGCAGGGGTTTAGATACAACCGTAAACTACTTTCAGTTTAATTTTCTGTTCCAAGTAATTATTAGAGAAGTGTTTTACTTTCGTTTTGATTTACTGTAAAGACTTTTCTTTTACTTTTAGTGAAAAGTTAGGTAGTTAAACACATCGACAGCTTAAAGGTAAGCTTCAACTAGTTTTTTTCTATTTATATAAAATGATGATGGATTATTTTTATTATGTTTTTTTCATCATTGGTAACCCTGGAAAATTCAAATTTATTAAATTCACAGCGTAAATTTCGAGAAAAAGGGCTTTAGAACCCAGCCCCCCTCCACCCCCGGAAAACAAATTTATCCCTCGAACCCCCTCTGGAGAAAAACATTTCAGGATCTCTGGGTTCGCGCATCTGGTTTGTTGCCTATACAAGGCATTGTGTATTGCTTACAAGGGAATAGAACGAATACGACTTTTTGAAACATATATTTGCACACTTTTTTTTTACTACCACTTTTATAGACGTATTTTTTCATTGATAAATCAATGTAAAGCCGTGGTCATTGAAAGTTTTCGTAAGAGAATTAAAAAAGCTTAAGGAATTTATATTTTAAATTTACAAATAAAAGTAAGAAAATTCGTTTATACATTTTTATTTTTTGTTTTTTTACAATTTGTTCCAATTTGATATACATGTCATAAAAACGTTAGTTTTGGGCTAAAATTGAGCTAATTCGTTTGTGGACTTTTTTGGAGTTGTTATGTTTGCCAAAATATGACTAATAGATTGCATAAAAGATATAATAATTAGGGCCCAAATCTGCGGTCGACCAATTGTGTTCAGTCTGTCCGTCCGTCCGAGATCATTTGTCCGGGGGCGTAACACCCCGCCCCCGTTCAAAGGTCAAGGTCATATCAGACAAAGAAAAATTTATTCTCGCATTATCAGCGGTGTGAGATCGATTTGTCCAGTGTGAGACAGCTATGTGAGATTTTTCTGTCTTGTACTGTGTATTACTACGCCACTTTAAAACGTAAACAAACGTTGTCTGCTGTAAGGAAATGCAAAATGATAGCTTAAGATTATCCATTAAGTAATTGTTTTGCTAAATTAATTACAAGTTATCACATTTTTATTGAAAAAAAAACTGTCGTATGCTATCATTTTGACTTGCACTATTTGCAGCACGCGGAGGGATAAATTGAAAGTAATCATTTGAACGTCATAACATAAAGTTGTCAGAAATCATTTTTTAATGTAAAATAATGCGAGAAAAATAA
>WFKH01006014.1:44352408-44366667 GCA_016163765.1 Magallana hongkongensis
TACCTCACTCAAAAATTCAGAAAATACCAGTTCCTAATAACATGTACTTGGTGCAGTCTACACTACATGTGTGTGAAGAATTGAAATTATATGTACATGTACATGAGACAGCGGTCTGAGAAACTTGAACTTACAGAATATAATTGTAGGCAATTTGTTTGCACACATTTGAGTTGCTAACAATGGATTTGATGTTCTCTGGACAATCCATGCATACTTGATACCAGAAAAACAGAAGTGCCTGCAATAAAGAAAGAATATCGGTTACAAAAAGAAAACAGAAAACTTTTTTATTTCTAATTTCATCACTTTTATTAATGCAATTTTTTTTTACACCTGAATTATCTTTTCTTAGCTGAGAAAATTACTGAATTCATCAAGAAAAAAAATTTATGTGTTTTTTTTTTCATCTATAAATAAATTTATGTAGGGAAAACAGTAAAAACTGCAATATCTTTTTTATCACATTAATTATGTTTAAACCAGTGTCCTATCAGAATTTCCTGTTTTTGCCACTGCTTTATTCCTTAGTTACCTGTTTATTGTGATGCATGGAGATCTGGGGCTCACACAGCTTGGGTTGAAACAGATTCCACAGATCCAGGAAGTACTTATTGAACTAAACAAGACAGAATAGAATCACATCACAATAACATCAAGCAACATCTCAAAAGTCACAAGTTATTTGTTATTATCCTTTATTTTATGGAAAAATTGGAGATCAACACATCAAATCAACCAAGAGCTACAGTATTACATTCAGAATCATAATTTACCCACACAGATTTCAACTGTGTTTTTTTTGTGACCCACTGATGATTTATCTGATGAATACATAAATATATTTACTAGTTGGCATTTGTATTGAAATAAATTGATCTATTTATAGCCTATATAAGAAATCATAATTATGTACATGTACATGTATCATTCACATACATGTACAAACTAAACACTTACCATCAGTTTTTCTGTTTTTGAGATCAAACAAAATGTGAGCACGGCAAAATAGCTGATCAGTTTTGTAGTTCCATGACTCTGAGCATCTGCAATGAAACAACATTCATTGTTTAGTGAAATAAACAAAATTAACAGCCTTTCCATCATTCAGTATACTTAAAGAAAGTAAATGTATGTACAGTTGTTTTTTTCTATGGTTACAAGCTAGGTTATAGTTTTTTCTTTGTATATGAGAGTATTATATGAAAAAACAAACTAAAACCATTTTATACTTGAAGCATAGGCACATAAATAGAACAGCCATGCTGATAATTTGACCTTGAACTTGACGAATCACCTTGAGATTAGCATGTTACTATATTTGGCCTTCATTGTAAAAGTGACTCATTAAAAATGAATTCTAGCTATCTTGAATATTGAAATAAGATTCAGTTTAGTACAGAAAGACTCTTTTTTTTTTTTTTTAAAGTATCTTCAATCGTGGATACATAAAAACATCTGACAAATAAACACAGCCACCTATAGAATGTGTAATTACCTGCATAGAGCCTTGCTCGTACCAAAAGACTTAGCAGATGTTCATAAATCTGAATTGAAAAGAAGACAGATGTACTGTAGATGTATAAATATCAAGCAAAAAAATTGGTAACAAAAAAAGAAGTTTATTAAGATTTTTATGGTACTCTTTAATAAATGATGACATTGATGCAGTAACTCTGAATAATTAAAATACAACTTGTTATAAATGTAGTTCATAACAAATCATAACTGTGCGCAATGGCCAAAATTAATACACATGCATAATTATTCATCGCTTTAAGCCTTTTTGTTGTAACAGATATACATGGATTATGAATAGCCAACTTGTACAGTTGATCTAGCCTTGGCTTGATTATTAGTGGTAATTTTTTATTTGCCAAAATGGCGTGTGGATATGCAAGAAAAGGGTGGTCAGATCTTGTCTTACCTGATGAAGTACAATGATAGCCTCTGTGGACATCTATAATATGAGGAAAAGATTTATTCAAGACCAATTCAAGCCAACAATTATTTTTTCTGTTTACATGTACAAGTAATTTATATATTTAAATTCAAAGTGAAAAACCCAATATGTGCTTATGAACTGCACACAAAATGACAAGTACATACATGTAATAAGGAGAAAGATCAACAACTCTTTTAAATTTCATTCTATAACAAGTTTATCATTCAACTACATGTACATGTACATGTATTTTAGAATACAAAATACATGTATTTCATTATGAGTCTGAGGACAAGTATCCAAACATTACAACATCTACAATCATTTCATTAGAAGATCTATATCCAAACATTAAAATAACGAGCCAGTACAAACTAAGAACTACTGTTAATTCCTTATAAAGACTTCCTAAATATTTCTGATAATGTACAATAATCAACCAGTATATTCCAAGACCTACTGTCATTTCTTTATGAGGACTGAGCAGGTTCCTGTTCTGTCTGAACGTGTTCCTGAAGTGGGTGCTGGGTACCAGGGACGTCAACAGACAGGCGGCCGCACTGCGAACCCGGGCATTGTTGTTTCCTAGGAGATATGGCTCCACCCAAATGTCCATCTGACTGAGGACCCACTGGCTGGCCAGCCGATTCCTGGTCACCTGAGCCGCCATCCACTCCAAGCAGGGCTGGGGACAGCATTTCGTCAGCTGATGGGTCAAAATAACACTTATATAGGTGTACAAGTAAGTAGATACAGATTATTCAGGTACATGTACATATACATGTATATACATGTGTTTTATAGACATAACAGGACTCTTAAATTTAAAATAAAAACACATACACTGTATATCTTGCAGTTTAAAAAGAATTAAAATTGGGACATTTATTTTCAAGCTTAGTTTTGAAAGTATATAATTGTGTTTCTTTTCTGATATTTTTAAACCCTGGAATACAGTTCAATAGAAGACTAATTTTTTGTATAGTCTCATTTACCTCCCAGAATTTTTGCAGTACATATTGGGTGAAGGGAGGAAGGCCGGGGGGTCCTGCTCCAAACTCGACCAACATGGACATCAGCTTGAAGAAGGGCTGGGAATGCTGCAAATACATTATAACCACCAGATTGTAAAAGGAATATCTTATAAACTCCACAATTAACTAATTAATGCTATGAGAATTTATAATTAGCTCAAATTACATATCCCAGTAATACATAAAATGAAACAAAAAGTCAACACTTTTTTAAACACAAAGATCTATCAATTCTTTTTAAACACAAAGATCTTTCAATTCATGGTCTTGTTGATTGAATATCAAACATATTTTGCAGTAAGAAAAATTGTCATATGTTGAACATTATTTCTTCATAATAAATAAGTAGCTTACCTCAAAATTCAACTTCTTGATTGCATTAAATACCATTTGGACCAACTACAGTATAAAAATGTGAAGATGTTGCATAAACAGTCTAATACCCTGCCTTCCTTTTCCAGAAATATATTCAAATTAACTGTATCCTACATGTACAAAATTCATGAATTAAGGGCAGAGTTGCGGAAACACAGTATGTCATTATTAACAGAAAGCAAAGCAGGGTGAAAACATAATTCTAATCCTTGTACTCCAAATAAAATTACGAAATGAAATTTTAAAACATCAAAACTACAATAATGAATGGCTAGTACTAGTGTGGTCTTCTACAGAGAAAAAATCAATTAAAAATTACAAAAAATCAAAAGTACATACAGCAATGGCTAGCTGTTCGTTCCATCGACTGAGACTGAACAAGAGATTGCAGGTTTGTCTGACATTGATGCTGTCCCGAATCTGATTGAACAGGAAGGGGAAGCCTTTCCCCCCAATAATAGCTGTGTAGTCCTTGTCAGAGATGTGTAGCTGGTTGTTCTCTCCGCGAGATTTCTCCACCAGGATGGCGATCAACGTCACCATCTTCTCTAGAGACATGGGCTTGTAGGTTTCCTCCGTTATGGTGATCACCTCTTCCTCTTCATCATCAGATGGAATCTCAACCTGGCAAAAGTGGTCCAAATAGTTAGTTTAGAAAAAGTCAAGAAACATAACTCTTACTTACAATATTTATGTTTATTACCTGAAGGGAGCTCTTTTGTTATTAAAAAGACAATTCTAAGTGTGATTGACTAAAGCCCATGTTCTAACACAAACTGTCATTTTCTACATGTTCATGTACAGGCACATGTAGATTGAGCAGTAATTGACACACAATACTAGTCAAACAAAATCTTAAAGCTTTCTTTTGAACTAGAATCCTTAGATTTCTTTCCACTAAAATCTGACAAAAATAGGACCTGCAAATCATGGAATACTCACATAAGTTTCTGCCTGTTTCTGTCCCAGATAGAAGTTGACCATGGTGGATATGGCATTCACATTGATCAAGAAGAAGCTCTCCTCGTCTCCCATCTTGGCAAACTCCAGTAGGAAGGCGAAGTACTCAGTCAGGAACTTACTGTGGGGTCGAACTCCATGATCCAACTGTATAGAGCATTGATAGCATTAATTAAATGAACAAGATTATAGGTATCTAGATTTTATCAGTGGTGTACTAAGACAGATGGATGTGTGGAATACAACATGTGGTACAACAATGAGAATCTGGATAACAATTGTTTATTTTGATATATATTTGGTTTGATTTTTTATTCAAATTGCATTATTGAGATTTAAATTTAGAAAAAAAAATGATTTAAATTTCAATCAAAATGAAAAAAAAAATTGTTATCAACTGGCAAGTCTATAATTACATGTAGTGATAAATTAAGATCAGGCTGCATCAAATGTAGGTCTATCAAAGATTTCATAATAATAGATTTACATGTACAAAGAGTGTCAAACATCAAAATCATCTTAATTAAATAGACCTTATTTTATTTACCGATACCAAGATATACATGCAATATACAAAGATACACTTACAATGGAGAGCATCTTCTTAATAAATCTGGTCACACATGATTTACTCCCAAGCTCAGAAATGTCAATCTCTCCATCATCACTGAAAAGAAATATTCATTTTGATCAAAATAATAAATGTTTAGTGTATATATAAACAACATCAAATAATAGAATCCATGAATTACTACATCAAGGATCCAAGTCAAACCTAGATCCATGCCATTTTAAGGTTGACAAAAAGCAAACAATACCTTTCAATCAGAGGCTGCAGATACAGTTCCACATGAGCAGGTTTCAGTTGTGAAATAACATGGATAAGCAGCCGCTGGAACATCTGGGAAAAACACGACAACGTGTTCATAAACATCAATGTAACATGGCATGGCTTCCGCTCATCACTTACATGTATAAAACCCCAAAACACAAAACACATTCAAGACGACTGAACTAATTATTCCCTATATGTGTATGTACAATGATAAATATATTCTCTAAACAGAAGTCAACAATGTGTAATGGTTGTGTTCTCTCCATTTGAAGGCACTGACCTGTCTAACCATCTGGTTGGGACACTTGATGAGTATTTGTTGTGGCCACCAGTCGCTCTCTGCCATGTGATCCAAGAACCACTGCAAAACAACAAGATTCTGGTACTGGCATGGTAAAATTCATGTATATCAATGTATAACATGTACAAACACAGTCCTGAACTGCACGTACAGTGTACATTACATGTACGTAAAATCCTGTCAAGTTTGTAAATATTTACACCGTGAACACTTTTTGCAAATTTTCAATAAACATTTTCCGAACACATACATGTACACTCTTTTACATGAAAATCCACTCTTTTACATGAAAATCCAAAAAAGTATTTTCATTAACGCATGATCTTGTGCTCTTACATACTTAGTCTGTCAAACATTTATCCAAAAACAATTTAATTGTTTGTCTTTCCTTCAAGTCATTCATGCAAGTTCAATATCAAAACTTTTATCACAAATCAAATCACTTCCTGAATAAGATTTTACAAAACACTGATGATCATACCTCACAAGCAGCTGGACACGAGTTGAACTGTTTTGTCAGAAGTTCAATCCACTGGAGCATGGTAGGCTAATCAAGAAAATAAATCTTTATATTGCATACTTTACCAAACACCAGATCAACTTTTTGCAATTTCTTACAAGTAATTATCAAATACAGTAAAATACAATCATGGCATAATTATCAAATACAGTAAAATACAATCATGGCAAAGTGCAAGGGATGAACAACCTAGGTTTGTTACAAATGTCAATTATTATAGTTAATAAGTTTATACAAATGTTATACACATAAAGATAAGGGAGGATGAACCTAACTTTGCTGTAAGAGGGAATTTATTATAACTGTGTATCTGTAACAGTTTTATACTGCACTGCTACAGCAATTAAAGCTACCACTGAACACTTTTAAAGCTGAATGTAATATGTAATATATAATGTAATAATGTAATGTAATATATCGCAACCTGACTTGAAGAAAAGGTTTTGTTACCTTTTCTTTGGAATGAATTAAAGTTTCCAACACAAAGGAAGTACTGAGTTGTGCAGCTTTCAGGGAGACCTGGGTATCAGGGTCCTTTGGTAAAGTGGTAGGAATGTATCCACAGATCTGCCACATGAACCTACAAAGTCACTCATCTTGTCAAAACATGTGCATTGTCATTATAACATGCATGCATTTCTTTGTAAAACAAGTAAATTAACTTGTAAGGCCAATTTTGGCATAAAACGTAACTCAAAAAGATAGATGTGCATGTACATATACATACATGTACACTGTACATGAATATTCATCCTAAATATTTTAAGTAATTTGGGTTAAACACACAGCAAAATATCTCACCCAAAATATGTATGCTCAAAGATGTTGTTGTCCTGTAAAAATTGGGTATTATCTTGCCATATCCACTGAAAAAGAAATGCATGTGTACACATATGCGTGCATATTTCAGATTACACATGTATTTTGGACAAAACTTGTGTTGCAAACTTTAACCTCATTAATCTTCAATTCTTAAGATTTGCTTAAGAGGGCTCGATGGTCGTGACCATTTTTAGACTCTATTGATCTCCTTTAGAAGGAGAGCTCTATATAAAAATATAGGAAAATACCCTAATTCAAAAGGTGAAATATATGGATTTTTTCTTTACTAAATAATAGTTTATACATAAAAAAATCATATCTTAAAATTTTAGGCAGATCTGATGGTTAATTTGTTGACCATCCAGCCTCCTTAAATATAAAATAATTTTCCATGATTTTCTTATCAAATAATTAGCAGTTCATACCTCTCCAAGTTCTTTTGTCAACTCGAAGTTAAACTTGGGTGGTGGATCCTGATCGATGATTCGGAGCTCTTCCTCTGTTTTACTACTTATAGGCTTCCTCTCATAGAATAACATGTATGCACTGTTTGTCTATAGAATAAAAATCATTGCTCAGAAGTTTAAAAAATGCTGATTATATTTTCACATACGTATACATGTATATGAAAAGATTGGAATAAATTTCATTCTGCACATAACAAAAATAATAATTCAATTCACTAATTTCCACATTACCTTTTCAAACGAGAAGTCCATAAATTTGTCTGTGACGGAGTCATATGTTTTACTCTGCAAAAACACATAATTAAAAGAATGAATAAGTTGAATATAATGACATACAGTCAAAGGTTCATCACTATATCATTATAGAAGTATGCTAGTTGTCTTGGCATGATACAAAATACACATATTAAAACATTTAATTTTCGGGGAAGGGATGTCAATTGTGAATTACATGGGTATGCAAATACATGGTGTGTTTTACAAAAGTAGACAAAGTCTAGTTATGGTTTTTTATTTGTAATACAGTGTATGATAATTTTTGTGTCAGAGACAAAAACCACGTCAATTTTCAAAAAAAAACTTACGGTGACTTCCCCACCAAAACACTCGGATGCGATCTGACTTGGATCAAATGGTTTTACTTCAGCATCATTAAAAAGGTACCTGTAAAAATCATAAGAGTCACACTACATCAACTTGTCAGCCAACTCTTAAAACTTAAAAGTAATTGTTTCCATTGCATCTACACTCCATAATATGAATATGCATGTACATGTATGTGCATCTTCCAAGTCAAACATTTCTATATCTCATTCAGGCAAACAGTAGAACCAATGTTGCTATTAATACTAAATTAACTTTTTTCAGCTGTATGGACTGTAGAGAGACAGTAGAATTCTCTTACCATTTATCCTGCCCACTCTCTGACTTGTGCAGCTTGTCTCGTATAAAGCTGTAGTAATGACCCCCGTCAGCTGTTCCTGTGTGTACAGTCACTCCGATCAGCTCATACTCGTATATATCGTCCTCCTCACTCTGTACCAAGAACTTATCATCCTCATCATCATCTACAGAGTACAGACACAGAGTCAGAAATAACTTTATAAATACGTAATGGAGATTCTTATAAAATTATCCACGTAAAATCAGGAGAAGCACCCCTTGCTATTTTTTTCTGACAGTTGTGAATATATGAATTTACAACAAAAGTTTGGTGCTTGCAAGATAAAAACATTGCAATTGTAGACTTAATAATTCACATAAACTAAGGAATCTACAGTAGCGCATGCCTAAACAAATGAACCTCTTCTGACCAAATATTAATTTTATATTTAAATGATGCATGGCTGATGCATGTGAGACTTTGGTAAACCAGGAGCAGCAAATTTATACAGAATATATATTTTTGTGAAATAAATTAAATTCAAGCCAACTGCAAAAGAAGCAATCAATAACCGCGATTCATTGCCTCACCTCTTAGTTTATCTGGTCCCATGAGGTTTTTCTCCATGTACTGTGACATGTCCAAGCAGAGAGGGAAAGAAAAGTGGGTGTTTACTTTCTCCTTCATCATGGTCACCATGTTAAATGTGTACCGCATTGTGTTGAAACAGAGGATACGGGGAAGTTTCTTGAAACAGGCCCTGAAATCAATGAACACATTAATCAGCAAATTATGCATTAACTAGTGTCTGATTCATAAGCTTTCATTTAACAGGTAAATACATGTCCATTAACATTAATTCTTTCTAGCTGTAAACTGTTAACCTAATATCTAAATGAAATAAAAAGATTTTTCGTGATAAAGCCCGATTTTGTTCAGACAGTTTTGAGGAACCCAAATACATGTAGAACCACTATCCTGAAGACACCACAAAATTTAAAAAGAGGTTTCACCAATTATGCTTATTATAGGCACCATTCAGAGTACCACATGTTTGGCGTCACTTTGTTAAATCATAGACACCAATCACCACTGTAAAGATAATAACTGACCTCTTTTCGGCTCGGACTTTCTTTTGGCACTTGGAACATGTGTACATGTTGTCTCCTTCCAACATGTCTTTCACTGTCACCTCATCAAGTGATTCCTGTAAAACAAAATGGATGTACATACATGTAAATACAGGTACATGTAGGACTGTGGTAAAATAAATACTTCCTAACCACTCTGAAGAATAACATGAATATATGATCATATGCTTTGTTATTTTTTTTTTTTTAATAATGCCAATAGAACACTATTATAACAGTTGAGTGAAGAATTTATGACATGATTTGTGATTTTTTTTTCTCCCTAAAAAACAAAGAAGTTATTCAGGGTATGGTCAGGTACATGTATGTTGTACTATGAGAATTTGTTTCTCAATAACTTTCACTCATCCCCTTCAGAATTTTTATCGTGAAATGAAGTGTACATTGTACATACCCAAACTAGGAAATTTAATATCAATATGAATTTAAATTCTGAAAGCTTACATAGAGATTCTTCATGTCTGTGACCTGACATCGGACAGTGTAGAATTCCTCCAGAGTTCTACTAACATGTGGGCAGTCCTGTATATCAAAAAAGAGGCATAATAAGTACTTAAAACCCAGTCTTAATTTTAGCATTTATTACATTAAAACTTATAAAAGAAAGATCTTTAGAATCAGTAAAATAACAGCTACTGTATATCAGAAATGACTGATCATGGCTATAAAAGTACAGATCTTGAATATTTAAGACACCTTTTCTTGTCTGGATAAACATATGGAATTTCAGTTGAATATTAGAATAACTCACCAAGGATACAACATTGTTGGTTAAAACACCACCAAACAAATTCTTCACCAGGGTATGCTGAAACATAATCAGTAGAAAATAATGCTGTTCCAATCTATTGCTTACACACATTGACTTAATCATTCATCATTATCATAATTCTCACGCTTTACATATACATGTACATATATGCATAATTGCCATACATTCTAAAACCATTGAACTTATTAGTTTGTAATTGCATGACACTTTCAATCAAAATGGTGATTCTCTGTCATTGGTTTGGATCAGAACCCCCCTCCTACCATGTCTGGAGACATCTCCTCCAGTTTGCTTATAAGGTCTGTAAAGAACTCAGTCATGTCCTTCTGTTCTCCTGTGTTCAATGGCTGCTTGTCCATGGTGTATGTCTTACAAAAACTGCGGGGGTTGTATGCCTTTCTTTCACTTTCCTGTAAGAATATACACATGATAAAATATAGATGTCAAACACCATAAAAAGCTGCTTTAACATAACCACTTACAGTTACATGTATGTCATTGTTATAACATAAAAATGAACTTGTAATGCAAGCAAATTGTACCAAACACTGTAGGATGCATGTAATAAGTTCTATATTGAATCTTTACATTGCATGTTAACTGTAGGCACCAGAAAAATCCCATACTCTTCCAAGATCACTATAGCACTATACAAAGGTAGAAACTCTTAAAACACCCTTTATCATCCCTGGTAATGTGTCAATAGAACTAAAATATCCTCAAAAAGACTCTAAACATCAAACAAACAAGTGTCATGAATTGACCTGTAGATAGGCAAACATCTTCTGGAGCTCCATCAGCGTGCCCTTGTAGCGGTTGGAGTTGGGACACTTGGCCTGTAGCACGGACTGCCTGGCCTGGGGGATCATGTACAGGTGCTGCATACAGGTAGCCATGTAGCAAGTGGCGCCCAGGTTGGTCAGCCCCACGTAGCCACATTTGGACCGCCCATCATCGTGGGGCCAGTAGTCCCACAGGTATGCAGCATGGGAATCTGTTTAAATGATCAAAGTAAGGAGTAGTAAATGTACTGTTGTAGACGGAAAATATCACATGTACATGCAGATTCATAAAAACATGTACATGTAGCTGGTTGATGTACATGTACATTTATAAAAACCCAACAAAATGCTGAGAAAATACTAAACAACTTTGTAATCTTATCAGCGTATTGTTCTTTCTACAGGGCCATACTGCTCAACTTAGCTGATCTCTTTCTGGAGAATTTGAAAAAATCTTGAGGCGTTTTACCAAGATTGAGATGAATGGCCTACCCTTTGTGTGCTGTTGAAGCATCCTTTGATGCAGAAACAGGTAGTTTTCCACGGAGCCTTTGACAAACTCCACCAGGAGATCATAGGCAGAGGACCGGGCAGTCTGACTCTTACATTTTGGCAGGTAACGTTTGGTCGGCGAAGGCAGGGCAAACAAGAGCCAAAACACTTCATCCAAGAATTTCTGTAAAAGGTACAAAAATATATGTTAAATCTAACCTGTATACCCTTTTGAATAAGCATCCATAACTTGATACTTTGTATCATTTTACTTCAATGTGCATATACAATGTAAAATAGGCAACATAATCAAATAATTACACGAACAAATAATGAAAAAACTGAAATAGAAAACCCTTTCATTTGAAATAATTACTCCATGTTGAATAAGAGACAGTCATTTACCTGGCCTTCTGGTGAGGATTTAAATGGTGGTTTGTGCTTGATTACGGCAGTACACAGGTTCAACACCCCAATCAAGCCGTCGTCCTCCTCAAACCCATGCCGTGTCTCATAAAACGGGCGGTCCAACACGTGCTGTGATATCTGTTTGGCCAGCTGATTCAGATTGACAATGCTGTCTTGCTAGATAACAAAAATATCAACAAAGGAATAAACATTTTGTCAATGAGTAATTTTATGTCAAAAAAAAACAAAACAATAAAATAAAGACAAAACAAAAACAAAATAGTCCTGTAAAATTAAGACAGCTCTTAAAATTCAAACTGGAGACAAAAGGTATAGAGATATACATGAACATGTAGTGTATATACATGAACACACTTCTCATACGTACAGAATCTGACTTGGCGTCCTCCTTGGATATACTGTCAACAAAGCGACACACCAGCCAGAAATAGTCTCGACAACCAGGGCCCGGTGGTTCCTTTTCCTTCTCTTTTAAACCCTCCACCTAAAAGACATTATTTATTTCTCTCTATACTTTAACAACAGATTTGAATTTAAACAAATCGAAAACATTAAACCATCTATTCATAAGTTAAAATTGAATTAAATGTTATTCATTTTCAAAAACCTTAATCAAAGATGACAGGCTGTTTTATTCATAGACTTTACAAGCAGTTTGACATTTCCGATATCACTGAAAAAATTTCATTTGCTAATTTGCTAACCTCAAGGTTCTTCACAGGTTTTATGGACAGCGCATCCTCAAGGAAGCTGAGCAAGCTGGCTAAGGTTGGCAACAGCAGGGTGTATCCAGTTTTTCCATCTGCTGTTTTTCCAAGGCAAAGACGATACAGACCCATGCATGCTTCTCGTCTCACAAATGGCTGAAATTTATTAATGACAATGAAACAATATTGTTTTTATTTATTTGTTTAAAAAGCAAACTAATAAATAGTTCATCCATAATGCATGAAAATACTTTGGTATGTAATGTACATGAATATTGATTTTGTTTCTCTAAATAGAAAACTTACATGTAAGAAGGAAAATCATTCCAGACTTTATTCAGACTCTTAGAGTTCACAGAATCTTAGAGTTTGCAATAAGCATCACTAAATAATTTTTTTTTTTTTAATTTTAAAATTCATGCGATTCAAACCAATCATAATCAGGTTGACTGTGCGTAAATTTGTGTAAACATGTTGAGAAAATGGTCACTTGACTGACCTCAGGGGCCTGGAGAGTCAGCCTCTTCAACCAGTTCACGAAGTTGGAGGACGTACACAGGGCTTGTTTGACCTCATCACAGGAGTAGGCCCATGACACCAGGAAAGACAGCGAATAATGCACCACTGTAAAGTACAGGAAAGAAAGGGATTTATGTACCACAGATATTTATTTGTATAAACTAGTGACGAAGTTCTATTTTTCCCCTTAATCGAAATATTTGAAGTTTTTCCTTATATTGAACATGTAACTTACATGTACATAGTCTATATGGGGAGACAATATACTTTATTTATAAGAACATGACATTTTGGCTTTCTCTATTTTTTTTTTTTAATTCAAATTCTTTACAAGAACATAACTTTATTGGCTACTTAAATGTAACATCAACGTACAGTGTGTTTAAATTTTCTTTTAATTTCCACAATTTTTTTTTCAGTCATCTTTATAGTCCTCATTTCCTTCTTGTCACTGTTTTTACTTTTATATTTTGTCTGATTGACTCAAGGGAGCTAATTACAAGAAGTTGTGTATAATTTGACCAGACAAGAGGGACCTATTTGTAAAGAAGTACAGTAAATGTACAAGAAGTTGTGACACATATAATTTGACCAGACAGCACCTCACCTTCAGCTCTGCCCCATGTTCCTGTGTGGACCTGATTGGAGTCACTGTAATGTATCAAAAAATAACAATTACTAAACCTTTTATACACAAGAGTCAAGAAGCATGAATTAATACATCTGGATCATTTATTGCACTAAATAGACATTTGCATCATGAATTGGCATAACTAAAAGCACAGCACATAGAGATATCCACATTAATACCACAATGCAATAAGACTACTGAGTTCCGTCTTTTACCTTGGCACTGCAGCATCATACAGAATCTGCATCAGGATCTTCAGGACTGAGTCCATGTTCAGCATGGCAAGAGTGGACTGTGAAAGAAAAAACAACCAATATAGTTTATGATAGATATTTCAATTACCAAAAAAAACAATGAGAAAATATTTGACCCCACTGAGAGGAAAATTAGGATGCCAAGAATCAAAACATGTATCTTCTATAACAACCATTAGCAACTTGTACAGTGAACATTTTAATATTAGTAGGATAAGAATAATATTTAATGTAAATGGACGTTGTTTGACATTGAAGAAATCTTTCAGCATGTGTCCTGTACATCCAATAAATAGGGTGCAAGTATTGGAGTCTAACAGCGCTATCCTCCACTGAGTACCTGGTTAAGCCTGGGTATGATTATTCTCTCCACTGAGTAC
>WFKH01006014.1:44366677-44392808 GCA_016163765.1 Magallana hongkongensis
CTCTCCATTGAGTACCTGGTTAAGCCTGGGTATGATTATTCTCTCCATTGAGTACCTGGTTAAGCCTGGGTATGATTATGAGTACCTGGTTAAGCCTGGGTATGATTATGAGTACCTGGTTAAGCCTGGGTATGATTATTCTCTCGCTTCCTCCTTTATGCCTCTTCATCTTCTTCCTGGGGCTCTCATACGACTCAAACACATCATCATGGCCGGCTTCTGCATCAGACAGCTCCACAGAGAACTGGCTGATCAATCGCAGCAAGTAGGCCAAGCATTCCTGATTCCACTAAAATGAAATATATAACAAATTACAAGGTGATCATTTACACAAATCAAATATAACATGAGGAAAAAATGTAGTATTTCTTTAATTAAAAAACTAAGATATTCATTAGAAAATCTTTTCAGATTTGAAAACTATCTCAGCCTTATACAAACCTGGCATAGGAATTGCGATTGTACATGTAAGTATCAAGAGGTTTAAAATAAGTACATGTACTGTAGATGTTTTATTAATTGCATGCTTATTAAAGGAGTTTATACAGAAAATATATAGAGAGTACATAAAATCCTCCTTTCTATGACCTGTTCTGATAACATGTACATGTACATTTATGTTGATTTCATGGGAGAGAAAAAAAGAGGAGAGAGAGAATGGATGGATGAATAAATGAATGAATGAATCATTGTTATTGTTTACCTGACTCCAGGCTTCGTCCTCTTGAGCTTGCAGACTCCCAGACTTGAAGATACTTAACAGGTGCTTTAATCCACCTTTTGATATGAACTAAAACAAATCATTAGACAGGTGTAAAAGAAAAAAATATATGTAGTACAGAGTTCTTTAAAGACCATCAGACATCAAAGTAACAAACAAGGCTTAAAACACACCTGCGGTGACTAGGTTATACATGTATCTATGAAAATGCCATTAGTGGTAAAACTTTCAGAAACAAACCTTCATGCTCCATATCTCCTCATCTTGTGAGTCAAAGTCAGAGTCTGTGCTCATGGTCCTCGAATCTCCACCACCTGCCCTCATCTGCCAAAACAATTCATGTGTCACTAACTGAACCACTGTACTTTTCCAAATTAACTTATAAACCCTTTTCCTTTCCTTTTGAGGAAAATATACTTAAATCAGAGTACACAGTATACATGTATGTACATGTGTATCCATGTATCCTGCATTTACATGTACCAACAACATGTTATGATACAGGAAGAAAAATACATGTTAAAACAACTGGTTATAACAGTCTCTTTTATTTAAGGCCCTGAGGATACTCACAATGGACCTTCTTCTGTGTTTTGATCCCCTGGACAGGGCCTCCACAATCTGCAGCGAATACATCAGTTTGTGTGGGCTCCTCGAATCCAGCAACTTGTCCCAAATCACTGTCTGTTCACTGCACTGTAAATCAGTTAAGTTAAACCACATCTTTGCTTTTCATATAGGAATGAACTATGAACAAAATGGTGTTAGTTATTGGTATATATTTAGTAATATAATCCAATTCTAAAACCCCTACCCACATGATTGATTGATGTGCTGTAACATCAGTAATTCAGAAACTTTCCCTTATACCCTACCTCTTCCCATTCAAGGCTCTAAAATCCATAACAAATTCTTAACTTGGTGTGCCTATCCAACCCCCCAACCCCCCAACCAACTTTTCTTGACCACACCCACCTCCTCGGACACAAGGCTCTGGAACCCGTCCCACATGTTTTGATTGGTCGGCAGTAACATCAGTAGCTCCCACACCTTCCTGGATAACACTCTTGCCTTGGTCTGTAGTCCCCAGCGTTCCTGACTTTCCTGTCAAAAGTTTATATATCAATAAGATTTCTCATACATTTTTTAAACAATGCAAGCAACTTTTCTTCTGCTACTATCAAACTTTAAAATTTCATAAAGATTTCTTATACATTTATAAAACAATACCTGCATCTTTACAACATATTCTTGTAAATTCATGTATGAGACTTTTAAAAAGAAGGTTACTGCTCGAAGAACACTGAACGAGGAGTCAATATTTCACTTGCCATTGTGGGAATGGTGAACTGTAGCTTGCTGAGTTGCTCCAGCAGAAGGAACAGTTTGTTGAAGTGTGGTTCTCTGATCAGCAACATGACAGGAAGTCGCTCGGGGACCGGGCATGGCAGACTGGATGACGACAAGCTGCCATCGGTCTTACGCGGTGGGCGGCTTGCTCCAACCGACACAAACACAAGCTAAAACCACCAAACAAATGCTTCTAACATTTAACATCACTTCTTCAGAAGAAAATTATGCAAGTACAGGTACCTTAGCTGACATGGTTTTAATGTCAAGTCTTTCAAGACTTGGAATATCTGTCTAGCTTGTTTCATATATTTGGATGATAGTGAAAAAGGTTTGAAATGTTTATCTACACAGACATGTTCAATGTAGTAAGGAATCTTCATATCTAAGAGATTACATGTAGAAAATACTAAGAATACTGTACAAAATTAATTAGTTAGCACAAAAATGAATGCCAAACTTTAATAATAAAAAAAAATAAGTAAATATACATGTACATGTAGACAAAGGGATAAGTAAGAAAAGTAGTTTTACCTGGTTGTCTTTAAATTGTAACTCTCCTAAGGATTTTTCATCCATATCTACAGTCAGTTCCTGGCCCAGGGTGATCATTCTAATTGGTCCATCCCCTAACATGGCACCAAGAATGGGAGACAGCATGGCGTTACCATGACCACCACTCTCCGCCTGATGGCGCGCCATCTGCTGCTTGTGTAAACCATCCCACCATCTCGCCACTTCTGCCCGAAGCTCTGCCACCAAGTCTGTGGACACCATTTCTAGCTGTGTCTGAGAAGACAGTTCACACATTACACAAACATCATTTTCAAATAAAGCATACATGTAAGATTGTTATAATATCACTTGTACATCATTTTCAAATACAGAATACATAAATGTACATGTCTGCCACATTGGCTCATTTCGACAAGACGACAAAAAATGTCTGTGCTGTATGCTGGGTTATATTTTTCTCATGTTATATTAATCGAATAAAACTTGTAAAAGAATTTCACCTTGTTTTAAATTTGCTCTATGAAAAATTTATGGGTATTTTTCCTGAAAGATCCCTTCTGATATATTTTTAATCATATTTAAAAGGACATACATGTATGCTCAAAAAAAACAAAGCTGCGTTAAACCAGGTATAATTTTAGTACTGTTTTAAATTAATTTCAAGTTTGCCCACTGACAGTGAGGGAGAGAAATGAAGTAAAAATACAATGAAGGAAAACATTTCCCTGTATACATACAATACAGAGTGTCTGTGTCTCTTCTCTACCCACCTTATCTGCCATTCCCGCCGGCTGTAGCACAAGGCGGAGCGGGGTGGACTGTTTGTCCTGGATGTTTCGCTGGTGGCTCCTGATTCCCTTGCCCTCTATATGCCAGTTCCTCAAGTGGTAGGCATACCGCTTCCTGAAGGCCTCCAAGTGGTTCTTTAGTAGCACTAGGCCCCTCTGAATCACCAGTAAATGTCTCTCTGGATTCTGTGTGAGAATGAAATAATTTTTCAATACATTTATATCTTTTTACATGTACATCATTTTAATTACTTGTATATACATATAGGTAGTATATATTTCTGTACAATGTATCTTCTCATCATGAAAAAAAGTACACGTAGTAAGAGGAATTGAATTTTTCACATGAATATTCCAATACCTATATTTATTTAAATTTAATAATTGCTGCAATTCAACTAGTGAATAATGTAGAAAAATTCACTTTCAAAACCTACGAATATATAGATAAACATTCCCTCCAGTTTTTTTTTAATCCCAATTTTCCTTTACCCACACATTTAATATTGTGCTTTGAAAACCTACTGAGCAAATTTAAAATGTACAGATACTAATCTAATAAAATATTGTTTTCTCCTGTAGTGTATACAATAATCACTGGATGTTGCAGATATGCTAACTGAATGAAGTGTATCATAGATTTATCATTAGTTCTCTGTATCTGCAGTGCTTCAGAATGTTTGTAATCTTTGTATCCATAGTACATTTCCTTCGTTGTTCATTACTTACAGATTCTATATCTGTGAGAGCGTTTGTCAAATTGTCCATGCAGCGCTGTATGAATTCTGCCTCTTTTTCCAGGTGACCATTACCATAGTTGATGTAATAATTGTTCAGAATCTGGATGGCTGTCATACTAACATCTGTGTTGTTGGCCCTGAGGGCGATACTCCACAGCTGGTCCATACCACACACCTTCAAACAATCAAGTAATCAGTAAAGAATTATCAATTGATGGTAACAATCAATATCAGAACATTATCTTACAAATTCAGTTGTGAAAATGTCAAATAAAAGTTTTTAAACAAAATAGACAGTCTGTAAGATTAGAACAAGTCAGAAATATTTAAACAGCTGTCACAATAGAGAGTGAAACAGATTACGAAAAAGATTATTTACATGTACATAATCTTATCTACATTATATAACACATTTTTCATTAACTACAGCAAATATTGACTGCATATCTTTATCACCTAACCAATGATATGAGACATACATGTACATGTATGAGGCACATGAATAGAAACAATGACCTGAGGGTGTGACAACCATTACTGTACCTGATCTTCAGAGAGCTGCTCATCAAAGGAGGAATTGGCCATTCTGGTGAGATGAGACAGCTGTTGGAACAGGTTCAGCCCCACCATACTCATGCTCTCTGCTTTCAACTGGGACATCTACAATGCAATATAGGGCTAGGTTAAGAAACTGTTAGCATTATGCATGTAAATGCTGATCAAAACCTTTGATCTGTATAAATCTTCTAGCCAGCTTGGCTTCCAGTACAGTTTTTTAAAATCTCCATTAACCTATAACTTGGCAGTATGCATGATAAAACAATGCAATAAAGTTAATTAAGAAAAACAGTGCAATACAATGTTCAAAACTCTCATTATTTGCAATGGTATATGATTTTTATCCAACGAGTTGTGTGTTTTCTATACCCGAGCCTTGGCGAGGGAATCACACAACTCATTGGAATCACATACCATTGCAAATCATGAGAGATTCTTTTTTATCACATGTTTTACCACCTTTTTTGTTAAACTTTGATCTTTTCTTAAACCTCATAGTTGTGATCTGCACTACACATTTACCGCAAGATGTCAACAACTTTACGAATGAAAAAATGTCCAAGCTTAACAATCAAACATTTCATTTTCGAACATATTCTTAACAATTTATGAAAGAAAATTTATAAAACAGCATTAAATGCTTCACAATTACAACTCTAGACTTTCCAACTGCACTATTTTGTTACTTTTTCAATCAACGTCAATCATCTGACTTAAAGCTATGTAATGTTTAAATATGACATCAAGGGGTGTAAGAATACACAGTGTACTATCAAAAATTGATTACATGAGTGATATCCACCGCATATTCAGCTAAACATGTAATGATATTAAAATATTCACTGCTTATTTTTATATCAATCCATATACTTGTACATGTAAGTGTTAAAAACTTTATATTTTAATTAACTTTGTACGACAATGAAATCAAATTGTGATTAAGACAATAAACATCATTGATAATTTGTATGCAAATATTCTAAAGAATGTTTAGAGGAGAACATTGCATAGATCAATGTAAATCCAACAAGGAAAAGATCATGAAGTACATGTATTATGCATGTAAAGGGCACATATTTTATTGTATGTTTTTTGTACATGTATAAAGCATACACCAATCAACAAAAAATTATTGAATTCATACCTTTTCCAGAAATATATGTTTGAATGTCTCTAGACAAAGAGCATGATGGTCCTTGCTCTTGGCCTGGTTGAGGAACCAGTTTAGGCAGTCGTCTGAGCACTCACTGTCCAGGGCTACACAGCGCCACAGAGTGTCCACCTGCTCCAGATTCAGACCTACAGCATACAACAAGGAAATAACTGCCACTTCTTATAGTGTAATTTCTTTTCTTATGAAAATTCTTTACCACTCAAGAATTTTATATCTTCATTGGAAATTAAAAGCTATGCAGAAAATTGTGATATTTTCATATTTTCATCATGCCAATATATACATTGTACACCTATAATTGCTAAGAACTAGCAATAATATTTTAAGTAACAGCAACCTATTGAACCTAGTCTTCTTAATGAGTTCTAGAAATCTAGTCCATAGAGTTTTTGGTTAATACACAGAATGTAGAATGAAATATCTTAGGAGTAAGTACACATGTACTTACGAAATCCATCAGGAGAAACAATGGAAGAAAACACACAAGTCAGGAACAGCAGTCGTACTTGTATCTCCTCTTTGTGACTATACCTACAACATAGTATTTAACCAAAATCAGATTTGATCAAGATTAAGATATAATAAATCATATCACACATACATGTACATCAATTTATGTGACTCTGCTTCATGCTAAGATATTATTTTAAGTATCTAGTTAAAAGAGCCTTTAAAAATTTTTTTATCTTCATTGATATTCATAGGGATTCAAACAAAACTCGGATTATACAGTGTGTCTGATAAAAACATTATTGTGCAACATTTGCTTATCTGTTCATGTACTGTACATTTCTTCTCATATACGTTTCTGGTAGTACTCACATGGGATTTCTCTCCCCAGCTTGAACTTTTTCCGTATAGTGAACAAGATTGATGAAAAAGTGGGACATCATATTCAACTCTTTCTCTGCCCACCTGAAATTGAGTATAAAGAGCTCAGATTACAAGAATTTTGTTCTTTCAGTAAATGCAATCCCTAAGCAATGACATTTTAGATCTCTACAACTTACAGGGTTATGTGGTGGGTATCAGCACCCCCACGGAACTGTTGGAAGGAACTGAACACTTTTGGTAATAATCTCAGCGACACAACTACAGACCTGGAGAAAACATAACAGATGCTCATCAGTTGACACAAACATAACATAATAAACAAGAGGCCCATGGGCCACATCGCTCACCTGAACAACAGTTCCTTGTAACATTCTATTTCATAGCATATGTTATTTCTATTTTAAACTTTGAACCCCTTTCTGGGGCCCCAGTATTGGTCCGGGGTTTATGGTTGGCTTTAACAACTACACTATTTGAGGATCCTTGCATAGTAATCTCACAAACTGTAGCATTGTAGTTCTCAAGAAGAAAATTTTTAAACATTTTCCATATATATTTCTATGTTAAACTTTGAACCCCACTTAGCACCTCAGTATTGGTCTGGGGGTCTTGGGGCCCCAGTATTAGTCCGGGGGTCACGATTTAACCAATTTAGAATCTACAATAGCCAATGATGCTTGCATAGTAATCTCACAAACTGTTGCACTGTAGTTCTTGAGAAGAAGATTTTTAAACATGTTCCCTATATATTTCTATGTTAACTTTGAACCCCTTCTTGGGCCCCAAAATTAGTCTGGGGGTCACGGCTTCCACAATTTAGAAACTTTACAATTTGAGAATGCTTGCATAGTAATCTCACAAATTAAAGCATTGTTGTTCTCCAGAAGAAGATTTTTAAACATGTTCCCTCTATCTTTCTATGTGAAACATTGAACCCCTTCTGGGGCCTCAGTATTAGATCGCTTCTATAATTTAGAATTTTCACTATTTGAGGATCCTAGTATAGTAATCTCACAGAGTATGACATTGTAGTTCTCGAGAAGAAGATTTTTAAACATGTTTCCTATATATTTCTATGTTAAACTTTGAACCCCTCTTGATGCCCCAGTATTAGTCCGGGGGTCACGATTTTAACACTTTAAAATCTACAATTGCCAAGGATGTATGCATAATAATATTCCAAACTGTTGCATTGTAGTTCTTGAGAAGAAGATTTTGAAACATTTTTCTTATATATGTTTAACTTTGAACCCCACCTGGGGCCCCAGTTTTTGCCCAGGGCTACAATTTAGAATCTACACTATACATACAAGCATATGTATAAATATTGGCATTTCTGGTGCAGTGGTTCTTGAAAAGAAGATTTTTAAACATTTATCCTTTTTATTTCTATGTTAAACTTTGAACCCCACCTTGGGCCCCAGATTTAGTATGGGGGTCACGATTTTTATAATTTTGAATCTTCACTATACATACAAGCTTTTGTATAAATATTGGCATTTCTGGTGCAGTGGTTCTTGAGAAGAAGATTTTTAAACATTTTTCCAACGTATTTCTATGTTAAACTTTGAACCCTGCCTGGGGCCCCAGTTTTGGTCCGGGGGTCAAGATTTTTATAATTAAGAATCTTCACTATATATACAAGCTTTTGTGGAAATGTTAGCATTTCTGGTGCAGTGGTTTTTGAGAAGAAGTTTTTTAAACATTTTTCCAACATATTTCTATGTTAAACTTTGAACCCCACCTTGGGCCCCAGTTTTGGTCCGGGGGTCACGATTTTTAAAATTTTGAATCTTCACTATATATACAAGCTTTTATGTAAATATTGGCATTTCTGGTGCAGCGGTTCTTGAGAAGAAGATTTTTAAACATTTTTTCAACGTATTTCAGTGTTAAACTTTGAACCCCGCCTGGGGCCCCAGTTTTGGTCCGGGGGTCACGATTTTTACAATTTAGAATCTTGACTATATATACAAGCTTTTGTGTAAATATTGCTATTTCTGCTGCAGTGGTTCTTGAGAAGAAGATTTTCAAAGACATGCACCCTATTTTCACTGTTTCGTAATTATCTCCCCTTTAAAAAGGGTTGTGCCCTTTATTTTAACAATTTAGAATCCCCTTTTCATAAGAATGCTTTGTACCAAGTTTGGTTAAATTTGGCCCTGTGGTTTTAGAGAAGAAGTCAAGAATGTGAAAAGTTTACAGACGGACGGACAGACAGACGGACAGACGGACGGACAACGGGTGATCAGAAAAGCTCACTTGAACCTTTGGTTCAGGTGAGCTAAAAATTATGGTAAAACTCATTCACAGAGTTCATTTGAAGAATTCAAATGAAGAGACATGTAATTGTCCATTAGATTTCACTTTGTGACCTCTCCAACCAACTTTTCTTTTATGTAAATTAAGTACTTACCGATTATGGGCTAGATTTTCTATACATGCTTCTATAAATTTCATTCGAATTCTACGATCTGTGGAATAACACACTAAGGTGCAGAGGGCTTTTTCTGCCTCATTAGCCAATCCCTCCGGCAGCAGATTCTATTAAAAAACAAACACAATCCAAATATTATAAATTTCAAGAAAAATTGTAAGATATAAATACCTCTAGCAAATATAATTCCTGTATCTAATTCATAGGTATCACTCGGGACAAATTAACCAAGACAGATGTGAATTTGTCAGCTGAGGCCAAAATAGAATTATTGTTTGTATGGAATTGCCTCCCGCTTCATTGAAATTCCCCTGCTGATAAAATTTTATTAGCAAAAAAACAAGAACTTCTTTTTTTTTATTGTTTTTTTTCGTCGTACAATGTTTACATAGTTACAAGTTCATTCAGATTTTTATTTTCTACCAATTTTTAATTAGTTGAACTTCCAGTTTGAAAATTTAAAAAAATTTCATCCCTCCCTCCTGGGTCTGGAAACCCCCAGGCAGCAATTCCAAACAAACATTTTTTTAAGGATGGCCTGAGCTAATGGAATTGCATTGGCATCTGGACAATTTATCAATATCATAAATCTGTACTACATTTCAAAATTATGAATATTTTTTACTACATATAAGTTCAATGACTGTTTTATGCAATCTTACACATGTATCCTCCTGTACTAAGTCCCACAGAAGAGTGCTGCCTTTCTTGCACACACTATCTATAGAGAACTCTGAGTAGGTCATGAAGCTTGAGTCCTTCACAGGAGGCCGGTGGTGAAGTACAGCAGCTACAAATATGAAAGTCAATAAGAGTGAAAATCAAATGACTTCATTTCAAACCTTAATTCGAAAAAAATCTTGTAATTAATTTTTACTGAGTAAGGCCCCACTGATTAATTTTATTGCCATTTTGGAAAGGGGAATACATGTAACTAAGTTTTTCCTATTCCAATAAAAAAAATAAATAAAAATGAGTTATTCCCCTTAATCAAATCCTCCAATAAAAAAATATATTTTAAAATTTTTGGCCCAAGAAACTAAAAGTTAATTTTTTTGGAGGCCTTTACTTATTCCCTTTTTTCCATTCTTTCAATTAAAAAAAACCATTATATTATAAAATATTTGGCCTAAGAAATAAAAAATTCATTTTCTATAAGGGCCTAAAAGAAAATTTTCAGAATCTGTGGGCACTGACCTTTGCCCTGCGGTAGGTGGGTCTGGTACATGGAGGCCAGACTGGACAAGTGCTGCTGCATCTGGTGCTGACTGTACGGACCATTGATCCGTGCCAACTCCTCGTCACTGATAAACTCCTCCCCCTCAAAGTCGGCCATGTTCTTCTCTGACTTTGTACTCATGCGGGAACTATGACAACTTCCTTCGCCTTCATCCGGGGACAAGATTCCTTCCACTTCTTCACTGTTGACAAACAGTTATATTTATCAGGTAATGCCCGTTTATTTTTTATCTTTAAGGGGTACAGCATGCTTTTTGTGCTATTAAATTGTGCTGTCATATCTCTGAAATTTTGACAAATCACTACACTGGTGATCGATAACTTTTTTTAAAAAACACTTTAAATGTCAAATATGGAACACTATCAAAACATTATCATTCAGGAGAAAAGAGTTCAAAGGCATAAGATAGCTCATATCTCGTTTCACAAAATAATATGCTTACCCTTCGACAGTCTGTCTCCTTTTACTTTGAGCTGTCTGTATGAACTGAGTGCAGTCAAATATTTCTGTTTCCTGGTCTCCACTGGGTCCATGCTCCAAAGTGGCAGTCAGACTTCCTGTCTCAAGCTCCTCCATCTTCTGTGAAGTGAACACAGGACTAGCCTTATCATTGGTTACATTCATACATTCATATTTATACTCATTTTTTGAACATGTACAAAGTAGAGTACCTGTACTAGTGGCTGAGTTTTTTTTCTAAATTCAAAGAGCCAAACTTGTAGTGACCATTGCGAAAAAATCAATCAATGCATTTTATTTTTTCAACAAACACTTTATGAACACCATGACAATTTCAATAAATAAACACAGTCTTGCCTGCTTTGTGCCTGAATCTCCAGCTGGTAAGTGCTCCAGGGTTTTGTCACCCGATCCCCCAAGTGTGGACTTCTGATCCTCCTCATTCTCCCCCTGTCTCACTAGTTTCTTCCCCTCCTTCTTCGTCGGGCTCTCCTTCACATTTCCAGCCATCCTCCTTCGCCTCTGCCTCTGACTTTGCTGCAGCTGGATCTGTCTTCGCTGTTCTTGCAGATGATGCTTCTGCAGAATTTTCTGAGCCATCTGATGACTCATTTTCCCATCATGCAAAGCGTCCTCAAATTCAGAGCTCTCCTCACTTTCCTGGGACTGTTGTTGCATGTGCTTCATCTGTACAATCCGGGCCTCCTTGATATGCTCCTCTTCCTCAGAGTCAATGTACTCTGAATCATCTTCCTCCTCCTCCTCTTCCTCTGAGGAAGCCTGAGTCCGCTGAGGATGGAAGTGGGGTCGACCCTTGACGAACCCTCCCTGTCTCTGGACGCCCATCATCCTTTGCTGATTGAGGCGATTCTGTAGAATCTCTCCTTCCTCTAATTCCTCCTCTTCTTCACTTGATTCTTCATCCACCTCACTTTCACTGCCTTCACTTTCTTGAGTCACATGTGGAACCCTTCTTGGGTGAGGAACATGTCTGAGAAAATCAGTTGTAAATATTCTAAAATATTATCTATTAGTGAATTATCAATGACAAAAAGTGCAAAATGCTAAATACCACTAAAATAAATGAAATTTCAATCATAAATTGATCTTTACAGACTTAAATTTACATGTAAAGGGAAGACTGTTACTGAGATATTACATGTTTGTGATGCTCCCATGTACACATACCTATCACACTCTGAATCCGCCTCACTCCCATCACTGTGGACGTGACACTCTTCATCCGAGTCCTCTTCATGGTCTCCATGACAACAGTGACCATGGTGATGTTTGTGTATTCTTCCATGGCGGATTATCAGTTTCTGGACTTTCTTTGGGGATCGGACCTGTACATCTACCAGCTAAACGCAATGAAAATAATTTTATGAGTAAAGGGTTCCATAACATGAAAACCTGAACATTTAAATCATGGATTTGCAAGACCAATACAAAATTTGCTGGAGGAGTTTTTGAATACATTGTTGATCAATTAAATCTGTATTAAGTCTGAAATTAGTTTGATGCGAAGATTCCTGGTCCATATTATAGCCCTATCCCAGCAGGTAAAAGTATTTTATACAAAGATTCTTCATTAAAACAGATGGAAGAGGTCATGACCTGTAGGTGTCCTTCATCGTCAGAGACCTGAATACTGTCACTGCTGCTCACCTCGTGTTTCCCTACTTTTCCTGTTTAAAGACAAAGCAACATGTCTGCATTTCGACTTCATTTTTAGAGAAAATAGTAAATACATTGTACAGTACTTATACATGTACAAAAGCCATAATAAAAATAAATGTATGCATTATTCAGACTTTCCCTTATAGTATTTACGTATATTTTGATTCATATAATAAATGGAAGTCGGGCTATATTGTATAGGTACTACTAGAACATTTCTGATACAACTCAATGTGATTCAAATTAATAATTGAATGACTTATGCATGTACAAAACTACATCAAAATGAATTATTCAACACATGTAAATAATAATCCGACAATAGTTTTTCTTCAGATGTTTGACTGCAATAAATCAATGCCTATTATGCACCAATATCAATTAGCTCCTTAGCTATTAAAGTATTCTTCTTAAAAATGATGCTACTTATAGTAAATGATTCAAATCTGTGATTGACTGATCATATTATGGAGGATTTTATTAAATAACAGTAAGCACTTTAGCTATAGCTACATGTACTTAAAAATAAATGATCCACGTTTATGTTTGAGTGATTGTACCATGATGGATTTGGTCCTCCTCGTGTTGTAGTGAGGCCAGCGTGGCGGGGAGGGGTCCATGGTGGTGGGAGGAGGAGGACTGGCTAATGGCACAGGTGTTCCACACACACTTCACCAGGGCCGAGGCCAGGTAGAGGGTCTGTGTGGGAGAAATAACTACAGTAAAACATGGTTATAAAGAACCAATTATTATGAATTCACGTTTACATAAAAGTCATTTTTATTCCCCTTAGACTTAAAACATCATATAAACTAATCAGATATAATATTTCATATTTAGATTGAATTAAAATATTCAAACATTGACACTTCAGGGAAAGCGTATTTTATTGTATTCTCTCTAGTGGACAATCAAACGAAAAACATCTGTTGTAACCTCACAAGCCAGTGCTTGATGCTACAAACAACCAGTAAAACCTAGGTACTACAATGCAGCTTACTGACCGATTCATTGTGAGCGGTGGGCTCCAGGCCAGACACAAGTTTCAAAAGATGCTGCACTGGCTGAAGCTCCAGGTTCTTTATCAGTGGGATCAAGATGTCGTACACTTGTTTGCTGCAGTGCTTCAGCTGAAATACACAACATCATTATTTCTAAATATTTACATTTTCCAGTGTCTTTGCCTGTGATAACACTACGTATCGATTTTGTACTATATAACCCATAACTTCAAATGACGCCAAATTGAGGCACCAGCGGGGTTTGCTTATTTATATTTAAATATTTAATCGTACGATGGCTTAAAATTATGTAAATATAAGTAATAAGGAATCATTCTTTGAATATTATGAGGTGATAATTTCGGTCGAGGTGTGATCAAATCTATCATAAAGCCCTTCGGGCTTTATTGGATTTGATCACGCCCCGACCAAAATTATCACCTCATAATACTCATAGAATGATTCCTTATTCCTTAATTAAAACAGCAAAGGAGAGTTTTTATAACATGAATGTTGGAATGTTAAAAGAGCCTTAGCCAAACAAGTGGTTATTGATAAATACTATTATATATAAAGAATAAAATTGGTGAATAGGAGAAAATATCAACTTCTTAAATTGTGTTGGCACTTATACAAAACATGTGACTACTTACCTGGCTGGAAGCCCATATACAGTCAATGTGATCATTTGTGATCTTTCCTTCCACAGCTAACAGGTTTAATATCAACTGACTTTGTTTGATAATCTACAAAATCAATTCAAAAATACAAATAACAGTGGGTATATATATGTTTTATTAAAGCTTTTTCTGAATGTAGAATTGTATTTTTTTATTCTCCAATCCTATAAAGAACTCAAATATTTAAATCATGATTCACTAAGAGACCTCTACAATATCCATCTATTCATATTTTCATAAATAAAGCATTATGATAATTGATTGCATTTTTTTTTTTGGTTTCTACTGCGTGCTTGATAAACAAGCTTTTCTTGCCTCAATGTGTAGATTAGGACCAAAGATGTGTTCAATGATTTTGTTGTCGAGAAGCCACTGTGATAGCTGATGCCCTACTCTCTCCACATAACTAAAAAATAAAAATAAAACACTCTTAAAACCAAGAAAGAATCAGGCAGGTTTACAAGACATTAGTGAAGGTATAGATAATCCAGATAAATCCATAATGCATGAATACATAATAATAATGAATTTAAATCAGTTGTTTGACACTAACCTCTCAGTATCCATCAGTGTTTCATTGTTGCAGCTTTCATTGTAAAGATTAATTTGATTCTGAAGATTCAAAAAAAAAAAAAGAAGAAATTACATACACATGTAAGTACACATCAACTTAACATGCATTTCCTACAGATCTTAAAAGAGGACATCACTTAAAAAATAAATAGCATTATCCTCACTACAATAATTTAAAATCTGTCCATTTCACATTCATAATACTTTCTGTGAAAATACATGTATGAGGGTTTTTTAAAAATTAAAATACATGTATTTGGCAAAATAGAAATTATCCTTACATTGATTTGAGCTATCCCGGCCAGCCTTATAGTGAGGGTGGAGCAGGTGAAGTACTTGAAGGCCAGGTCCAGCCCCTCCTTGTCGAACTGGAAATGGGTCTCCAGGGGCTCCTTGACCGCAGCCCACATCAGCTCCGTCATGTTACGGTTCCCTGCCATTCTCAGATCTTTGTCAGACAGTTTACACATATATCTAAACAAAAAATAAACAGAATACGATTGGTGATATATTGATAGTCTTACAATTTAACCCTAATTTTTAGATAAGAACACCTTCATGTCCACATATGACAGTATGGCTCAAGCATTGACAGTCTATAATACATAATCAGACTTTCATTTTTAAATTAGAACACCTGTTCATATAGCAGTATAAGTAATAGGAAAAATTGTACATGTAAAAGAATTGCACTCAAAAATGCTTCACACGACTACATGTACATGTACATTGTAATCATAATTCATGAATTGTTATTTATTGTGTTGCTTTCCCTTGATTTTAGTTACGCACCTTATCACAACAGTTCTAAGAGGAACTATGTACTGCATCACTGTCGGGATGTTCATCCAGAGACGCAACTATAAACACAGAAAACCAAACAAAATTATTTCAAAATATCACAACTGACAAAGGCTACAACAAAATGTTACTCAAACCATCAAAAAAAAAAAAATTAGCTGGTTAAAAGGTCCTTTTTTCAGAGAAGAAAAATTTTAAAATTCATTTGTTGCTGAAAGGTATCAGAAATATCTTTAAACAATACATACATTAGCAATGAGAGTGATGAGAATATGGGCAAAAGTGAATGGCAGGGTATCTGGAGTGGCTTTATCAAAACACTGCTTCAGGGCTCCAATTCCATTACTGTCACAGAAGAAGCACACATTTCTCAGGAGAAACAATGGAACTTCTGGGTCCTGCAAGTAAAATTCAGGATGCATGTATAAATAAAAAATCAAATACCGGTACTAAGAAATCAATTACTCTTAGATACTTCAGAACCAGCAAAAAGTGTGAGCTTATTTATCTTACCGACACTTCGCAATAGTTATTCAAAGCACTGGTCTCTTGCTGTGATAATTCCTGGAATAGAATTATTTGTATCAACCGTTTTGATCAAATAAATCTTTTCTCTTCACTATCAATGAACTTTAATTAAAACACATTTTAATAACTAGACACTTATCAGAGTACAAACACCACACTTTCTTAACAACCTGCAATAATTAACTTTCCATGCAATGAATGCAATAGAGATGTCCCTGCATGAATCTCAATATAACTCTTTGTTACATGAGTTATTCCACAGTTGTAATTCATAACTTCAGTACTGAGAATTGGATGTGATTATCTAACCATACAAACTAAGGGATCAAACGCATGATTGACAGACAAAGAGATGGTCATACTTGGACAAATATATACATGTATGATCAGACTTTGACATATATTTGATCTTGAATATTTGTGAATCAAAAATCTTTTACTGACCTCTAGTGAAGAGTGGTACATGTGTTTGTAAGCCATATAGGAAGGAAAGTTCAACAGAAAGATTTTGGTGACAAAGTGCAGAAGTTTCTCTTTTTCCTCCATAGTCCATCTCTCTGGATCCTCCATTTCATCATCTGTATCCATAGCTACCTCCTTTTCGCCAACTTTTCCATCATCTTGCAAAGGAAAACAAAATAATGACATATGTTGTAGATTCGGTGCCTTATTAAAGTATATCACATTCCTTTGGAGTTTCTCAATTGTCATTGTCAGATGTGAACTGAATTAAACAGGCAAGTAGAAAGTATTCCAAGCTACTGAAGTAAAAAGGCTACTACATGTATAGAGTAAGTATTTAAATAAGTCATCATTCATGACCCTCCATCTTTCATAGAAGTTAACATAAACTAGTGTTGTAAAATCGGACCATTTTTTTTCTATCGATAATCAAATTGAATCGATAGCACACAATCGATTGTAAAATCGATTGTGTGCCATTTCAAATTCCAACTTAGGTTAAATTTCTTCCTCCTGAGTAAAACACATCAGCATAAATGAAAACAGCTTCATAGATCGATCAATAGATTTATTGAATGAATTTTTCTTTAATAAAATTATATACTCAGGGACCAACCTAGGGCAAAATTTTAATTTAATTTAAATTGGATTAGAAGCAAGTCTTCTGAAAATATTTAGAACTTATCCAATTTGTTAAATTTAATTTATTTGATGTATTCATACATTTTCTAGATGAAATGTATTGTAGTTGTGTTAGCTAAATGACAAATAAAATTAGTCTATATACTTGTGTATTTCGGACCTTTGACCCAATTACAAACCGTTATGATTGTAGCGGATCCGTTTAATTTTGAAGATAACTGTAGACAAACGGTTTTATGATTATTTTAGCATTAATTTGGCTGAGTTAACAACTAATTACAAGTTACCAACTAATTGTAATAACAGCACTTAAAGTAATAAACATTGTTTGTAATTTTCAATGCACATGTATATATATAACATGGCTACATCATCTGTATAATTTATAACCCATAAGGCCAAATAAAAAAATACCTGTGGTTCCGGTCACCCAACCGTCCCTATTTTATACCCCCGACCCTAAACATTTTTTTCGCCAATTTTCAAAATTTTCCGGAATTTTTCCCGCTTTCCGTCATCAACTCTAATATTATATTTAGATTCAGCAATGGTGGCCTCCAATTAGTGTGGAAACATTTTAGTTCCTATCAGTTGATTGAAAAGAAGATAAATCAAGAACTGTTTGTACCTTGTGTACATCACAATAAATAAATTAGGACCAATTTAGGGGTGACATACTCGCTTTTTGATCGGCAATTTCGCTGGAATTTTCCTCGAAACAGATGTTGAAGTCGCCCTGTATTCTGAGTTCACAATCGAGTAAATTAAACCCCAAGGCAATAAAATGATGATTATCAATTTCAAAAGGCGTTTTCACAGCCTCAGTTAACCCCTGTTGTGATTAACAACTTGCGACTGTCTTATCTATAGGGGTTACAAATACGGGTAATGCAACCACACACTGTGCATTGAAAATTACAACCGATGTTTATTTCTTCAAGTGTTCATATTATAATTAGTTTGTAGCTTGTGATTAGTTTATAACACTGCCAAATTAATGCTGAAATAATCATAAAACAATGTATTAACAGTTATTTTCAAGTTACTCTGCATAACGGTTGTAATTGGGTCAAAGGGTTGGACTAATACCTCCAAAGTACACCAAAGTACAAAGACTGATTTTATTTGTCATTAAGCTAACACAATTGCAAAACATTTCATATATAAAATGTATGAATACATCAAATAAATTAAATTCAACAAATTGGATAATTTTTAAAAAAAATTAGATTGTTGTTTTAGTTTTTATTGACATGTTTTTAATCCAATCTAAATTATTGAAGACATAATCTTTGTATATCATTATTAGCATTATGCTATTGTCAAGAAATGGAAGTCTCCCTGATTTCTCAAGCTTCTCCTTATTTTTCTGTTAGATAGTAGTGAATCTCCCTTAAATTTTGCTCTAAGTTGGTCCCTAAATTGAATTTATATGGAATCTGCAAGGTAAAGATCTTTTTTTAAAATTTAGAATGAGAAATATTGAGATTGACCTTTGTTTAATTGAACCGAATAGAAAAAATAACAAACCATAGCATTCTGAATCAAATTCGAACCAAATCAAATAAACTCTGAATCGTCCCAGCCCTAATTAATACCGAAAATTTAATACTTTTTTGTTTTTAAACAAATTATTTTTAATAATTTTTTATTTAAAAATATTTGTGTCATAATTAAAAGCTAGATGCTCCCTACCAATCTTGATTTGATTAGTATATTTATATCACTATAATAAAAATGCCATCTGCAATGCAGTGCTAGGTACATGTAGTACTAAGAAAATCATTTTATACATTTCTATAATTAAAAAAAAAAAAAAAAAAAAAAAATCCCTACCTACCTACCCTAATTTTTTTTTAGATGTTACCGGAACCACAGTTATTTTTTTATTTGGCCTAAAGATAAGACAGTCTTGAGTTATTAATCACAACAGGGGTTAACTAAGTCTTTCGAATTTGAAAATTATAATTTAGTTATTGCCTTTGGGTTTAATTTAAATGAACGTGAACTCAGAATACAGGGTGACTTTAACTTCTCTTTCGGAGGAAATTCCGGTGAAGTTACCAATCACATTTAGCGAGTCGCCCCGTAGATTCGTCAGTGTATAATAATACTTCAGTCATCTTCTAGATACTCTACGCATTAAACAGATAAATGGTTATCTGTCAACATGGTCAAGTGACTGAGTTAAAGTGACTATCAATGATCAAATTTACTATCGATAGTCAGCGACTATCGTAACAATAAACTCTAACAGAAACATTTGGTATACCTTGCATGGCAGGCTCTTCTTTATCCTCTGATACTTTCTCTTTTTTGTCTTTGTTGTTTACATCAAGTTCTTTCAGTTGTTCTTTGTTAAAATCCTCTGGCATGGTTTGAATAACTCGAATAGCAACACTGCATATTACTTGAACCATGTTGTTCAGTTTCTCGAAGTTCTTTAAATTCTTGAAACAGCACATGCACTGTCTGTAAAGCAAAGTGTAAGCTTAAATGAGATTGGAATGAGTTTTAGACTTAAAGACTGAAGACATTTGCAGGAAAATAACATTAATACTGAACTTTTCTAGTACAACAATGAAAAGGTTATCAAAGAACACCAAATGACTTTTCATTTTTTTTTCTCTGGTTTATTCTCTGTCTCTAAAATACTGTGACAGTCAGACCAGACAGTTCGATCACTGATGCCAGATAGCTCAGTTAGTAGAGTACCTGACTAGTAAATCAAAGGGCCCATGTTTGAATCTGTCTGGTCTGTCATTATTTCTCCTTTGTTTTAGATTTTCGAAAAGCATTCACTCTATATCAATTAACAGTTGGTTTAGACTAAGGAAATGTCATGTGTCTGCCAATTCATAAAGTTTAACATGTTTTCGTAGTCTTTCAACGAAAAGAGAAGAAAAATCTTCGTTGTACAAACCTTTGAGGCCATGTGTTGGCATAGCTCACAAAAGAGAGAATTTCTCTTTTGTTCATATGAAATCCACCAACCAGGCATCGTTCCTCGTCTACAATATATAATTAATATTATTGTAAAAGTTTGATAACTGGTAATAAAATCTCTGCAATATTTGTTAATGATCGTTAAAACCTAAAGGATTATAGTCAAGAGTGATGCAGTATTTGCATGAAAGAACTTACAACTTTCGATTAAATGAAGAACTTCTGCACAGTGGTCACACATGGTTTCTGCAGAATGTATAGCTTGGTGTCACAAGTTTTGCACTATAAATCTGTCATGTCATTTTGTTGAATTAAACGATGAAATAATCGATGGCAAGAAATCTTCATTCATCACATCCCGCCATATTGTTTTCACCCATCGTCAATTTCCGGCATTTTCCGCCATCTTTTGAATTAATTATATTTTTGTATGATTCATTACTTGTAAACCTAATTAAAACATAACTGTGTGTATATGCGACATAAAAAAGAAAATAACAACATTAATCTGATTTGCAGAAGTTTTTCTTAAGGTCCTACTAAATACCAGAATGATTGGAGAAGAATTGTGAGTAGCATATAAACAACTGCCGTGATTATTATTATTTTTTTTTATTAAATTTAACCGATAAATGTAATATTTTTATTCATTTTGTAAATATATTTTCTTCTTAGTTTAAATTATCATTCTTTCGATAATGAGAGAAAAAAATTAAATAGAGCAAAGTTTCAGAACTTCGAGCCCGATCTATTGACTACTCAAACAGTTTCGGCTTCCACAAGGCTTGTGACGGTTGAAAACACTGTGGTTCTGTCAACATTTAGACAATTATGATGCTTAAATAAGTGTCTCAAAATAAACTGCAAATGCAAAATACAACATGCGGAGAATCAAACTACATGTATAGACAATTTTTAAAGATCTCTATTTGCTTATATAGTATAGTACATTTAGTAGACATGTTCTTTTCATCAGTCCCCTTGGCAAAGATGCATAAAAATTAGTACAATATTGTTCGAAGAAACCTGCGGGGGTCCAGAAGTTAGAAAATAGATGTCTATACTATAGGATTATAGGAAAAAGACATAACACTAACTGTGATTTAGATCCAATCAAGTGATGCTGCTTTAGAAATAAACGAAATGGTTCCGATATGTTTACACATTCAATACGATGAACACGATAAAATACATTTACATTTCTAAGCATGCATCGCTAAAGAGACTACAAGATAGTTACGTGAACAAAAACAATCGATAAAAAATTAGTTCCAGACAATTCCCGAACAATTGATAAAAATTACTAACTATAAGCCCCAAGAGCCAAGAGTGCTATGCCCAATATATTTTCATCCAATCTAAGACTAAAAATACATGAAAACAAGAGACAGAAAAATGGATGAAAATATCTTGGCATAGGACTGTACATGTATTAGTCTTATATTAGGCTTTATGCATTATTAGGAATATAATAACACAACATATCGATAGTACAATGTATATATCAATTAACTCGAGAGCAATTGTGTTTCACAAAGAAATCAGGCCAATCCAAGTTTTTTCTATGTTTAGCGTCCGCGGACGGATTGGTTTTGAGATGTAAACAAAAAAACAAAAAAACAATGGTTGTTCATAAAATTAGATCGCTTTTTCATATGTCGGAAATCAACAACTAATTATAATTATAACAACATTCAAAATGGAAACCATAGTAATTATTTGTTAATTTGTATTTTTGTTACAACATGAAGAAAATACTTCAAAATATATAATACATTTTATTTTGTTGAACCTTTAAAGTTGTGTGTTTTTTCTAAGGTTTGTGGGGTTTTTTTCCTGATAGAAAGATAGGTTTTTGAGTTTTGGGTGGACGCTAAACAAAGAAAAAAATTGCAATGGCCTCATCATGAAACAAACTCTTATGTATATCGATAGCATTTGTCTTTTTTTACTAAGGGTCTATACATCTAACATCGTATCATGGCCAGGTATCAGTTTTGTATTACGTCACAAGTATGACGCAGCTGCGACGGATGACTTAGTCGTTGCTTGCAACGAGCTCGTTCCTAGTTGTTATAGGTCTTCGAAGAAATGACAATATTGACGGGAATTGAATTCGGGTTACTTAGGTTCGAACTGGAAGATGAAAACTTATTATATATGCCGGCCACCCTAAGACATAAGCTAGGCTCACGCTAATATCTTCTACGTTTAATTTGGTGAGTTTTGTTTTGGGAGGCTCGATTTCCAGCTGAATGATTCGTTCTGTTTTCTGGGGATACGAACTTGAATAAATTGATCATACAGGCGATACAGTCTTTGTGAATTCTTCCAACAAAGCACCCTTGATTGTCCAAAACACGCGCATTTGGTCGCTAAAACTCAGATCACAGAATTTAAGCTAATACCCAGTTCAGTGTTTTTAGAACAATTAATTAAGGTGGTATGGGACACCTCAATGTTGTGACGTATTGTTTATCGAAATAAACAATGAAATAAAGTCTAATTATATAAGTAGTTTCTTTGCCATTCTCGGATTGACAATCCACAGTCAGAGATTTAGTGGAAATCCATTACGCAGAACCGAAAATCATAATAATTTAACTAATATGATCACTTTATAAAAGAATTAGAAAATCGTTATCTTACCTTAAATTGTCTTTTGTAAGCTAACAATGATTCAACAATACTGAAACTGTTTGTATTTATATGTTAACTATTTCAAGCTGACAAAAGAGCCGGATCCCCTAGATCCAAAACCGATGTGGCGGACCGGCAAGAAACCAGATGTGACAAATACTATTCAGACGACCAGTTAATCAAGTATGGCATCATTTTTAACGCCAAAACGACATGACTGAAATGTCTCCTACTACATGAGCTTATATATATGAATAGCCTGCGGCACACTACATATTCGATTCTAACATCTGCTGACATCATCTGACTCTTTTAAAATGCTTGTTATTCACAAAATTGCTTAAACTGTTTTGAATGAATTGCAGAATGTGGACAATCCACATTTACCAAACCTGTTTCAAATAACGTTTTGTTGGATCTTAGATATCAAGGCCAAATCTACTGTTTGAGGATACCGTTTACATATTTGGAATTTTAGAGTCTCAGGCATGCACCTTTTAAATCACATACTTATTAATGGCTTCAAAAATCAAAAATAAATTAGTTGTGTGTCTTCCTCGTGAATCAGTTAGAACAACTATGACAAAAGCTTTCCATAAAAATTATTGCACCGTACAATCATTAAAAGTCCAACAACCATTGATTTTAGTGTTGTCAGTGTCTATTAATATGATCAATTGCAATAGTTTTCTTTTAGAAAAGGGAATACTTTGTCAGTTAACGAGGTAGACTAGTGTATTTACATGTGAATATTTCGTTTTTATGACAAAGTTTCCAGTTGGTTTTTACTATCTCTTGTTTATAGTTGACGTATTCTATTCCATATTTTGAATAATTTCAATTTTTAAAAGCTGAGTCTAATAAGTGGTCAATAGTTTATTGGCTATAATTTATGTACATGTCCTCTAAATGTCACAAATTTTTCCTTGTTTATATAATTTGTACAAGTCAAAGCATGTAAGATTGTTGTTGTAGTAAATTTTTTTTTGGGGTGGGGGGGGGGGGGCACTAGACTTTTTAAAATACATCCTAATTTATAGCACGTTCCTTTTATGGGGTTTTTTTTCGGACAAAATTATGAATAATTTAGGATTACAAGAGACACACACATACAACACTCCCTTAACGAGATAATTATATGAAATCAGCATTTATTGATGATAATTTTTACACAATTTTTTACAATTTGATTCCAGAGAACGTTGGCCAGTACGTCCCGCTCACCAAACTCATCGTTTCGGTGGCCTTGACCCAGATCTTGTCCCCAGCATTCAGCTGAGCAAGGGTCGACTGGGCGCAAGTGTTTCTTTTAACACCTTTGGAAAAGTTGTGACACGAAAGTTTGCCTATAACTTCATTGTTGTTATAGGCTTTCTCCCTCACGAGAGCCGTGTCGACAGGATAACTCGGAAGTGACGTCACACTCCATGTAAAGAAGTAGAGGCCGGCTGATGGCGCTGTGAACTTATGGTTGGTATTATCATAGGCGTTAGATGTGTCGACCACTTCAACAGTGTACGGCATTGCGCTGCCATGTTGCAAATTCAAAGCATCAGAATTCATTCTTGCAGTGAAGGCAACTTGAACTGAAATTTTAAAAAAAGACAATAATTTGTAAAAATAAAAATGAATATGATATCTGTATTTAACGATTTTCATCTATACAACTAACACTATGTTTGTAAACTATACAAATTCAAAATACAACATGCACAGTGAAATATTTAATAATCATGAAATTCGGGTGTCCTTGGGTTTCCTGTCAAGCGAGAATTGTTCATTTATATTTATCTTACTTATAAACTATTACAATATTTGAATTTGCAAAGTTGTTAAAGCAGCCTTTAACAAACAGACAAAGATATGATACATATTTCATGAACATTTTCCTGTAAGTTGCACACACAGTTTAATAGCAATTAAGAGATCTAAATAAATGTTACATGTACTTACCATATCCTTCGCTGTCTTTAAAGATGGCAAAAGTCAGAAGAACTAGAACTGGTAAACTTTCCATCTAAAGGAATAACAAAATAACAAATTAGTTTTATAATTACAAGTCGATATAAAATGTAACACCAAATTACATGTACATCAGATTAACAATCAGCCGTATCTAATCTTTAAGTTTACCTAAGAAGAAAAAAAATCCATCATTGTGAAACATTTTGTTGTATGTTTAGCAATATTTTCATTTAACAAACTCTAAAACTTTTGTCAAACGTAGTTTTAACCTTTAAAAAAAGTCAAATCAGAAATTTTGATTTCTTAAAAAAATTAACTAACATATCATTTGAATATACAGAACCTAACATTTGGTAGAAAATTATTTTCTCTAGTAATCCAACCGGCCTTAAGAATAAAATATTTGAGAGAAAACTATTCGCAGAAGCGTTTCATCCAAAACAAATACTAGTAAAAAAAATAAACTAACAAAGCAAGAGTATTTAAAAACACTAGAGAGAATGAATCTTACCTTGTCTTTTGTATGCTAGCATTGATTCGACAGTACTAAAACTGTTTGTATTTATATGTTTTTCAAGCTGACAAAATTTAATTAATGTATGCAAATTAAAAACAAAACCACGGATTGTCTGCACCAATTGTAAACAATAGTGCAATTTAACAGCCTGTTTCTGCAAGCTATTAATGCATTGTCGCACTTTTGGAAAATACTCAAAAGTCCTGTATAAATTATTTATCTTGCCCAACTTATTAACAACTACTCTTTTCTTCAGTAAAACAAGCAGGTTTTGATTATCCACATATATTTCAAGTAGTGGCAATCTGCCTCTTTTCCATACCATTTACAAGAAATACACATATTATAAGTAATGTTTAAAATGATGTACTTTTTCCTTAATTCCATATTTTTACTACTGTTTTCTTAAGAAAAACAAGCAGGTTTTGATTATCCACATACATTTTAAGGAGTGGCAATCTGCCCTTCTTCCGTATCATTTACAAGAAATAAACATATTAAAAGTAATATTTAAAATGATGTACTTTTTCCTTAATTCCATGTTTTTTACTACTGTTTTCTTCAGTAAAACAAGCAGGTTTTGATTATCCGCATACATTTGAAGAAATGGCAATCTGCCCTTCTTCCATTCCATTGAAAAGAAATACACATATTAAAAGGAAATCTTGTGATGTATATTCAAAGTCTTGTTATGTATATTCGAAATCTTCTAATGTATATTTAAAATCTTGTGATGTATATTCGAAATATTGTGATGTATATTCTATAGTATATTGATGTATATTCGAAATCTTGTGATGTATATTCGAAATCTTGTGATGCATATTTGATAATCTTGTGATGTATATTCTATAATCTTGTGATGCATGTTCTAAATCT